>CAWUFW010016240.1:0-320148 GCA_963921515.1 Calotriton arnoldi | reverse complement strand
TAGTATTCCAAGATGTTTGACACCAAACACGACATGTTTAGGTGCAGCCATTCCAAAGTTAGCATTTTACCGCGAGGATATAATGCGCTTAAGAGTATATGGTCAGGCTGCACTACAAACAGCATCAGGAGGGTCTCCGAACGCTGCAGAGGGGCCCTGCTCATGCAGGGGCACCCTCTCACATAGGAACCATGCACTCTGCCTTTAGGATTGATAAGGCCTGCCTTAGGAGTGACTTATAGGTTTATATGTGTGTATGTAGTTAGTGGTATAGGTAACCTATATCACAGTAAGGGGTGCATGCACCACCTTACCCAGGCTGCAATAGCAGACCTGTGGTGTCAGTTTGGATGGCCTTCCAGGGGTGGCATAATACATGCTGCAGCCCCTGGCAGGCCTCTGAGGTACCTATGCCCTTGGTACATAGTATACCATATACTAGGGACTTATAAGGGCACTCCAGATCCCAATCAGTGATGTGCCTAAGGCACATGGAAACCATTGTAGAGAGGAAGCAGCTAGGCTGGGGTTCTGATTAGCAGGGCCCCAGCCAGACTAATGTCGAAAAACAGTGAAGCATCAGCAAAAAGTGGGGGTACCCATGTGAAGCAGATCCTACTCTCCTACACAACCCCCCCCCAAACGTAGGGACATTAAACTAACCTTGCCCAGTTAAGTCTTCATGTTCTAAGTGGAAATACCTAGAGAGTCCATCTGCATTCGCATGGTTACTCCCAGGCCTATGTTCCACTGTAAAGTCCATCCCCTGTAGGGAAATGGACCACCTAAGCAGTTTGGGGTTTTCACCCTTCATTTGTTTTAGCCATAAGAGGGGCTTATGGTCTGTCTGAACCAGGAAGTGTGTACCAAACAAGTATGGCCTCAACTTCTTCAGAGCCCAGACCACAGCAAAGGCCTCCCTCTCTATGGCTGACCAACGTTTCTCTCTAGGGGTCAGCCTTCTGCTAATGAAAGCTACTGGCTGATCCTGACCTTCTTCATTCAATTGTGACAGTACAGCCCCTACCCCCAATTCAGATGCATCAGTTTGAACAATGAACTTCTTGGAGTAATCAGGACTCTGCAGAATTGGAGCAGTGCACATGGCCTGCTTCAGGTCATCAAATGCCTTTTGACAGTTAACTGTCCACTGAACCTTTTGGGCATTTTCTTAGAAGTTAAGTCATTCAGGGGTGTCACTATTGATCCATACCCCTTGACAAATCTCCTATAGTACCCAGTCAGGCCTAAGAAGGCTCTCACCTGAGTCTGGGTAGTGGGAGCAGTCCAGTCCATGATGGTCTGGATCTTGCTCTGCAAAGGTTGAATCTGGCCTCCACCCACAAGGTGGCCCAGGTACACAACCTGACTCTGCCCTATCTGGCACTTAGTGGCCTTGATAGTCAGGCCTGCCTTTTGCAGGGCCTGTAAGACATTCCTGAGGTGGACCAGGTGATCCTCCCAGGTGGAGCTAAAGACAGCAATATCATCTAGATATGCTGCACTATAGGCTTCCAGTCCTGTGAGAACTGTATTCACCAACCTCTGGAAAGTGGCAGGTGCATTCTTCAGACCAAAGGGCATTACCACAAATTGATAATGCCCACTAGGGGTTGAGAATGCTGTTTTGGGCTTTGCAGTATCAGCTAGTCTGATCTGCCAGTAGCCAGCTGTTAGGTCAAATGTGCTGAGATATTTGGCAGAGGCCAAAGTATCTATGAGCTCATCTGCCCTGGGTATTGGATGGGCATCAGTCCTAGTGACTGCATTGAGACCCCTGTAGTCCACACAAAACCTCATCTCTCTTTTTCCACCACTGGTGTGAGGTTTCGGTACAAGGACCACTGGACTAGCCCAAGGGCTATCTGAGGGTTCAATAACTCCCAATTCCAACATTTTCTGGACTTCAGTCCTGATACAGTCCCTGACATGGTCAGGTTGCCTATAAATCTTGTTTTTAATAGGCAGACTGTCCCCAGTGTCCACTTCATGAGTGCACCAGGTGGTCTGACTGGGTGTCAGTGAAAACATATGTCTAAACTGATTGAGAACTTGCCTGCAATCAGTTTGTTGCTGGGTAGTGAGGCTGCCTGCTAAGGCTACACCATCAACTGACCCATCGTCAGGGTTCTGTGAGAGCAGGTCAGGGAGTGGGTCACTCTCTTCCTCCTGCCCTTCATCAGTAGCCATGAGCAAGCCCATGTCTGCCCTGTCCACATATGGTTTTAACCTTTTGACATGGAGAACCCTGTGGGGACTCCTGGGTGTTCCTAGGTCTACTAAATAAGTGACCTCACCCTTCTGCTCAACAATAGTGTGGGGTCCACTCCATTTATCTTGGAGAGCTGCTGGGGCCACTGGCTCCAACACCCACACCTTCTGTCCTGGCTGGTAAACAGTCAGAACAGCCTTTTGGTCATGCCAGGCCTTTTGAAGTTCCTGGCTAGCCTCAAGGTTTTTGGTTGCCTTTTTCATGTACTCAGCCATCCTGGAGCGGAGACCAAGTACATAGTCCACTATATCTTGCTTTGGGGGCTTGAGAAGTAACTCCCATCCTTCCTTCACCAAGCACAGTGGACCCCTCACAGGGTGGCCAAACAGAAGTTCAAAAGGGCTGTAACCAACCCCTTCTGAGGCACCTCCCTATATGCGAATAAAAGGCAGGGCAAGAGTATGTCCCATCTACGCCTAAGCTTTTCTGGGAGCCCTTTAATCATGCCCTTCAAGGTTTTGTTGAATCTCTCAACTAAACCATTGCATTGTGGGTGATAGGGTGTGGTGAACTTATAAGTCACTCCACACTCCTTCCACATTGCTTTTAAGTACCCAGACATGAAGTTAGCATCCCTGTCTGATACTACCTCCTTAGGAAAGCCCACTCTTGAGAAGATTCCCAGGAGGGCCCTTGCCACCACAGGTGCTGTAGTGGTCCTGAGGGGAATAGATTCTGGGTACCTGGTGGCATGATCCACTACCACCAGGATAAACCTGTGCCCAGAGGCTGTTTGGGGATCCATGGGACCAACAATGTCAATCCCTACCCTTTCAAAGGGCACCCCCACCACAGGTAGTGGTATCAGGGGGCCTTTGTAGTGCCACCTGCCTTGCCACTGGCTTGGCAGGTTACACAGGAGCGACAAAACTCCTTACTGTCTTCAGACATGTGGGGCCAGTGAAAGTGAGGGACAATTCTGTCCCAAGTCTTGTTCTGGCCCAGGTGACCTGCTAAGGGAATATCATGGGCTAGGGTCAATAGGAAGCCCCTGAACTTCAGAGGTATAACCAACCTCCTGGTAGCACCAGGCTTGGGGTCTCTACTCTCTGAGTACAGGAGTCCATCATCCCAATACACTGTATGGGGACCACTAGCTTTCCCAGCAGCCTCAGCAGCAGCTTGCTGTCTGGGGGTTCAAGGGAGGGGCAGCTCTGCTGCTCCTGGCTCAGATCTGCCCTAGAAGGTCCCCCTGTCCCCAAGAACTCAACCTGGTCAGGTTCAAGTTCCTCTGGGACAGTTCCTTCTTCAGGGCTGAGATCATCCCCCTCAAGGGACTGATCTTCCTCCTGAGCCAATTGGGAAGGCACTGCCTTAACCCTACTACTCCTCCTCTTGGAAGGCACTTGGTCCATTCTTCCAGAATCCAAGGCCTGTTCAGTGCTAGACATTTTGGCTTGTGACCTGGTCACAGCAAACACATCTGCAGGGATCCCCAGCATTTCTGCATGGGTCCTGAGCTCCACTTCTGCCCAAGCAGAAGTCTCTAAGTCATTGCCAAGCAAGCATTCGACTGGTAGGTTTGCACTTACCACAACCTTCTTAAGGCCAGTTACCCCTCCCCAGGAGAAGTTAACAACTGCCAGAGTATGGTCTGTTCTGACATTGCTAGCATTGGTCACTTGGTACATCTCACCAAGTATAACTTGCCCAGGATTCACAAGGTCTTGTGTCACCATTGTGACACTTGCCCCTGTGTCCCTAAATGCCAAAGCCTCACGTCCATTGATTAAAGGCTGTTGTCTGTACTTGCCCAGATTACTGGGACTCACAGTGGAGGTCACATCCATGCCTCCATCACAGACTAACACAGCCTGAGTCAGTTCTCTGACTAGGTCAGAGCCCAACTCAGTTCCCAGGGTGAACCCTACTAAACCCTTGGCTGGAGCACTCCCACCAACTGTACTAGGGGGAACAGGTGCCTTAGGGGCATTGGTGGGTGCTGGACTGGAGTCTTTGGACTTGGTGCAATCACTGGTCCAGTGGGTCTTTTGCTTACAGACCTTGCACCATGGTTTTCTTTGGCCTTTCCCTTTGGTAGACTGTGAATCCCCACCAGAAGAAGATTTTTGGGGGCCTGATGAAGACGTTTGATCTTTACCCTTCTCCCCACCCTTGTCAGAGTTCTTAGTATCTTGCTTCTTGGTTTCCCCACCTTGGTTCTGTACCTTCTGCTTCACCCTGGTTCTGACCCATTTGTCTGCCTTCTTTCCCAATTCTTGGGGAGAGGTCAGATCAGAGTCTACCAGGTATTGATGCAACAGCTGATTTTGACAGTTATTAAGAATCTGCTCCCTCATTATCAGATTGTACAATCCTGAGAAGTCACACACCTTACTGCCCATCAACCAGCCTTCCAGAGCCTTGGCAGAACAATCCACATAGTCTACCCAGTCTTGAGTCTGTGCTTTTTGGGTGTCTCTGAACTTCAACCTGTACTGTTCAGTGGTTAGGCCAAACCCATCAATAAGAGCACTCTTCAAGACCTTGTAATTATCAGCATCCTCCTCTCTAACAGTGAGGAGCTTATCTCTACCTTTGTCAGCAAAGGAGAGCCACAAGATTGCTGTCCACTGCTCCTGAGGGACCTTCTGTACCTTACAGGCCCTCTCTAATGCAGTTATCCATTTGTGGATGTCATCCCCACTCTGGTAGGGAGGGACAATCTTGCTCAGGTTCCTATGGTCATAGGACCTTTCCCTGTCTCTAGGGACATGGCTGCCACCATGGGACTCTAGTCCCAACTTTCTTCTCTCTCTAAGGAGATCTAGGGATTCCCTATCTAAAGCCAATTGCTTTTTTCTGATTTCCAGATGAGTTTCCTCATACTGGACCAGTCTGTCTCTTCTCTCATGAGAGGATTCCCTCCTGTGAGAGGAGATAGAGCTCCCTATGGAGGTGCCAGAGTGGTTAGACTCCTGAGAAGGAGATCTAGACTTTCTGGGCACACTCTTAATCCTTCCTGGGGGACAAAGTGGGGATCATTCTGATCATCCTCATCATCTTCCACAGGAGGGATTGGGTTATCCAGGTCAGGGTCATTGTCACCCTCCTGGCCAGTTTCAGAGGGGGGGCTGGGGGTATTGGTACCCCTGGCCTCTTCCTCTTCCTCTGCCCCACCCTCAGCACCTACCCCTTCAGTCCCCAAGGGCTTACTAAGGTCATAAGCCACCAACAACTCCTTGAGGTGTTGGGTGGTGGGGCTTTGGCCTGTCCTTAGTTTTCTCAAGTTACATAAAGCTCTCAATTCCAAGAATGGGAGTGTATCATACTTGGAGGGTGGAAGCTCAATGGCTTCCTGCAAGGATTCTTTAGATCCTACCCTTAAAGACATTACTAGTGTGGTGTGGTGTATGCACTACCTACTCCAGTGTGGCCTACTAAACTCTCTTGAGTTGTAGAAAGGGTTGTGCTATCCCTTAACACACAACTCTAAGTTCAGTAGAACTTACTGTATTCTAAGCTTAGATTATATGTACTTTAGGTACCTTTAGTGGTTTTCAGTTGATCAATTCAATTGAGATTATCTGGTAAAACAATAGCAAGCTGGAATCCCACACGCTGCACACCAATGTGAGAAGTTGGCCTGGTATATGCTGTCCACTAATTATAGTGGGCACCTTGCACCAGTCCAAACAACCCCTTATTGGAGATTGGTTAAAAACAACCTTATTGAAAGCTATCCTAGTGGTAGCTATGGAGAGCAGCCTTCAGGCTAAGTCTTGAAGGAATGTAAAGCAGCTTGTTTTACCAGTCTATAATCTCTTGAGTGACCAAATGAAAGAGCACCACACCAGGTATATATTCAAAATATATGTATTTATTGCTAAACACACCCCTCTAGTCTCTTTATGAGGCTAGAGTTCGAAGTACATAAGTTAGAAGTTATTTAAACACAGTAATAGCACAAATACACGTTTGGGCCCTAGGGGCGTACCAAACCATATACCAATAAAGTGGTATGCGAACCACGACTGAACTAGACACTAGGCCTAGAGCCTCTAGAAGTGCTTGGACCACAAGGAACCACCCAAGGTAGTGACACAGGGGACCCACGGGAGACGCGTGCAGTGTAAATACACAACCGCGATACGCCGTTGACTTCTATGGAGAAAGTCGGGATCGGGAAATTAGAGAAAAGGGACACTTAAAAGAGGACTTGGACAAAACCCTTTGAGATCTAGGACTTTGAAGAGTCTCTACCCACGGGAGCACCGGAGTACTCGTGTTTCCTCACCCAGGGAAGCCGGGTGCATAGGTGCCTTTCGGGGTCGGGTTTCGTCGTCGATTCGGATGGCGATCTGCTGCAAAGTGCTGCTGGCGACCAAGAGAAAAGTGTCCGGGTGGATCCAAGAGTGGATCGGAGTTCTGAAGAACCTGAAAGCAGAGGGGACAGAGTCTGGGTCACTAGCCAGTGACCAGGAAGGCGATGGACAGATGCCCACCGATGTCAAGTGCTTCAGGTGCGTTGACAGTCATCTTGACTCTTCAGCCACGAGGTCCAGGAGGCGTTGTCGGTGACCAGGAGCAGGATTCGGGCTGGTACACGATGTCTGTCGAGTGCTAAGGTGTCGGCGACCGGATTGGACCCAACAAGCCTTGGCAACAGTAAGTCTCGGTGAAGATATAGATCGTCGATGGTGCAAACCAGCAAGGTCTGTGGAACTCACCCAGCGAGGGTAAGTGAGGGCAGGCCTGGAGCAACCAGGACACCAAGGTAGAAATGGATTGGCCTTCATTAAGGGCTACTAGCCAACGGGCTAGTGACCGCGAAGGAGCCTCATGACGCCGCACGTGGATCTGGCTTACAGGACACTCGTGGAGTGGGGGCCAGTGATCTTCGGTGCAGGTGGTGCTGGAGGCTAGGGCTACTCGCAGCCCAAAGCATGACTTCTTGGGAGACCCAGAAGAGGATGCACTTGCAAATGTGCTCGGTGTCCAGGGGTCACGGTCTCAAGTCACCCACGATAGCCACGGGCCTCAGCTTTGCTGGGGACTCAGGGTAGCCTCGGGGAAGTCTGAGAATCCACCTCTGGTGATGCGATGACTTTGGCGTCCGACGGGAGCTTCAGAAATGTGAACCGGACAGATGCTTCTTTGGTGCCTGCCAAGCAGGGGAGTCACTCCTTGACCCCAAGGGAGATTCTTCTATCCTCTAATCGTGAGTAGAGCATCGAAGGTCCAGGATTCAGTTTCAGAGTTTCGTCCAGGGATAATCTAAAGTCCTAAGGACTGGGTTCCTATCTTTATACTAAAGATAGGGGTTGGAGTACTCTGTGGCCCCACCTATGGGTGGGTCAGGGCAGAGGGGTGGCTACACCCCTTTCCCTTTGTCCAGTTCGCGCCAAAGCAGGGGCTGCAAGCCCCTGATCCGGTTTGAACTGGGGTATGCACAGGGACACCAAATGTGCCCCCAGTGCAGGACTTCAAAGCACCCGAAAGTGCTCCCGCCCAGCCCCAATACACATTATCCTGTCTGGGGAGGTGGTCACACCTCCCTGGGACAGGAAACCTATTGTCCAGGCCTCCCCTGCCGGAGTTTCGTCCAGCAGCAGGAGGCCAGACTCGTGTCTGTGGCAGCAGCATCCATTTTGTGATTCCAGGGCTCTGGAAAGAAGTTACCGGACTAGTCAGAGTTAACATGTCTTTCCCTCTAGAAGGGTGGAATGCTACCCCCGCCGCCAGGAATGGCGGGGGGGGGGTAGTATTCCAAGATGTTTGACACCAAACACGACATGTTTAGGTGCAGCCATTCCAAAGTTAGCATTTTACCGCGAGGATATAATGCGCTTAAGAGTATATGGTCAGGCTGCACTACAAACAGCATCAGGATGGTCTCCGAATGCTGCAGAGGGGCCCTGCTCATGCAGGGGCACCCTCTCACATAGGAACCATGCACTCTGCCTTTAGGATTGATAAGGCCTGCCTTAGGAGTGACTTATAGGTTTATATGTGTGTATGTAGTTAGTGGTATAGGTAACCTATATCACAGTAAGGGGTGCATGCACCACCTTACCCAGGCTGCAGTAGCAGACCTGTGTTCTCAGTTTGGATGGCCTTCCAGGGGTGGCATAATACATGCTGCAGCCCCTGGCAGGCCTCTGAGGTACCTGTGCCCTTGGTACATAGTATACCATATACTAGGGACTTATAAGGGCACTCCAGATCCCAATCAGTGATGTGCCTAAGGCACATGGAAACCATTTTAGAGAGGAAGCAGCTAGGCTGGGGTTCTGATTAGCAGGGCCCCAGCCAGACTAATGTCGAAAAACAGTGAAGCATCAGCAAAAAGTGGGGGTACCCATGTGAAGCAGATCCTACTCTCCTACACCAACCAGATTATAATTTCTGGCCTTCCATTACAAATAAATGTATCCAACACAAAGATGAAAGTTTTATCCTTGGAGGCGACTGTAATCAAGTCATGGATCCTTTTATTGACCGAAAATCACCAGTACGTTTTATCCCTCACAAAACCCACAAACAATTTCATAGTACAATTACGCAGACACACCTCCTAGATGCCTGGAGACCATATAACCCAGATCAAACAGAATATTCCTTTTTTTCTCCTCCTCATGGCTCCCTATCTCATTTAGATTACATCTTCATTTCTAAACCTTTAGCTCAAAATCTCATTTCTTCTTCGATTGAACCCATTTTGATCTCAGACCATGCTCCGGTGATTGCTGATTTTGACTTGATCTGTCCGCAGCCCAAGTCCTCTAGATGGAGATTTAACAATTTCCTTTTACAGGATCCAGCTTTTTCCTCCTCCTTCACTTCCTTTGCAGAAGAATTCTTTTCTTTTAATGAAGATCCATCTGTATCTCCTATTTTGGTTTGGGATACCTTCAAGGCTGCTGCTCGAGGCTACATCATTGATTTTGTTTCCAGAAAGAAGAGGCATAATCTCACGCAACATAAGGCCCTGCTAGCCAATATCAAACACTAAGAACATCAATTTTATACTTCCTCATCAGATTCCATTCTGCAGAAGCTTGTTCGTGCAAAGTTGGAGTTTAACAAGATTTATACCGGTAATGTTTCTTCTATTCTACTCCATAGTAGTGCCCGGTATTATGGGGGTCGTAATAAGGTTGGATCACTCTTGGCTAAATATCTAAAATCCAGGAAAGAGAGAGTCCTGATAGACTCTATTCAGTCAGCTGATGGACAACATCTTTTTAAAGATCAAGATATTCTAGATAAATTTACGACTTTTTATAAAAATGTATATATTCCAGAAGCACCCTCATCAGACCCTCTTATTGACTCTTATCTTGGAAGTGTCCCTCCCCCTTCATCCACAGATCTTGACTTCAACTCCCTTGATTCGGACATATCGCTCCAGGAGATTATTAGTTCACTAAATTCACTAAAGAAGAATAAATTCCCAGGCCCAGACGGTTTTTTGGTAGAATTTTACTTGCATTTTTCCAATCTCCTACTCCCCAAACTCTTTAATCTCTTTCAACATTTTTGCACTATCGGTGAGGCGAGCTGTACCTTTTTGGAAGCCTCTATCTGCCTTATCCATAAAGAAGATAAAGATCCCAAGTTCTGCAAAAAATATCGTCCTATATCCTTCATAAATGTAGATTATAAAATTTTTGCTAAACTATTAGCATTACGTCTTCAATCATTCCTTCCTCATCTAATAGGTCCAGAGCAGTGTGGTTTTGTTAAGGGCAGATTAACTTCTGATAATTCTTGGCTATTTTTTAATGTCTTAAATAAAGCACCTACTTTATCTTATTCCCTAGCTGCTGTATCTATCGATGCAGAAAAATCTTTCAATAGAGTCGAATGGCCGTTTTTATTTAAGGCACTTAATTGGCATGGTTTTGGATCTAAATTCATTTCCCTAGTTTCATTACTCTATTCAACTCCTACTGCTTCTATTATTGTTAATGGTCTTGTTTCAAAACATTTTTCACTTCATCACGGTGTAGGACAAGGTTGCCCCTTATCTCCTCTTCTTTTTATCTTATCTCTTGAACCCTTTCTGACTCACATTCATCATAACCCCTCTATTTCTGGATGTCTATATGGAGGTTACCACTTGAAACTTTCTGCATATGCAGATGACATTTTGCTCTTTATATCAAACCCAGAAATTTCTATTCCCCCATTATTACAAGAATTTTCGGATTTCTCAGCGGTATCTGGCTATAAAATCAACTCTGATAAGACGGAAATTCTTCCCATAACAAAATTTTGCCTCAAACATCACTTTGGCCAAACTGGATTTCGTTGGAATAACTCTAGAATCAAATACCTAGGCATATGCTTTACTAACTCCATTTTGGACTCGGTTAAAATAAATATGAAAGAAAGTCTTGATCGTGTTTCCAATCTACTCTCCTCCTGGAATCCTCTTTTTCTTTCTTGGTGGGGACGCCTGGATTCTATCAAGATGATGGTTACTCCTATTATGTTATATATTATTTCAATGATCCCAGTTCACATTCCTTCCTTGTATTTCAAAAAACTTGACTCCCTCCTTTCCAAATTTTTGTGGAAAAATAAAAAATCCAGAATCTCTTTATCCTATCTTAGAAAACTAAAATCTACCGGAGGTGTACATTTTCCATATTTTATGTTGTATCACAAAGCTTTCTGTCCTTAACAAGCTTCCTCCTGGCTTCATAAGGATGTTTCCTCTTTTACCCCTCTATGGGTCTACATTCAACGCTGCTTATTTTCCCCTTTCTCTATCCCGGAGATTCTTGCCTTTACGGCTAAAACTACTTTCACATCTCTGCCACTATTTAAACATACTTGCTCACTGTTAAGACCTCTCTGTCAACCAAAGATAATATTCAGGATCACGTTTTTGCGTTCACCTCTTTGGCATAATCGCCTTCTTCTCATTAACAATAGACCTTTGTCTTGGCACTCTTGGAGAACTAAAGGTATTATCTGGGTCCAGGACATGTTCGACAGCATTTCCCCTTGTTCTTTTCCCAAATTCCAAGCTACATTTCAATGTCCCCGCTCATTTTTATATAAATTTTCATTACTAATGGAAGTAATTCTGGAAGTTTTTTATTTCCTCCCTCCCGGGGACTCTTTGTCTTCACATGACCCGCTTCTCAAAATTCTATCAGTATCCCCAAAAGCCGCCCTGATTTATAAATTCTTTAATTCTGCTGATTTGGAGCAACGCAAAACTAAGCTAGAACTTGCATGGGAAATGGATTTGGGTTGTGAATGCAGCATTGATTTTTGGAGCAAAATATGGACTAGATCGCTAAAAGTCTCTAGATCTGCGTCCACCACTCAATCTATGTTTTTTCTATACCATAGACTATTTTTTACCCCCCTTTCCATTGCTAATTTCACACACTCTAATAATAGGACTTGCTGGTCTTGTGACCACCCTTTTGCTGACCTGCACCACCTCCTGTTTTCATGCTCTCACGTAGCTTCTTTTTGGTTACAAGTTTGGTCTCGAATCTCGTTTATTTTTAATTTACATATTCCTTTATCAAATACTCTTCTCTTCACGGGAAGTCTATCAGAGTCACTTGGGTTGGTGCTGCATGAGCGAGGGTTGTTTGACCTTATGTTAGCTTTAGCTTTTCAACAGATTACACTCAATTGGAAATGCTCCAACAAACTCTCAGTCAAATCCTGGTGGAACACTGTATGTCACTATCATAGGTTGGATATTGCTTTTGACTCCTGTTTAATCCACATATAAATAGAGACCTATTTTGGTTACCGTTAACTATTTATTTAAATAAGATATCAATCACTCGGGTCTCCAGTAATAATTCCAAAAATTTCCGGCCTCCATGATTTTCTACTTCTTTGCCTTTAATCTCTTTAGTAGTTATTAGCATTGTAAATTTATCTGAAAATATGTTAACTATATCCCTTTTTGTTCTATGGAGTATTTATTGCTATTTGAATCTTAGTCACAGAGAATATTGTTTTTCTCCCCCTTTTTTCTCCCTCCCTCCTTTTTTCCTATGTAAACCCTAAAATGTAAACAGCTTTCTGCTATGTTGTATGGCATACTTTATTTCACATGTTGGTTACTCTCAAATATTGTTGCATTTTTGCCCTATGTTTTATGATGATTAATTTATTAATAAAAGCTTCTTAAACTGAATAAAAAACTATTAAATACTCACATTCTCAAATCTCTCTCTCTCAAAATGGTGCGTTTTACTATCTGATCACTTCTGTAGCACTACTTGGATATATATGGGTTAAGGTTGCCCCTGCCACACATTATAAGGTTATTGCAAGTCACCAAGTAGTTCCTTTATAATGTTCTGGGACTTCAAGGTGACCTGCACTATCCATATCAAGTACATCAGTGGGTACTTTATTCCTTATAATCTATTACCACACCATCACTTTTCCACAAACCACTAAAATCCTTGGTGTGTAACTCTTTCATATGAAAGAGAGAACACGTTTGGAAACATGAAGAGTAAAATTGGAATTTCTACTGCAAAACCAAACAAATCAAAAAGCTGTTAGATATTTGTTGCAAAAAGATATAAGAAGCCGCTCAATTTGTTTTAAAGGCACAGTAGAAACTTGCAGAAAGATTCTAGCTTTTCTATATTTACGCAAGTAGTACAAAGCATGAACACGTTATCATAAATATATTTTTTGGGTTGTCACTGTACAGCTAGAAAAACAGCACAACAAAGTGAAGTAATGCTTCATTTTTCGTTATTTGAACAGCTGCTTTGATTATACTCCGTGGCGTGCCTTTTCGCTTGGCTGCTGGGACTGGCAGCAGGCATTGTGACTTCAGAACTCAACAGTAATAAGTTATTACAGTTGAGTGCAGATGTAATTTCTTCATATTAGGCGACTGTGTGGTGTGTCACAGATCACTGATTATAAAGAAATTAGAGACAGATTTTTATACAGGAACTGCAAAATCCCATGTATTATTTGAGCAGCCATCCCATACAACAAAATTAATATTAGAAAAACCCAAAACACTTTATATCACACATTCCTACTGTCTAGGGTAATTAGTCAAAACCGTATCCATCTTTATTCCCATATTATCATCACCCACAAACGTATGGTTTTGGCTGTTAGCACCAACTGTTTATAGGTATTGTCAGACCATGTATTATCCCTACATTTGTCCAAGAACCTTTGTAGTTGAATATCAGCTCTCCAGTGTTCTATTCAGGCAACCAGTCTTCATGTCTTCCAGTCCCTAATATTTAGGTCTCTACACACTTTCTACCTCAATGATTCTCGAAGAGGTAAGGGCCTTTGCTGATGATTTTTTACATAATGCCGAACCGGAGATATAGGAATTGCTCGCCTTCTAGCAGGTCAAAATGTTCCTTCATTTGTTGCGAATCCCATCTGAGTCGGCTCTCTGTTTCCCCATAGCAGGGTGAAAGAGGAAAGATACAATGCCAGGCCAGCTTTCTGGTCTCTGCTATCCCAATCCCTCTTTAGCGAGAGTGGAGTTTGATACTATGCTGAAGTTTTCAGATGATATGTTTCAATGAGTCCAGACCAGTCTTTAGTAACAACAGACATCACTTTAACTCTGAAACTGTAAGAAGTTCTTTCTCTGAAAATGGTATAGTGATTGGAAACATATCTTTCTACCGCCCTGCAGGGAAGGCTGCTGTAGAAACATTTAATAGTGTGATAATGGGAGCCAATGAAATGGCTTTTAAGAACAAGAAGTGCCGGGAAGTGCCAGTAAAAAAACACGATTTGGGCTAACATCTAAACTCCTAATTTGACTGGGTTCAGCACTTCTCCATCTTGAGAGGTAGATCTCCTTATAACAAGGCCATCTTGTGTAGATTATACAAGGGAGACATAAACATTGGTCTCCAGAGGAGAAGAGGAAGAATAATATGGCAGGTCAGGGTGCCTACAAAGAACATTGTGATTATATACATGGGGCCAAGGAAGTTACACTAGAAGAGGGACAATGGGTATAGGTTAAGAAAGCATATGAGTCAGAGAAATATGGACGCAAGATTTGTAAACCCTTGAGGTTCGTCAGGGGTTTTGCTAATTGATCCAAATTAAGTCATGGGACCATGTTCTTTATTAATACACTATCAAGATGCAAATGAAAATGGCACTAGAGTGTGAAACTGACCAGAATGCAGGGGTATCCTGGATATAGGGGAATGTGCAAGTACCTGTGCTGAGGGTAGGTGGATCCGTTGTCATGCCACTTCAAACTTACAAGGGGAAGTAGAAGTCAGAAAACAGTGGGAAAAAAATACAAAATCTAAAAGCATGATTCCAGTTTCCAAAAGACTGGAGGAGTATGTTATGGTGTGATATGCTGATCTTATTCTCCTATCAAATCTTGGAGATCCTGTGTTGCTATTAACTTCTATATTTCTATTAAGGATATTGTATGCTCTCTCAAATTATCATAGCTTTCTGTCTGTAAATTTAACAACGTACACCCCTTACCATAAAACATTGAATGCTCTCCAGTCACAGTCAATGATCGGTAATGTAGACACTACAGGAACTATGTTATACATATGGCGTGTAGTTTTTTTTTTATTTCAAAGACATTTATTGACATTTTTTTCAAAATAAAAGGAACAGGGGAGGAAAAACAATACAGAATATGCACATTGAAAAGCTGATAACTGGTATACATGTACAGGTTTTGTAGGGGGTACTAAACAACAGTAATCAGATATCAAACCAAGATAGGTCACATCAAATTAGGACTGGATAAAATATACAAATATACAGATACAGATCATGAGATAATAAAGTAAAGTAAAATAAATAACAGTAAATAATAAAATAAAAGAATATAATTAGTAAATAAATACAAATATAGCATTTAGTTTTCAGAAGGTAGAAAATATTGTCCTTACTATGGAAAATCTTATGTCACAGAAGCTGACAGGTAATATAGTAAATAGGGGAACCATACTGAGTAAGATGATGGGTCTACTTATAAAGGTTTATATGTGCTTGCTCTAAGACTTTAAAAAAATCTGGGTAATGCAGTCTGGCAAAATAGAGATAATCTTTTGGCAAAAATGTGTAATTGGATCATCAATGTGCATCTTTTTAAAAGAGTAAATGCTCTAAGAGAAGGAATGACAAATGAGTTCTAAGAAGGTTTCTTTGCATGTATGGAAGCAATGCCCTTATTATAAAAATATTTCAGTGTCATGCTATGAGTAGGATGCGTATGCCCAGATGTGGGCCCCACTCACATTGTGCCACTGTACCCAAGCTATGCCCAGCTGATGAGACCTAATAAGGACAAAACCGTGTTTTGGTTTGCTTGTGTTCCGGTTCAGAGAAGACGCAGCAGTTTGGGCTAGACTTTTCACACTGGAGCAGGGTCAAGACTTACTTGCCTGTGGCTGGATCCAAACTGAGGTGACATGGTGAGCGAAATAATGATGGACTGGGGTGCGGCCTGAGTAATTAATAGGGGCTGAGATCAATTCAAGCATTCCATTCATCATTGATTAGCTCTAATAAGATTGAAACTGGTCTTGGTTTGCTTGTGTTCCGGTTCAGGGAGGATCTCGACTGGCAGTTGTGCCCCAAGTCATTGCTAGTAGCTGTGAATAATTCAAGCGTTCAGCTCATCACTTTATTGTATACTTCAGTGTGACACCTTAAGTTAGACAAGTATGTCCAGAGGTGGGTCCATGCACTCCCCTTCAAAGGTCACCTGGAATGGAAATCAATTCTTGGTTATATGCTTTGTCACAGTCATTTCATTACCAGTGTCATATTCCAAATTAGTAAAAGCACTAATGAATTCTGAACATGTTTGACCCTATTCACAAAAGATGATATAAAAGTACAGGTAAAGATTTATATGTGTGTATTAAGTATTAGTATACCAGAACCTGTTGCCACACACTGCTGCTGCCTACTACCCTGGGAGGACTCGCTGTCCCAGGGTACCTTGCTGCTGCTGGAAGGGGAGAGGTGTCAACAACGCGCTTATAGTGCTGCCTTAACTCCTGCAGTGCGGGACGCACGCTGGCCATGCCTAGTCGAAGCCCGAGCCAAGGGTGGGATAATCCTGCGCCCATCAGTGACAAGAGGAGGCGGGGCCACCCCCCTAATGTCTGTGGCACCGTTGTAACCAGATGAAACATATGGGCGAGCCTTGTATGTGAAAGTCTGCTTGTTTAAGTGTGGGACAGCATAGAGCAAAAGAGCAGCACCTGCAGCCCCATAAGCCGACAAGCATTGATACCATGCTTGAGAGGGCGATAGGAGTAGTAAGTACCAAAATCACCCTAACTGAGGGAAGGCTTTCCCTGGGCCAAGAGTTGCGCCTGAATGAGTCAATAGATTGCCAGGAATTGAGCATCAGTGATACACTTGCCACTACTTGCAGAGACTCAGATGCAGCTCCAGGAGAGGATCCCAGAAGTAAGAGCCCGTTAGATACATTAATTCATTAAGCTTTATTTCGGTTAAAAACCATTAAAGCATTTCGGCAGTATAACACTTATTATAAACCGAATTCATTGTAATACAATAAATGCACAGCCTTAACAATTAAAAGCAACCTAGATGTTTCATAATCATCCTGCTCTCCTCAATAAGCATCAACTTGTACAAAGCAGGTGCATATGCAACTCTAATCCTTGGTCAGAAGTAATAAAACATGTTTAAAATAGGTCATAGATAAAACAAATTCCATGCCAGCATACATTATTTGACATAAATCTAAAATATATCAATAATTCAATACACAGTTACTGCGTTTAGATAATTAGATTGTTCACCTTCCACATGATAAACACTATAGACAATGTGCTAGGGCAGAAGCATCACAACATACATCTTCAAAAGTCTGAGCTGTGCAGATTACAGCTGTATGATGTATGATAGTGTCAACATTAACTTATGCTTGTGCTTATGCATATCTATATTAGCTATATGCAGGTTTTCAGGTTTCAATTTTTATAATAATTTGTATAATTTTTGTAAGAGCCCGTTAGATACAAACAGTAGAATTGAACCGAGCATAAGCACCCGCAAAAGCACAGCCTCTCAGGGTATCTCCAGCCATTATCCCTCCCCTGAACCAATGACAAAATGTAAAAAGACAGCTCCTTGTGCCCGCGTGGGAAAATGCAACCTGGCAAGATAATGCTAGGGGGCGGAAAGTGTGTAGTAGACCCTCCTAATGCTGATATTATGTGTGTCTTAATGAAGGATGTATTGGATCATTGTTTGGTACCAATATTGGAGTGGCTGGCAGCAATTGAGGGACTTCTAAAGGAAAAACCGCTTCCCTGTCACACTTGTGCCAACCATAGTTATTCCCTGCCTGGAGAAAATACCTGTACTGCCGTGCTGTATAAACCCAAGAAAGGGAATCAAGATCAGCCCAACATGGATCAAATACTGCTAGCCAAGTTGCCCCATGGCTTGACATGGTGAGTAGGGAGAGGGTGAGAGCTATCTCTGTAATGCGGCATGACAGGGGTCGTGATATCTTATGCTCATTTCATCGCCCCCCCCCTTGAGTTTCCCCCTCCTAGTGATGGAACTATCATACGAGTGAAGGCTAGTCTGGATGCTGTAAATGATAACACCACATTTCTGAATTTACCCCCGGAGTTGTAATATTGGTGGGTTTGTTTCCATTGAAGAGGTCGCAAACTGAGTCCTGGGAACAGGCCCGGGATAAGGGCACACACAGGCTAAAGGTGAACAAGCATATAAATGACATTGAGGGTCAAGACATAATGGCCAGGTGGGTGAGGTGTCTGGGGCGCGACCCTAAGGATATCCCAGGTGACCGCAGTACACCTGGGCAAAATATTCTATAGAGTATGAGGGTGTGCTCTGTTTTAATTTACCAGCTACTCCTTCTTGTGCTGGTAGAGCATCAGGGGGTCTATCCATTTGGATCAACCTGCTACTTGACGGTAATACGGAGGCCGTTAATGTACCAGGAAAAGATTTTCAGGTTGTTTTATTCAGGGGGTGATCCTCCCCTCCATATAATAATCATTTATAATAATGATCTTTTGAATATCGCAAACCAAAGATTCTCAAGGCTTTTTGAATACATTACTTCCCTGGTGGAGAACGCATCTGAAAAGGGGCATTATATAAATAAATATATATATATATATATATATATATTCCTCTCCTCGCCACAATCCTCCGGAAAAACGAGTGCAGACCGCATTCAGTGCAAATATTTCATTTTATTATTACCAGTCCTCTGCCATTACGCGTTTCGGCCGTCCAAGCAGCCTTGATCACATGACAATGCTCAACAGCTTTACCCCCATATTTAAAGTGCCCGTGCTTAATTAAAATCATGGAAATAGAAAACATGTTAAAAAAAATATATACTTTACATTCCATAATACCTCATGTTCCATTACATATCTTATTTTGTTATTCATTTAGTTGTTATTCATAATTTATATTAAACCTCCTATATGATTGCCCACATTGTAGTGAAACAATATTACCAAATAATTTTTTGTATATATATGTTGGTTCAGGCTAGATATCTACTTAAATGTCTCCTGACACATGTTTACAATTTCCATTAAAATGATATCATATATAGGAATAAAGACATCATCCACATAAAAAAAATGCATATCTTAATACAAAAGTGAAAACAAACCTATCACCTACCGCTATGTGCTATAAAATTTATTTATAAAGGACACATTTCTTTAAAGAAACACCTATTTCCTATTTTGTGTCCTTAAGTTTAAATACTTTGCCAGTTCACGGATTACTCTGCACCATACAGGAAGAAAGGTACAGAAAGAAGCAAGAGATATGCAGAAAGAACCAACAGAGGTGCAGAAAGAGTCCTTGTTACAAAGTCATCCTGTGACCCCAACTTTTTGCTGACTGGCACTGGTGGTAACTGACTCTGACTAACCAGGACCGGAGCCAGTGCTATGCTGAAAGACACTTAGAATACAGTGAAAACACCTACATACACTAGGGTACACTATTGGTTGGGGTACCCCTGTGATTGGCATGACCTCCCCTGTAAGACCCTAGTACATAATAGGGCAGGGGGATTAAAACTACCTCTAAGTCACTAGCATATAATAGGGCATGGCAGTTTAGAGGCCAGCATTCCTTTTCTGCACTTGCATGTGTGCACTGCTGAGCCTGAGGTCAGTTTAAAAGTAGCCCTGTGTGTACAGAAAGAGGCACAAGGGATGCAGAAAGAAGCAAGAGAGGTGCAGAAAGAAGGCAGAGGGGTGCATAAAGAGGCAAGAGAAGTGCAGAAAGAAGCAACAGAGGTGCCGAAAGAGGCAAGAGAAGTTCAGAAAGAGGCAGCAGGGGTGCAGAAAGAGACAAGAAAAGTGTAGAAAGAGGCAACAGAGTTGCAGAAACTGGCAGAAAAGGTGCACAGAGAGGGAACAGGGGTGCACACAGAGGCAAGAGAAGTACAGAAAGAACCAACAGAGGTGCAGAAAGAGGCAAGAGGGGTGCAGAAAGAGGCAAGGGAGGAGCAGAAAGAGGCAAGAGAGGTGCACACAGAGGAAGGAGGGGTGCAGAAATTTGCAAGAGAGGTGCAGAAAGAAGCAAGAGAAGTGCATAAAGAAGCAACAGAGGTGCAGAAAGTGGCAAGAGGGGTGCAGAAAGAAGCAAGAGAAGTGCAGAATGAAGGAACAGAGGTGCAGAGGCAAGAAGGGTACAGACAGAGGCAAGAGAGGTGCAGAAAGAGAGAAGAGGGGTGCAGAAAGAGGCAAGAGGGGTGCAGAAATTTGGAAGACAGGTGCAGAAAGAAACAAGAGAGGTGCAGAAAGAGGCAAGAGGGGTACAGAAAGGGGTAGGAGAGGTGCACAAAGAGGCAAGAGGGGTACAGAAAGAGGCAGGAAGGGTGTAGAAAGAGGAGGAGAACTGCAGATAGAAGCAACAGAGGTGCAGAAAGAGGCAAGTGAGGTTCAGAAAGAAGCAAGATAAGTGCAGAAAGAAGCAACAGAAGTACAGAAAGAGGGCAGAGGGGTGGAGAGAGAGGCAAGAGGGGTGCAGAAAGAAGCAAGACAGGTGCAGAAAGAAACAAAAGAAGTGCAGAAAGAAGGAACAGAGGTGCAGAAAGAGGCAAAAATGGTGCAGAAAGACATAAGAGGGGTACAGAAAAAGGCAAGAGAGGTGCAGAAAGAGGGAAGAAGGGTGCAGAAAGAGGCAAGAGGGGTACATAAAGAAGCAAATGAGGTGCAGAAAGAGGCAACAAACGTGCAGAAAGAGGGAAGAGAGGTACAGAAAGTAGAAGAGATTTGCAGAAAGAGGCAAGAGAGAGAAGTGCAGAAAAAGAAAGAAATGTGCAGAAAGAAGGAACAGAAATGCAGAAGGAAGCAAGAGTGGCTTGCACACCTTTAGCACCAGTTTAACACCCACATTTAGCAATAAGTAACAGGTGATCATTCTAGATGTGCAAAGGGCCTTCCACCACGCTGCAACACTTGTCGCTGCATTTTTGGTAACGTTTGAGCCATTTGAGCTAGAAACAAGGCTTTTTTTTGTCCAAATCTGCAAATCAGGGAGCAGATGATGAATTATGTGGCTAATGCAGAAAATGTATAATTGTGCGAAAGTCGGTGCAGCCAATACAGTCGCATAATTCTAGTGGCCCTGCCTACACCTCTGACTAGGTCCACAAGTGCTCCTCAGTGATTCCTTCTTTTTTTGTCTCACTGAGTTCATAGTTGAGCTTCTGTGGAAACGAGGAAGACTAAACCTGAAGTTACCACTCCACAACACAGACTATCATACCACATAATTACTCTCCATAACACATAATCCCACTCTACATAATTCCTATACACTAAATACCACATACTTTCTATCCACATAATTTCACTGCACAACATACCACATAATTCCACCACACACAACGTACATCCACTCCATTCCAAAAAACATTAGAAAAAACGTTTACATTTACAACGCCAATAGCTCTAACTCTTGCAAATGCAAAACCTATTACATTGCAAATACTTCTTTAACTAGTAATCGTGTTTGCAGAGTGGTGGAGAAAGGGTGCTGGGCCTCCGACCAGCGCTCAGGAATTCCGCTGCGTAGGACTTACAGGAGGGCTTCTTGGTCCCCAAAGTCCCTCATGAGCAAATTGGACTTCATCCCCCATCCCGTAGTCTGCCAGGAGGTGCGTTTGCAGAGTGGTGGAGAAAGGGGGGCATGGCCTCCGAAGACATTTTAGCAATCCCACTGTGTGAGACTTATTGGAGGTAACAAGAGGGGTATTGGTCCCCAAGGACATCCTTGGGGGCCAGCTTCCCCTCCTATTACCTCCAGTAAGTCCCATACAGCAGGATTGCTAAGTTCTCAAAGCAGGCCACGTCCCCTTTGCCCACCACTCTGCAAACGCACTCCCTGGCACGCTTTTGGATGGGGACTGAAGTCCCCTTCGCTGCTGGGGGTTCTTTAAGGGCCAACTAGCCTATCTCTTACCTCCAGTAAGCCCCACACAGTGGGATTGCTGAGAGGTGGACACAGGCCATGCCCCCTTTCTGCACCACTCTGCAAACACGCCTCCTGGCACGCTCTTGGTTGAGGGATGAAGTCCCCTTTTCTCCTGAGGGTCCCTGGGGACCAACTAGCCCTCCTGTTACCTCCAGTAAGCCCCATACTGCTAGATTGCTGAGAGTGCTCAAAGGCCACGCCCCCTTTTTACACAACTCTGCAAACGTGACTCCTGGCGCACTGCTGCTCGGGGGATGAAATCCCCTTTAGTCCTGAGGTCCTCAGGACACAAGAGGACCTCATTGCCCCACCAGCAATGCGCCAAGAGGCACATTTGCAGAGTGGTGAAAAAAGGGGCGTGGTCTAGGACCACCTCTCAGCAATCCCACTGTGTGGGGCTTACTGGAGGTACCTGGTGGGTTAGTTGGCCCCTAATGACCCATTAGATTCTAGGGGACTTCCTCCTCAACCCAAAACGTGCCAGGAGGCGCATTTGCAGAGTGGTGCAGGGAGGGGACGGGGCCTCCGGCGAGATGCCGGCTTCTGTTTTTTTTTTTTTTGAAGGGGGGCTGTGTGGCCCTCTTAACATTTTTTGGACCCTGGGGACCCCATCCCTCAGGGCCTGGCCAGCCTGCTTTTTTTAATGAGGGGGGCCGCGTGGCCCCCCTCCTGAGGCCAAATATGGCCCGGGGACCCCATCCCCCGGGGCATGGGATCTTTTTAAAATTGTTTTAATTTATTTAATTAGGGGAGGGGGACCGCGTGGGCCCCCTTCCCTGGGCCACTATTGGCCCCGGAAACCCCATCCCCCGGGGCCTGGCCTCTTTTTAATTTTTCCTTAAATCCCCGGGGAGGTGGTGGTCCCCGGGGCCTGGGGGTCCGCAATGAACCCCCATATGTAAATAATTAGTTCCCCGGGGAGTTGGTGGTCCCTGGGGCAGTGTGGGGGGGGCAGGAGCCCCCCCATGCATTTTATTTCATAAATAAGCCCCGGGGAGGTGGCGGTTCCCGGGGCAGTGGGGGGCTGCGTGCCCCCCGCACATCATGAATGAAGCCCCGGGGAGGTGGCAGTCCCCGGGGCAGCGTGGGGGGGGGCAGGAGCCCCCCACACATTTTATTTTGCGGGCCCCTGCTACATAATTGGGCATTGCCCCTGGGACCTGGCCCACCTGGGGGCTTAAGGAAAACAAAGCCTGCGCTTCATTTTTTTTTATTTTCTCAGCCGGATTTGCGCACTGAGCACAAGCTGACATTCTAGTTTGGAGTGTTGGCAGCCATCTTGTAACCGAGTCACAAGAAAACAGTACAAAAAAGGTGAAAAACAAGAAAAGGGGGCACAGTAGAAACACCCTGACCCCCTAGGCCTGCTCAGGGGGTCCCACAAGGACCCCCAGGGCCAAAAAAAGCATTAAAAAAAAAAATCATCCGAATTCACGCTGGGTGCGCAGATTCGGCCGAGAAAATTTGTAAAAAACGAAGCGCGGGCTCCCGCGCTTTGTTTTCTATAAGCCCCCGGGTGGGCCAGGTCCCGGGGGCAATGTGTGACTTCAAACGGGGCTCTCCAAGAGCAGAGCGTGCTGGCGGATCGCAAACTTTGGGGGAACTTTCGTCTTCAGGAGGCTGCAAACTTTTAAAGCAAGGTTTCAAGCTGCGGAGAGAAAGAACTGATCAACAACCGAGTGGAGGGAGTGCATGAGAGCTCGGGTTTGTTTTTGAAATGTTTCTGTTATCTGAAACTTTCCGACAGCTGAGACCCCTGACAGTCACCACACGGAGGCATAGGGTTTCAGCAGGCAGCCCCTCTCAGCCGGACCTCACTGGTGGCATGGAGGAGCCCCTGAGGTAGAGAGCTACACAAGACGGAGCATTAAACAAAGCAAGTCAGGTAAGAATCGCCTCGGAAATGTGCGTGCTTCTTGTGCACAGTCGTGGAAATGTCACACGAGCCCTTTAAAAATCAGTGCTTGGCACTACGTTTATTTCTGCTTGAATTTCCGTGGCGCTACATTTCGATGTTATTACTCAAGAGCAGCGACACTATTTAAAAGCTCAAAATTGAACCGGTGTATTATGTTTTAATAACTTTGTAATGGAGTCTTACAAAATGGAGAACCACGTTTATAATGAAGCGGCGCTTCAATCGCGTCATGGAGCTTAGGGGCTTGCAGGGCACTAAACGTGCTGAGCAAACGCAGAAGTGCAGATCCTCAGGTCACAGAAGTGCAGAAGTGCAGATCCTCAGGTCGTAGATGTGTAGATCCTTAGGGTGCAGAAGTGCAGACCCTAAGGTGCAAAAGTGTAGATCGTTAGGACCCAGAAGTGCAGATCCGTAGGGTGCAGAAGTGCAGATCCTTAGGGTGCAGAAGTGCAGATCCGTAGGGTGCAGACGTGCAGATCTTAGGGTGCAGAAGTGCAGATCTGTAGGATGCAGAAGTGCAGATCCATAGGGTGCAGCAGTACAAACCCTTAGGGTGCTGAAGTGCAGATCCGTAGGTTGCAGACGTGCAGATCTTAGGGTGCAGAAGTGCAGATCTGTAGGATGCAGAAGTGCAGATCCATAGGGTTCAGCAGTACAAATCCTTAGGGTGCTGAAGTGCAGATCCATAGGGTGCAAAAGTGCAGATCTGTAGGGTCTAGAAGTGCAGATCTGTAGGGTGCAGACGTGCAGATCCGTAGGTGGAAAACATGCAGATCCGAAGGGTGCAGTCGTGCAGATCCTTAGGGTGCAAAAGTGCAGATCCGTAGGGTGTAGAAATGAGATCCATGGGGTACAGATGTGCAGATCTGTAGTGTGCAGTGGTGCAGATCCTTACGGTGCAGAAGTACAGATCCTTAGGGCATAGAAGTGTAGAACCTTAGGGTGCAGACGGGCAGATCCTAGGGAGAAGTGCAGATCCTTAAGATACAGAAGTACAGACCCTTATGGCGCAGAAGTGCAGACCCTTAGGGCGCAGAAGTACAGATCCTTGGGTACATAAGTGCAGATCCCTAGGGCGCAGAAGTGCAGATCCTAGGGTAAAGAAGTACAGATCCTAGGGTCCAGAAATGCAGATCATTAGGGTACCGATGTGCAAGATCCTTAGGGTGCAGAACAGCAGATCCATAGGTTGCAGAAGTGCTGATCCGTAGGGCACAGAAGTGTAGATCCTAGGGTGCAGTCGTGCAGATCCTAGGGTACAGAAGTGCAGATAGTTAGTGTGCCGAAGTGCAGGTCCTAGGGAGCAGAAGTGCAGAGCATAGGGTACAGATGTGCAGATTCTAGGGTACAGAAGTGCAGATCCTTACTCTGCAGAAGTGCAAGTGCAGATCCTTAGTGCGCAGATGTGCAGATGCTAGGGAGGAGAATTGCAGATCATAGGGAGGAGGAGTGCAGATCTGAGACTGCGGAATTGCAGAGCATAGGGTACAGATGTGCAGATTCTAGGGTGCAGAAGTGCAGATCCTCGGGAGCAGAAGTGCAGATCCTAGGGAGGAGAAGTGCAGATCCTGGGGAGCAGAAGTGCAGATGCTTGGGAGGAGAAGTGCAAATCCTTGCAGTGCAGAACTGCAGATCCTCGGGAGGAGAAGTGCAGAGCCAAGGCTGCAGAAGTGCAGAGCATAGGGTACAGTGGTTCAGAACCTTGCCATAAGGTCCTTGTTAGATTTATGATGCAAGCTGTGTGCGCAAAGGTATGCATTTCTGTGTCACTTGTTTACGTGTGTTTGTGTGCACACGTGCGTACATACGTGTGTGTCAATGTACACATGGGTGTTGTGTTGTTGACAATTGGCGCTTGTGTCGCGCACAATCTCATAGACGAGCAGTGTTCTGCCCCTCCTGTTACCTTGCTTTAAGTGCCGTTCTGTCGATGCTCTGGGTTTATAATTGACTTTAGTCTTGCTTACCTCTGTGGCTGGGTGGGTGGTGGGGGGAGGGTTATAGGGACGTGCAATATTTGAGGAGCTACTTTAAGTGATGTTTCAGGTTCGAGAAGGGACGGGTGCTCCCACAATCCGAGCCAGCGCACCCTTCTGTGTCCTCCTCGCTGCTTCCGTTCGAGCAGGCAGCGGTCTTGACGTGTGCTCTTGGTACTTTATCGGAATTTATTCTAAAACCAAAAACCGGTGTCGTTTACTTACGAGGCTTTTGTTCCTGCCAACCCGAGCCAGTTCTGGCCCAGTGGCACCACTACTTCGGATTCTGGGGCTTGCTGTTCGGCTTTACCCATTAGAAATTGCCAGAATGCATTTTGGCTGGCTAAAGCAGCACTAATTACTAAAGCGAAGATTAAAACCATGGCTGGTGAAGCATCCACGTTGTAACTGCACATCAGATGACTTTCTTAAGTCTTAGCCCTGAGATGGAAAAGGTGTGCTGACACAGGGTCCTTGCTCAGTCACTGAACTCTGATGGCACAGGGGGCTCTTAAGGAGGGGGCTTGTGTTCCGCGCTAAAGGGGTGCTTTAGTTTAAATGCACGTAGGTGGGGTCGATAGAGGGGTGCCAGACTTGTGGAAGACAAGAGAAAGGTAAACACTTGTGTTTGCACGTGACACGCCTTAGGTCCGTGCACTGCATTCATCAGGAATGCCTTAAGTGCCTGGTCCGGGGTGCAGCCCCCCCACCCGGTTCTTTGATTGCACTCGAGGGTTTAATGAGGAAGGGACACGCAACAGAGAACCCGCCACTGTTTGAAGTGCCGAACGCACTTAGCACAAGAGCGCACATTGCCTGCTCTCAGCGCCGTCCGGTCCCGCGGTGCATACTGAGGCGTCGCCGGAGCAATGAGACGGGCCGCGGAATCTCAAAAGGGGCACAGCTGCCCGGCGCACATATAGGTTTTCTCTTCAGTGTGGGGGGGTCGTCTTTCACACAGGAAGTCTCTCCCAGCGGACTGCGTGCAGGGAGGAGCTGGGTGGCTTCGGCAGCTTAATGGGCACCTCACGATGTGAACCAATAATGAACGACAGTTTGTTGTAAAATTAAATGCAACTGGATGGAGTCTCTGTCAGTTGGGGGAGTGGAGGGGGGGCCGCAACAGATGATCCCTGGACACTGGTATAAATATGACATTTTATGTTATGGCGCTGACATGCTGACAGGAAATAATCATTATCATACAGCTGTCTGTCAAAGTGACACATACGATGCGTGACATCCACCATGCCAAGCGTGACACCTTCATGTTCTGGCTTTTCAGCCAAGGCGATGGTGTATCTAGCCGCCGAGATCCCAGCATGCAAAGTGCTGTTGGCTAAAATGCTAAGACTGTCTGGAGTTATTCATATGTCTTGGGACCTCCTGGCAGCTGTGATTAAACACATACACATTCTGTGGCATGGACAATCACAGTGAGGCATGGACGCTCGGATGTGGAGTACACCTATTCCTGCCACAGAAAGAATAAAGCCATTTTAACACGCAGTCTTTTTTACGCATTTACTATACATAACATGTCCTATAGACTCTTCACACAGCCCTTAAGCCAACAGCTTGTTGCATTCTGGGAGTTGTAGCTAGTCCCATAGTAGGAGATTACCAATCGCACAATGGAAGTCACTCAATTGAAAGTGCTGTTGGCTAAAAGTGTGTGTATATCTATGGACGTCAGTCTGTATCTCTCAGTACCGATACCAGTCTTGTTTCATAGGCTCCTCTTTTTGGGAAGATGTGCCAAGTGAGCCAAAAGGAGGTGAAGTGATCTGCCGAGGATCACAAAATGTTGATTTTGTAGGGTAGCCAGGACTCAAACTCTGATATTAAGGTCTCACAGCCAACCATTTAGCAGGTAGACCATGTCTCCACCCTAAATCAAACTCACTAAGTGGATAGCTTTGGGATTTAAGCGTCTGTATTATCCTGCTATACCGCTATCATGGTTCTTTGTGCTCATTCATTCAATAATTTTTCAGACAATGAATGAATGACTGAATGAAACTCTTCTGAGAGCTCTGGGCAATTCCAGGGCTTTGTCCTCAGGTCTCGATTTGTGTTTCATGTCCTAGGAAAGAACGTTTCGATCAAACCTCTTATTCCTGTTCAAGCCTGGATCGATCACTTCTCAAATATTTTTGATCTGCCCAGGTCTATATCTAACATTTCAAGCCCGGTGGAACCACGCTGCGATCAAGAGGCTTTATTTCAATCCAGTCAGTCCATTGGAGTGCAGGGTGTTCATTCAATCAATTAGGATGAGCCACTCAGATAAAGCTCCGGCCACATATGGAGCTCCTTTGGACATATATAAGGAAGATAGTTTATGCTGGTCGCCAGTACTAACAAACGCTATTAAATCAGTTATTCATTCCCATCCTCGACAGAGTCAGTAGTTGTCCGATTTTTAAAAAAGGCAATTGGAATCTTCCTAGTTGCTACTTTCTCCCATTTCTCTTTTAGATAGCTCATTTAAGATTGAATTTTAGTTTCCAAACTGGAATCTTGGGTGGATGATAAACAGATACTAACTAGGGTACAGTTTGGCTTTGGCCTGGAGTGAGCCCAGTGCAACAATCCCGAAATCTTCAACTAATCTTAGGAAAGTATGCCAAGGCTAGGACTCAGTCCATTCATTTAGCATTTATGAACCGCTCCTGTGCCTTTGATTTGGCAATTTGTTCCAAACTGTGGGCCATTTTGGGAAAGGAAGGTCTAGATCCACCCATCATAGGCCTGTTACTTCGGACGCAGCAAGACCAGGGCTTTAAGTGGGCCGGGTCTCACCGGTGCTGAGCACTGGCAGCTTTTTAAAGGGGGCCTCAAAACGGGTCTCTATCGGCCTCTGTTTTGTGCCCTGGCACAGGCGGTCCATTTTTTTCCGGACTGCAGGGAGAGCAGGCACATCCATGTGCACGTGCTCACACTGCTACTTCTCACTAGGGAAAAAGTTACGGCATGACGTCATGCCAGGTGAGCGTTGTAGGGGAAGGGAAATCCTTTAAAGAGAGCCATTTACTCTCTGGATTTCCCTTCTCTTTTTGAAACTCAGGAGCAGCAACATTGTCGTGGTGTCACCGGGGCTTTAAGTGGAAGCTTTTCCAATATTATATACAAACAATAGTTGCTGCTTATTTATCTAATGCAACTAACAACCATTGACAAAGCCAATAGTCCTGACTTGTTGTAGGTATGATGTTAATTGTTGAATCATATATCTGGATGCAATGGCAGAAACAGCAAAATACAAGTCAGGCGGCACACTATCCTAAGCACAGATTTTTAGCTTACGTGTTTTTAAGCCATGCCCTTAATTACATTGGCCACTCCCCTTTGAGAGACCCTCCAGTTTTTTCATCCCACTTAAAGCCCTGAGCAAGACACTACAGCTAGTATACGATATGGGGTTGATGGTGAACTTTACCACAAAATACGATCCATGCTTGGCATTCAACAGGGCTGTGTGTTGGCTCCACTGCTTTTTTTGCTCTATATAAACGGTTTGGACAAACATTTCCATCAATTTTGGAAAGATATGCCCCAAATGGGGAATTGTCCTGTTCCAGTCCTCCTGTAAGCGGATGAGGCGCTTCTAAAATCTAGAACCTCTTATGGTCTCCAAATTCTTTTAGATACTTTTTAACTTTTTCTGAATGATTTGGGCATGAAAACAAATGTATCCAAGTCCTTTATACTGACATTGGGACCAAAGAATACTAAAACGAAGGATTTTCATTTAGGTGGGGTTGAGATTGCTAAGGTTTAAAACTTTCCGTATTTGGACATTACCTTGGACTTTAACATGAATTGGGAATTTTTACTTAAATCGGGAGTCCATCAATTACAGAGAGCAATTAAGTCTGTCTTTGGGCCTGATTACACACCGTCCGCTCTCGGACTGCCAAACCCGTGGTGCGACTGCCCACCAGATCAGGAGTTTATTTCTGGTGGGGGGTCCTGCAGCAGTCTGTAAGGTTCACAGAAGAGCCTACCATGCAGACCGCCACCTGCACCTTCCTGCATGGTGTGGCATACATGCCACATCATGCAGGCACTAGGGGTGCAAATCAAGGGGGACAGTACATGTGCCCCCCACATGCACCCCCTAGGCCCCCTTAGTTGCCTCACCGCCACCCTTTTCATGGTGGGTTCACCGCCATGAAAAGGGTGGTGGTGCGGAAACTCAAAATACGATCGGTGGTACCGCTGGCACCGCCAGCATATTTCTGCCTCTGACCACTGCATGAGTGCCACGGGATCCTGGATCCCTGCCAGTCGCAGGGGTCCATTGATGGTCGGACCGCTGCAGTCGTAATACTGTGGGTGGTCCCGCATTGTAGCGGTGGTAAGGACTGCTGAACTCGTAATCAGAACCTAAAACATTTCTAGGAAATTGGGGCAAAAACCAGTGAAGGAGAGTATTAACATTTATAAAAGCAAATGTGTGACTATAGGGAGTTATGGTGCAGGGCGATGGGGATACAAAGGAGCCGAGCGGTTACAGAGGGCGCAGAATACGTTTTTATGCAGATTACTGGCAGGCCCTAAATCAACTCCTAAATTCTTAACCTTGAAACATGGCTGGACTTTTTAACAGATATAATTAGCTCAAGTCCTTTTTTATTATGGCGAAGGGTCTGGAGTTCGCTAGAAGTAAGTTTCACCGGGGAGATTCTATGTGATTGTCTTGCATTGGATAAGGCTATGAATACCCCTTGGCTTAGATACGTTAAATCTATTTTCAATATCTTGGGGACTGCCGAACTTTTTTCCCAACGCTGATAGCATCGATGCAGACTCTAAAAGAGAAGTTAAAGTCTTATTTTTACATTGGGGTGCTCAAATACGTCAGTCGTAGGGACTTGAAAGCGTTGCAGTCTGGCGCAGATTTTACCCTCACACAATCAGCCCCAGGTCCTGAGTATTATCTCTGTCTTTTTACAAACACTAAGAATAGATTTTATGTGACTAGATTTTAACACCATTCACTTTCTAGTGGCCTTTGCACCACAGGGTTCAAGGTTTCCTTTACTCCCAAGTTGCCCTTCTGATAATAATGCTTCTAAACAATGCACAGTGCACTTTATGCTTTTTTGCCCCTTATATACATGTCCACGGACTTGTTTTTTACTTCCAGTTCTCCTTGAAGCTTATATCAGATATTGTAAGCCTACTTTTGCTTTCTTGCAATAACTTGGCCATGCTCAAATACCCTATGCCATTGTTAATTTTATAAGATGTTCTCTGGCAATTAGGAAGACCCCATGGGACTTGTGGTCCGAGGCCACGCCCCTTTTTACACGACTCTGCAAACGCGCCTCTTGGCGCATTGATGGTGGGGCGAAGAGGTCCTCTTGTGTCCTGAGGACCTCAGGACTAAAGTGGACTTCTTCCCCCGGGCAGAAGTGCACCAGCAGGCACGTTTGCAGAGTGGTGTAAAAAGGGGGCATGGCCTCCAACCACTCTCAGTAATCCAGCTGTGTGGGGCTTACTGGAGGTACCTGGTGGGCTAGTTGGCCCCCAGGGACCCTCAGGAGGCAAGGGAACTTAATCCCCAACCCAGAACGTGCCAGGAGGCGTGTTTGCAGAGTGGTGGAGAAAGGGGGCGTGGCCTGTGTCCACCTATCAGCTATCCCACTACCTGGGGCATACTGGAGGTATCAGGTAGGCTAGTTGTCCCCTAAGGACTCCCAGCAGTGAAGTGGACTTCAATCCCCATCCAAGAGCGCGCCAGGAAGTGTGTTTGCAGAGTGGTGGGAAAAGGGGGTGTGGCCTGCAATGAGAACTTAGCAATGCTGTTGTGTGGGACTTACTGGAGGTAATAGGAGGAGTAGTTGGCCCCCAAGGTTGTCCTTGGGGGCCAACTACCCCTCCTGTTACCTCCAGTAAGTCTCACACAGTGGTATTGGTAAGAAGTCTTTAGAGGACACGTCCCCCTTTCTCCACCGCTCTGCAAACGCGCCTCCTGACACACTCCGGGTTGGGGGATGAAGTCCACTTTGCTCCTGAGGGACTTTGGGGGCCAAGAAGCCCTCCTGGTACCTCCTGTAAATCCTACGCAGTGGAATTCCTGCGTGCTGGTCGGAGGCCCAGTCCCCTTTCTCCACCTCTCTGCAAACGCGACTACTAGTTAAAGAAGCATTTGCAATGTAATAAGCTTAACATTTGCGGGAGTTAGAGCTAAAGGCGTTGTAAATGTAAAAGTGTTTTACTAATGTTTCTTGGAGTGGAGTGGATGTAGGTTGTGTGTAGTGGAGTTATGTGGTATGATGTGCAGTGAAATTATGTGGATAGATCATGACTTTGATGTGGATAGAAAGTATGTGGTATTTAGTGTATAGGAATTATGTAGAGTGAGATTATGTGTTACGGAGAGTAATTACGTGGTATTATAGTTTGTGTTGTGGAGTGGTAACCTCAGCTTTAGTCTTCCTCATTTCCATAGAAGCTAAACTATAAACTCAATGAGACAAAAAAAAGAAGGAACCACTGAGGAGCACTTCTGGACTTAGTCAGAGGTATGAGCAGGGCCACTGGAATCATGCGACTGTTTGGCTGCACTGACTTTTGCACAATTATACATTTTCCGCATTTGCCACATAATCCATCAGCTGCTGCATAATCTTTAGATTTGAACAACAAAAACCTTGTTTCTAGCTCAAGCAGCTCAAACATTACCAAAAATGCAGTGACAAGTGTTATAGCATGGTGGAAGGCCCTATGGAAACCTAGAATGGTCATCTGTTACTTATTGCTACATGTGGGTATTAAATTGGTACAAATGGTATACAAACCACTCTTGCTTCTTTCTGCGCCTCTCTTGCCTCTTTCTGCATTTCTGTTGCTTCTTTCTGCACCTTTCTTTCTTAATTTGGTACTTCTTTTGCCTCGTTCTGCTCATCTCTTCCACTTTCTGCACCTCTCTTGCCTCTTTCTGCACCTCTGTTGCCTCTTTCTGCACCTCACTTGCTTCTTTCTGTACCCCTCTTGCCTCTTTCTGCACCCTTCTTCCCTCTTTCTGCACCTCTTTTGCCTCTTTCTGTACCCCTGTTCCCTCTTTCTGCACCTCTTCTGCCTGTTTCTGCACCTCTCTTGCCTCTTTCTGCACTTCCCTTGCCTCTTTCTGTACCTCTGTTTTTTCTTTCTGCACTTCTGTTACTTCTTTCTCCACCTCTGTTGCTTCTTTCTGCACCCCTCTTGCTTCTTTCTTCACCCTTATTCCCTCTTTGTGCAACTCTCTTGCCTCTTTCTACACCTCTCTTCCCTCTTTCTCTACCCCTCTTGCCTCTTTGTGCACCTCTATTCCTTCTTTCTGCATGTCCCTTGCCTCTTTCTGCACCCCTCTTGCCTCTTTCTGCACTTCTGTTGGTTCTTTTGCACTGCTCTTGCTTCTTTCTGCACCTCTCTTGCAAATTTCGGCACCCCTCTTGCCTCTTTCTGCACCCCTCTTCCCACTTTTTGCACCTCTCTTGCCTCTGTCTGCATCCCCGTTCTCTCTTTCTGCACCTCTTTTGCCTGTTTATGCAACTTTCTTGTCTCTTTCTGCAGTTCTCTTGCCTCCTTCTGCACCTCTGTTGCTTCTTCTGCACTTCTTCTGCCTCTTTCTCCACCTTTCTTGCTTCTTTCTGCATCCCTGTTGTCTCTTTCTGCACTCGTCTTCCCTCTTTCTGCACCTCTCTTGCTTCTTTCTGCACTTCTCTTGCTTCTTTCTGCACCTCTCTTGCTTCTTTTTGCACCCTTCTTCCCTTTTTTGCATCCATCTTGCCTCTTTCTGCTGTTGTCTTGCCATTTTCTGCACCACTGTTGCCTCTTTCTGCACCTCACTTGCCTCTTTATGCACTTCTCTTGCTTCTTTCCACACCTCTGTTGCCTCTTTCAGCAATTCTCTTGCCTCTTTCTGCACTTCTTTTGCTTGTTTCTGCACCTCTGTTGCTTCTTTCAGCAATTCTCTTGCCTCTTTCTGCACTTCTCTTGCTTGTTTTGGCACCTCTCTTGCGTCTTTATGCACCTCTGTTGCCTCTTTCTGCAACTCACTTGCCTCTTACTGCACTTCTCTTGCTTCTTTCTACACCTCTGTTGCTTCTGTCAGCAATTCTCTTGCCTCTTTCTGCACTTCTCTTGCTTGTTTCGGCACCTCTCTTGCATCTTTCTGCACCTCTGTTGCCTCTTTCTGCACCTCACTTGCTTCTATCTGCACCTGTCTTGCCTCTTTCTGCACCCCTGTTCTCTCTTTCTGCATCTTTCCTGCCTGTTTCTGCACCTCTCTTGCCTCTTTCTGTACCTTTGTCGCTTCTTTCTGCACTTCTCTTGCCTCTTTCTGCACCCTTCACGCCTCTTTCAGAACGTCTGTTGATTCTTTCTGCACTTCTCTTCCTTCTTTCTGCACCCCTCCTGCCTCTTTCTGTACCCCCCTCTCCTACCTGTTTCTGCACCCCTCTTGCCTCTTTTTGCACCTCTGTTGATTCTTTCTGCACTTCTCTTCCTTCTTTCTGCACCCCTCCTGCCTCTTTCTGTACCCCCCTCTCCTACCTGTTTCTGCATCCCTCTTGCATCTTTCTGCACACTCTTCCCTATTTCTGCACCTCTCTTGCCTCTTTCAGCACCTCTGTTGCCTCTTTCTGCACCTCACTTGCTTCTTTCTGTACCCTTCTTGCCTCTTTCTGCACCCTTCTTCCCTCTTTCTTCACCTCTTTTGCCTCTTTCTGTATACCTGTTCCCTCTTTCTGCACCTCTCCTGCCTGTTTCTGCACCTCTCTTGCCTCTTTCTGCACTTCTCTTGCCTCTTTCTGTACCTCTGTTGCTTCTTTCTGCACTTCTGTTGATTCTTTCTCCACCTCTGTTACTTCTTTATGCACCCCTCTTGCCTCTTTGTGCACCTCTGTTCCTTCTTTCTGCACTTTTCTTGCCTCCTTCTGCACCCCTCTTGCCTCTTTCTGCACTTCTGTTGGTTCTTTTGCACTGCTCCTGCTTCTTTCTGCACCTCTGTTGCAAATTTCTGCATCCCTCTTGCCTCTTTCTGTACCCCTCTTCCCTCTTTCTGCACCTCTCTTGCCTCTGTCTGCACACCTGTTCCTTCTTTCTGCACCCCTTTTGCCTGTTTCTGCAACTCTCTTGCTTCTTTCTGCAGTTCTCTTGCCTCCTTCTGCACCTCACTTGCCTCTTTCTGCACTTCTCTTGCTTCTTTCTGCACCCTTCTTCCCTTTTTCTGCACATCTCTTGCGACTTTCTGCACTGCTCTTGCCTTTTTCTGCATCCCTCTTGACTCTTTCTGCACCTCTTTTGCTTCTTTCTTCACTTCTGTTGCTTCTTTCTGTACTCCTCTTGCCTCTTTCTGCACCTCTGTTGGTTCTTTCTGCACTGCTCTTGCTTCTTTCTGCACCTCTCTTGCTTCTTTCAGCACTTCTCTTGCTTCTTTCTATACATCTCTTGCTTCTTTCTGTACCTCTCTTGTCTCTTTCTGCACACACAGGGCTACTTTTAAACTGACCTCAGGCTCGGCAATGCACACATGCAAGTGCAGAAAAGGGCTGCTGGCCCCTAAACTGCCATGCCCTATTATATGCTAGGGACTTAGAGGTAGTTTTAATCCCCCTGCCTATTATGTACTAGGGCCTTACAGGGAGGTCATGCCAATCACAGGGGTACCCCAACCCATAGTGTACCCTAGTGTATATAGGTGTTTTCACTGTATTCTAATTGTCTTTCAGCATAGCACTGGCTCGGGCCTGGTTAGGCAGAGCCCAGGGTCAGTCAGAGTCAGTTACCACCAGTACTAATCATCAAAAAGTTGGGGGGTGCCCTGGGCACAGGATGACTTTGCAACAAGGCCTCTTTCTGTACCTCTGTTTGTTCTTTCTGCACATCTCTTGCTTCTTTCTGCACCTTTCTTCCTCTTTCTGAACTTCTGTTGCCTCTTTCTGCATTTCTCTTGCTTCTTTCTGCGCCTTTCTTCCTCTTTCTGCACATGTCCTACCTATGTGGGCATAGTTCAAAATTAGCATTCAAAAAACCTTTGAAATTCGCTGAAAAAACCATAGGTTTCAGGGACGTTATAGTTAGAAATTAGCATTTAAAAACCTTTGAAATTCACTGAAAAAACCATAGGTTTCAGGGACGTTATAGTTAGAAATTAGCATTTAAAAAACCGTAGAAATTCACTGAAAAAACCACAGGTTTCAGGGACGTTATAGTTAGTTGGACATTTCACTCGAACAAAACCAGAGAAATTCGGCCGTTATAGTTAGTTGAGCTAAGTGTAACTCACGCCCCCGCAATGCACTGCTGATGACATCACATATTACATCACTCATGACATGGTCAGTGACATCACAGATGACATCACTGATGACATCTCAAATGACACCTATGGTTTTTTCAGTGAATACATATATATATATATATATTCACTGAAAAAACCATAGGTTTCAGGCACGTTATAGTTAGAAATTAGCATTTAAAAAACCTTAGAAATTCACTTAAAAACCATAGGTTTTAGGGACAGTTATAGTTAGTTGGACATTTCACTCGTACAAAACCAGTGAAATTCCCCCGTTATAGTTAGTTCAGCTAACTATAACTTGCCCCCCTGCAATGCACTGCTGATGACATCACATATTACATCACTCATGACATGGTCAGTGACATCACTGATTACATCACTGATGACATCTCAAATGACATCACTGATGACATCATCCAGTGACTGTGTGTTTCTGTAAAGTTTAAATATGTTTAATATATATAGGGAAAGGCGTATTGAAGAATGAGTGGGTGTATAAGTGTCTGAATGGATGATTTAGTAGGTGCGTGACTGACTCTATAAGTGAGTGATTAAACGTATCTTACTGAATGCATGGGTTAGTGACTAAACTGTGTGAATGTCTGTATCCGTCTGTCTGTTGCTGTGTAAGCGGCTGCCTGGGTTTGTGAATAGCTACATGAGTGTCTATATGAGTTATTGATTGGTTGTCTGAGTATCTGCATGGGTGCCTGAGTGTTTGTGTGGGTGGGGTGTGTCTGACTCTGTGCATAGATGTGTGAGTGGGTGATTCACTGGGTGCATGGTTTCAAGAGAGCATCTGTGATGGACTGTATGGGTTGGTGAGTGTGTGTATGGGTGTGTTAGTGAGTGAATGTATATCTCAGTGGTACATGTTTGAGTAACTACATATGTGAAAGGCAGTATATATGTGTGTTGGAGTATATAAATGGCTATAAGTGAGAGTGTGTGATTGTGAGAGTGGCTGTTTGGATGAGTGTGTACTTGTATCAGTGATTGTATAAGAGCGTAAGATGTGCTAGTATTTGTATGAGTAAGTGAGCTGGTGTGTGTATAACTGTATAGGTGAGCAAATGGCAGTGTGATTAATTATTTGCATGACTGATTACGTGTGTGAGTACCTCTATGGATGAGTGGCGGTGTGTGAGTGTCTATGTAGGTCTATGAGTGCATATGATAGCCCTGTACTAAGTGACCGTAAGTATGAGTGACTGTACGGGTGAGTGAGTGGATGTGTGTGTAGACCTAAGAATCAGTGAGTGGGTATGTAGTTATTGGTGTTGGAGTGTCTATGGTTTTGAGAATGGCAGTCTGTAATTTAGAGTGGGTGTTTCAAAGGTTATATTAGGGTGTGAGAAGATGCATCAAATTATCACATGGATGATGTCATCAGTGATGTCATCAGTGATGTCACTGACCATGTCATGAGTGATGTAATATGTGACATCATCAGCAGTGCATTATGCGGGCGCGAGTTATAGTTAGCTGAACTAACTATAACGGGGGAATTTCACTGGTTTTGTACGAGTGAAATGTCCAACTAATTATAACTGTCCCTAAAACCTATGTTTTTTTCAGTGAATTTCTAAGGTTTTTTAAATGCTAATTTCTAACTATAACTTGTCTGAAACCTATGGTTTTTTCAGTGAATTTCAAAGGTTTTTTTAAATGCTAATTTCTAACTCTAACGTGCCTGAAACCTATGGTTTTTTTAAGTGAATTTCAAAGGTTTTTTAAATGCTAGTTTCTAATTATGCCTACAGAGGTAGGACATGTGAAGAAAGAAGAAAAAACGCACAGAAAAAAGTAAAAGAAATGCAGAAAGAAGCAACAGAAGTCCACAAAGACGAAGAAAAGAGCAGGAAGAAGCAAGACATGTGCAGAAAGAACCAACAGAGGAGCAGAAAGAGGCCTTGTTGCAAAATCATCCTGTGCCCACAACTTTTTCAGACGGGTACTGGTGGTAACTGACTCGGACTAACCAGGCCTAGAGCCAGTGCTATGCTAAAAGACACTTAGAATACAGTGAAAACACCTCCATACACTAGGGACCACTATGCGTCGGGGTACCCCTGTCATTAGCATGACCTCCTCTGTAAGGCCCTAGTACATAATAGGGCAGGGGGATTAAAACTTCCTCTTCAAACGTGCCCCGGGGCGCGTTTGCACAGTGGTGAAGGGAGGGGGGACTGAGGTGACGTGTGCAAACAAGCCCTGTGGCGCGTTTTAAGTTGGGGAATTAATTCCCCTTGAAACCTGAGGGACCCTGGGGTCCAACTAGCCCACTAGGTACCTCCAGTAAGCGCCACAGAGCTGCATTGCACAGAGGTGTAAAAAGTGGGCACTCTAACACAAATATGTCCCGGTCGTTGCAGTAGAGTGGAGTGGGACACAGTATCAAAAGCTGCAGATAGATCTAGGAGCTGCAGTGCCACTTCCTTCCTCTGATCCAACACCAACTTCATGGTGTAAAAGACCTCAAGAAGTGTAGATTTTGTACTGAAACCTTGGTACTCTTGGGGTAATGGCACCAAAGCCTCACACCATGGCACCATAGTACCATGCAAGCTTCCTCAGAGGTACTTGCATTGTGCCACAGTACCAAACTTGAGACCTCAACATGTGTAGATTTTGTACTGAAACTTTGAACTCTTGGGGGAATGGCACCAAAGCCTCACACCATGGTACCATAGTACCATGCAAGCTTCCTTAGAGGTACTTGCATTGTGCCACAGTACCAAACTTGAGCAAAACAGGAAGCAGTGAAGGGTTTTGATGGGTCCCATGGAAGTACTGCGGTACCCATGGCAATATTTGTTTTTAAAATTTTGAGCCCTGAGAGGTCCACCTGGGTCCCCCCACAAGTACCAAAGGGTCAGGGTGTTCCTACTCTGCCCTCTTATACTAATTGTTTGATACAAATTCAGGGCACAGAGAACAAGTCCATGAGTGCTATAATGGTAGCCACAACATTTTGATCTGAATTGGGGTCCGCTAATTACATCAATTGGTACCTTGGGTCTGGTACCGGTCCCGCTATACTGAAATGGAAAATGGGAGCATAAACTCCCTCAGTCAATCAGTGGGCCTATTCTTTTCCATTTGTGTACTGTAATCTCCAGAGGGACTCACTCAGGATTAACTGTCCACATATACCTATTTTAACCACTTCATTACCACCCTAAACACCTCTTTAAACTGTATGGATTTACATCAAATAATGAAAGGCATACTTTCTGATTAACGTTCTAACTTTCTGCCATATTTGAATTCATTCTATTCAGCCTGTTTTTTCTGTACATGCATGTTGCAAAAGGTCGCACCCCTTAGCACTACACAGGTGGTAGAAAAGTAGGTATAGGTGTTGATCTCTGATTACTTTCAAAATGAAAGACATATAGCAAACTTGCATTCATTGAATGCTGTCATTAGTGTTGTCATCAATGATGCCACTTGAGATTTCATAAGTGATGTAATCATTTATGTCATTGAACATGCTATTTTTTTGTGAATATGCATATTTCTGTATATATGTATATATATATATATATATATATATTATCTACTGGCGGTCGCCAGTAGATAGTTATAGCTAGGACCTATTTTCCATAGGAAATCCACAACATTCTATTTGAAATAACTTTGGCGCCGGTTGACGAATCTTCGCGAAATTTTCAAAACTTATGGCCCGCTCCGGTCCGCTCCTATCCTGAAAGTTTTGGGGTGATTTGGCAAGCGGGGGCCGAGAAAAAAGGGGGGTCCCAAAACGTGTTTTCCTCATGCAATTTTCCATAGGAATCTTTCATCGCAGCTACAGCCCGAACTGCTGAACGGAATCACACCAAATTTGGCAAAAAGGTAGCCCTTGGTTCAGAGTCGTGCCTTTTGCTTAAATGGTGTAAATCCGTTCAGTAGTTCCTGAGAAAATCAAAAGTAAAATCATATATATATCTATGGCCGCGTAGGGTCCGCGCACCCTCCCGATCATGAGCTGCATGCTAATTGGCTGTCAAGTGGCTGTCAACACTCCAAATCAGGAAGAGTTGGCAGCCATTTTGTGCCTCGGTAGAACCGAGGCACAGAAACAAGTCGCAAACGCAAAAAGGGGGCAGGGTAGAAACACCCTGACCCCCTAGGTCTGCTCAGGGGGTCCCACAAGGACCCCCTGGGCAGAAAAAAGCATTTTTTTTTTTTAAATCGGTGGGATGTGCTTAGGGTGCGCGGATCCCGCCGTGATTACAAAAAAATCGAAGCGCGGTCTCCCGCGCTTCGAGGCTATTTTGCTCCCGGGTGGGCCAAGTCCCGGGGGCATGCGGGGGGTGGGTTTATATTTTAGGGGGGCCTCAAATAAATAATGGTGGCGGGGGGGCACACCACCTCCCCGCAGCCCCGGGAACCGCCACCCCCGGGGCTTATTTTTTTTAACAAAATTACCTCTGTGGGGGGGGGGGGGGCTCCAGCCCCCCCACATGCCCCGGGGACCGCCATCTCCCCGGGGCACTAATTAATTCGGACCCCCGAAGCCCCGGGGACCACCACCTCCCCGGGGCTCAGTAGATGTTGGGAGGGGGGCCGCGCGGCCCCCCTCCTGGAGCCTGTGGTGGCCCTGGGGACCGCCACCCCCAGGGCCGGCTCCTGCAGTGTCCCGGGCGCCTACCCCCGGGACACTGCTGTTTGCAATGGCAGGACGGGAGCCTCGCGGCTCCCAGCCTGTCATTGCAAACTTGCTTTGCTTCATTGAAGCGAGAGCAGGAAACCTGCTCTCGCTTCAATGAAGCAAAGCAGATTGCTTTTTGATAAGGGGAGCTGCATGTCAGCAGCTCCCCTTATGGAAAAGCAATACCGGCTCCCACAGGACGCGGGGAGCCGGCGGGACCGTGCGGGGATTGGGGACCCCCCACGGTCCCCAACGAGTGGCCAGGCCCTGGGGGATGGGGTCCCCGGTGCCATTAGTGGCCCGGGAGGGGGGCCACACAGCCCCCCTCCCCAAAAAATGTTTTTAAAAAAAACAAAAAACGTCAAGGCCGGCCCCGGGGAATGGGGTCCCCGGGGCATTAAATGGCCTGAGGAGGGGGGACACGCAGCCCCCCTCCAAATATTTTTTAATTTAAAAAAAAAAAGGGCATGCCCCGGGGGTCGGGGTCCCCGGGGCCAATAGAGGCCCAGGGAAGGGGGGCCACGTGGCTCCCTTCCCGTTTAAAAAAAAAAAAAAAAGAAAATCCTCAGGCCCCGGGGGATGGGGTCCCCGGGGCCAAAAGTGGCTGAGGGAAGGGGGGCCACGCAGCCCCCTCCCATACAAAAAAAAGAAACAAAAAAAAAGACCGGCATCGTGCCGGAGGCCCCGCCCCTCCCTGAAGCAGTCTGCAAACGCGCCCCTGGCGCGTTTTAAGAAGGGGAAGTAATTCCCCTTGAATACTGGGGGTCCCTGGGGGCAAACTAGCCCACCAGGAACCTCCAGTATGCGCTCTGCGTTGCAGAGAGGTGTACAGAGGCCATGCCCCTTTTTACACCTCTCTGCAGCGCAGCTCTGTGGCGCTTTTTGGAGGTATATGGTGGGCTATTTGGACTCCAGGGACCCTCAGTATTCAAGGGGACTTAATCCCCAAACTTAAAACGCGCCACAGGGCGCGTTTGCACAGTAGTGAAGGGAAGGGGCGGGGCTTCAGGTGACATGTGTGCAAACAGGCCCCGTGGCGCGTTTTAAGATGGGGAATTAAATCCTCTTCAATCCTGAGGGTCCCTGGGGGCCAACTAGCCTACCAGGTACGTCCAGAAAGCGCCACAGAGCTGCGTTGCAGAGAGGTGTAAAGGGGCGTAGCCTCTGAACACCTCTCTGCAACGCAGCTCCCTGGCGCATACTGGAGGTACAGGGTGGGCTAGTTGGACCCCAGGGACCCTCATGATTCAAGGGGACTTAATCCCCCAACTTAAAATGCGCCACGGGCGCATTTGCACAGTGGTGAAGGGAGGGCGGGGCTTGAGGTGACATGTGTGCAAACAGGCCCCGTGGCGTGTTTTAAGTTGGGGATTAAGTCCCCTTCAATCTTGAGGGTCCCTGGAGTCCAACTAGCCCACCAGGTACCTTCAGTAAGCACAACATAGTTGCGTTGCAGAGAGGTGAAAAAAGGTGCGTGGCCTCGGAACGCCTCTCTGCAACTCAGCTCTGTTGTCCTAACTGTAGGTACCTGGGGGGCTAGTTGGGCCCCAGGGACACTCAGGATTCAAGGGGACTTAATCCCGCAACTTAAAACGTGCCACGGGGCATGTTTGCACACATGTCACCTCAGGCCCCCCCTCCCTTCACCACTGTGCAAACGCACCCTGTAGCGCATTTTAAGAGGTAGTTTTAATCCCCCTGCCCTATTATATACTAGGGACTTACAGAGGAGGTCATGCTAATCACAGGGGTACCCCAACGCATAGTGTTCCCTAGTGTATGTAGGTGTTTTCACTGTATTCTAAGTGTGTTTTAGCATAGCACTGGCTCTGGTTAGTCAGAGTCAGGTACCACCAGTACACGTCGGAAAAAGTTGTGGGCACAGGATTATTTTGGAACAAGGCCTCTTTCTGCTCCTCTGTTGCTTCTTTCTGCACATCTTTTGCTTCTTCCTGCACTTTTCTTCGTCTTTGTGGACTTCTGTTGCTTCTTTCTGCATTTCATTTGCTTCTTTCTGTGCGTTTTTTCTTCTTTCTTCACATGTCCTACCTCTGTAGGCATAGTTAGAAACTAGCATTTAAAAAACCTTTGAAATTCACTGAAAAAACCATAGGTTTCAGGCACGTTATAGTTAGAAATTAGCATTTAAAAAACCTTTGAAATTCACTGAAAAAACCATAGGTTTCAGGCACGTTATAGTTAGAAATTAGCATTTAAAAAACCTTAGAAATTCACTAAAAAAACATAGGTTTTAGGGACAGTTATAGTTAGTTGGACATTGCACTCGTTCAAAACCCGTGAAATTCCCCCGTTATAGTTAGTTCAGCTAACTATAACACGCGCCCGCGCAATGCACTGCTGATGACGTCACATATTACATCACTCATGACATGGTCAGTGACATCACTGATGACATCACTGATGACATCTCAAATGACATCACTGATGACATCATCCATGTGATAATTTGATGCATCTTCTCACACCCTAATATAACTTTTGATACACCCACTGTAAATTACAGACTGCCATTGTCAAAACCATAGACACTACAACACCAATAACTATATACACACTCACTGATTCTTAGGTCTACACACACATCCACTCACTCACCTGTACAGTCACTCATACTTACGGTCACTCAGTACAGGAAAACCATATGCACTCATACACCTACATAGACACTCACACACCGCCACTCATTGATACAGGTACTCACACACCTAGTCAGTCATGCAAATAATTAATCACACTACCATTTACTCACCTATACAGTTATACACACACCAGCTCACTTACTCATACAAATACTAGCAAATTTTTACGCTCTTATACAATCAGTGATACAAGTACACACTCATCCATACAGCCACTCTCACAATCACACACTCTCACTTATAGCCATTTATATACTCCAACACACATATATACTGCCTTTGACATATGAAGTTACTCACACATGTACCACTGAGATATACATTCACTCACTAACACACCCATACACACACTCACCCACCCATACAGTCCATCACAGATGCACTCTTGAAACCATGCACCCAGTGAGTCACCCACTCACACATCTATGCACAGAGTCACACACACCCCACCCACACAAACACTCAGGCACCCATACAGATACTCACATAACCAATCAGTAACTCATATAGACACTCATGTAGCTATTCACAAACCCATGCAGCCACTTACACAGCAACAGACAGACGGATACAGACATTCACACAGTTTAGTCACTAACCCATGCATTCAGTAAGATACGTTTAATCACTCACTTATAGAGTCAGTCACGCACCTACTAAATCATCCATCCAGACACTTATACACCCACTCATTCTTCAATACACCTTGGCATATATATTAAACATATTTAAACTTTATAGAAACACACAGTCACTGGATGATGGCATCAGTGATGTCATTTGAGATGTCATCAGTGATGTCACTGACCATGTCATGAGTGATGTAATATGTGACGTCATCAGCAGTGCATTGCAGGGGCGCGAGTTATAGTTAGCTGAACTAACTATAACGGGGGAATTTCAAGTGTGATCTCAAATATCTTCCTGTTATATTTCAACAGGAGCAGCCTGTCAGTTGATGCCTTTGTGTTCTACTGCAGCTTCCCAGAGTGTTCTAAAGAACAACTAGAGCGCTAACAGTCTTACTTATGACAAAATTATGGCACACCTGAAGCCATCTTGATTGGAATAAACTGGTAACACTTAAAACATTTAATTTAAAAAGGATCAAAATGATGGGGTTCATTTTGTCATAGAAATTATGGTTAGTGCTGTAGAAAGAAAAATTAGGACATGTTTCAAGTGTGATCTCAAATATCTTCCTGTTATATTTCATCAGGAGCAGCCTGTCAGTTGATGCCTTTGTGTTGTACTGCAGCTTCCCAGAGTTTTCTAAAGAACAACTAGAGAGCTAACAGTCTTACTTATGACAAAAGTATGGCACACCTGAAGCCATCTTGATTGGAATAAACTGGTAACACTTAAAACATTTAATTTAAAAAGGAACAAAATGAGGGGGTTCATTTTGTCATAGAAATTATGGTTAGTGCTGTAGAAAGAAAAATTAGGACATGTTTCAAGTGTGATCTCAAATATCTTCCTGTTATATTTCATCAGGAGCAGCCTGTCAGTTGATGCCTTTGTGTTGTACTGCAGCTTCCCAGAGTTTTCTAAAGAACAACTAGAGAGCTAACAGTCTTACTTATGACAAAAGTATGGCACACCTGAAGCCATCTTGATTGGAATAAACTGGTAACACTTAAAACATTTAATTTAAAAAGGAACAAAATGAGGGGGTTCATTTTGTCATAGAAATTATGGTTAGTGCTGTAGAAAGAAAAAATAGGACATGTTGTAAGTGAGATCTCAAATATCTTCCTGTTATATTTCAACAGGAGCAGCCTGTCAGTTGATGCCTTTGTGTTCTACTGCAGCTTCCCAGAGTGTTCTAAAGAACAACTAGAGCGCTAACAGTCTTACTTATGACAAAAGTATGGCACACCTGAAGCCATCTTGATTGGAATAAACTGGTAACACTTAAAACATTTAATTTAAAAAGGAACAAAATGAGGGGGTTCATTTTGCCATAGAAATTATGGTTAGTGCTGCAGAAAGAAAATTTAGGGCATGTTTTAAGTAAGATCTCAAATCCTCTTCTATTTCATTAGAAAATTCTGACATGCAGACTGAAACAATCACTTTCAATACCAGCAGTAGACTTCCAGTTAACTCCCTGGTGAGCAGCAGCTTTACTACAGTGATCTAATGAACAACTAGAGTGCTAACATTCTGAATTTATGGCAAATGTGTGACACATCTGAATGCCTTCTTGATGGAATCAAAGTAAAAACTGAAAGCATTTCCTACTGAGGAGACTGCAGTAAATGACGAAATTAGGAAACTTCATAACAAATAAGTCTCCCAAGATGGCCACCAGAGAAAAAGAGCCCAAATGTAGCACAAATATCACCCAGATGTAGCTCACATATAGCTCAATGACAGAAGTGTGCAAAACACTTTTTATTTTTAGTTTTTCTGCAGTTTTATATAGTGCAAACTGGTCAGGTATTGGAGCGTTACATCTTACTTGGACCCCTTATTGCGTATTTTGCACGAAGTACATGAGATTGATCTTGCGAAACATTGAACTTTACGATTCTGTTAACCTGAAGTTGCTCTGAACCGGGCTTTGTAACACCCGTTTTTACCTACTGGTTTTAATTAATTCTCACTGTATTGTATTAGGAAAGAGGATTTACTGTTTTTATGTCCACTTTTATGATCTATGTTTCTAAATCAGATCAAATAAAGTTTAATGAATTCTATGGCAGGACGGAGGCGAGGATTATGCATATCTTTCCTCACTTTATTTGCATAGCAGTTCAAAGAAAACGTAACACAACAATCATTAAACAAAAGACTACAGAACCCATGAACCATTAGGGGGTAGTCTCCAAGGCAACTATAGTCCAATCATATCACAGTCCATCGTATATAATATCGTGACGTCCCTTCCGCTTCCTCTTTCTTCACTGCTCGTCAGTTAAGTGCATTCCTTACATTCTTGGCTTAATCTGGCGTTGTTGCTGTTTGTATAGCGGTTTCTTGTGCACGTTATTAGCATTATTGCCTTGGTATTGTTTCATATTCCCTGCGCAGCAGGCTCTTGCCCGAGCGCGTTATCCCCCTCGCAGTTTCTCCCGCTATGTGCTCTGCGCGCGGTGAGATCATGTCAGGGGCGTCTGGTCCGAGCGAGGCAGCTCCGTCGAGCGCTCCCGCTGGTCTTTACGCGCGTTTGGGAATCCGGTCACTCCTTTAGTGTCCGCTTGATTCCCGACCAACCCTCGCCTAATTTTGACACCGCTACGCGGTGATTTCCCCACATGGCCACGTTAGTGACCATCGCCACCTGGTGGTGGTAATTGGTATTGCGCCTCAGTCTATTCTTATAACAGCTTCGGGGAAAGCCCAGCTGTTGGAGCACCGGCGAGGGGGCTGTCTTAAGGATTTTAAGGGCATTTGTTCTGTGCTCACACCCTCTGCTATCATGTCTTCTCCAGAAGAACGTTTTTACTCCTCCTACCAGGAAGTGGAGGAGGAATGGCCCCCCAACTTCTCCCTCCAGCAGTGGACCAAGCCCTCTCTCTGGCTATTTCTAGGGCGCTGGCTCCTCTTAGGGATCAGGTTGATAAGCTGGCAAAAAGCATCCCTGGGGTGTTCAGTGACCCAGATCTGGTGGTGGCGGGTCCAAGTAGCTCCCAGATGGGGAATAAAAGGGCCGTTAAGCATAACGCGGGGCACTTGGAAGGATTTGATAAACTTACGGAGACCTTCCTCAAGAGTGCACGAACGCTAAAACAAGCACCCTGCCGGGAGGAGGAGGGGCCCGGAGAAAATTGCGACACTGTCACCACTATTGTAGACCCCGACGGCAGGTTTCCCTTAGAGGGAGTGGGTGTATCAGAGAACGATTTCTCCTCCGATGAGGATAAGGACTCGGGGCGTCCCTGGCATCCAGAGTCCCACTCCTCTCAGTCCCCGGTTGGGGACAGGGTCCACTCGGAGATGTTCGAGCCTACCCAAATTTACCATCCTAGGTCGGCAGAGTGGACACCTGACGCCAAAGTGGCAGAGTATGTGGTGGGGAAAATCCATCAACCCCTTGAAAGGGAGGTCAGGAATAGGATGAGGGGAGAATGCCCCAGGCCCTCACTGAAGGGGAAGGTGGCACACACGCCTGAAATTGATGAGAAACTATGTACCTTTTTCTTCAAGTATATGAGGGATCCCAAGAAAGGAATTGATAGGTCTTGGACGTGGTAGGGCCCTTGACCCAAATTATTCAATTGACGGAGCATTCCAAAGAGTCAGGATCCCCTTTGTCCACGGATATTGTGGCTGGTTGGGAGCACTACTCTAAACCCTAAAACACTACCCCCTCCACTACTTAAACACCACTGCACTACCCTAAACCCTAAAACACTACCCCCAGCACAACACCCTACACTACCCAAACATAACTGCACTACCCTAAACCCTAAAACACTACCACCAGCACAACTCCCTACACTACCCAAACACCACTGCACTACCCTAAACCCTAAAACACTACCCCCAGCACGACTCCCTACACTACCCAAACACCACTGCACTACACTAAACCCTAAATATACCTCCAGCATGACCTCCCACACTACACAAACACCACTGCACTACCCTAAACCCTAAAACACTACCCCCAGCACGACCCCCTACACTACCCAAACACCACTGCACTACCCTAAACCCTAAAACACTAACCCCAGCATGACCCCCTACACTACCCAAACACCACTGCACTACCCTATACCCTAAAACACGACCCCCTACACTACACAAACATGACTGCACTACCCTAAACCCTAAAACACTACCCACAGCATGACCCCTTCACTACACAAACACCACTGCACTGCCCTAAACCCTAAAACACTACCCCAGCACTACCCCCTACACTACCCAAACACCACTGCACTAACATAAACCTTAAAACACTACCCCCAGCACAACCCCCTACACTACACAAACACCACTGCACTACCCTAAACCCTAAAACACTACCCCCAGCATGACTCCCTACACTACCCAAACACCACTGCACTACCCTAAACCCTAAATCTACCCCCAGCATGACCCCTTACACTACACAAACACCACTGCACTACCCTAAACCCTAAAACACTACCACCAGCATGACCCTCTACACTACTCAAACACCACTGCACTACCCTAAACCCTAAAACACAACCCCCTACACTACCCATACACCACTGCACTACCCTAAACCCTAAAACACTACCCCCAGCATGACCTCCTACACTACCCATACACCACTGCACTACCCTAAACCCTAAAACACTACCCCCAGCACGACCCCCTACACTACTGCACTACCCTAAACCCTAAAACACTACCCCCAGCACCACCCTCTACACTACCCAAACACCAGTGCACTACCCTAAACCCTAAAACACTACCCACAGCACGACCCCCTACACCACCCAAACACCACTAAACTACCCTAAACCCTAGAAAAGAAACCCCCACCCCATGCCCCATGCCCAATCCCCCTTACCTCTCACTCCTTATGGTTCCTCTCTCTTCATGGTTCCTGCTTCACGTCATCTCTGAGGGGTGGTGCACATCGTTGTGAGGAAACGGAACAGCCTCTGTTTCCTTACAACGACATGGATCGTCTACATGTTTTTTAGAACGAATGGTCATTTACCATACATACCTTTACAACAAAATTTGTTGTAAAGGCATGCGTGGTAAATGACCATGCGTTCTAAAAAATGCGTAGTAATGACTTCGTGATGTACAACGCATGCGTGGTAATGCATGCGTTGTAATGGTATCGCAAAGTAAAAAAGTCGTTGTAACGGCTGTTTACCGATCGAAGCTGGCCCCTGTTCTTCAGTGAGACGTTTATTTGATTAATTAGGAGGAAGAAATGTGTTTTTTACCGAAAAGTGCATTCCCGGCTGTTGTATTGTGAAAGTGTCCGCGTGGCCTGGTTTCACTTCCGGTGAGAGAGTGGAAGAGTCTGTTTGGATCTAAAGGAGTTCTGTTGTTGGACGGGGCCGGCGCGACATGTCATCAGAAAACATAGCTAATGGAAAGCGTCCTCCCTGAAGTGTGGAGCAGTGCCATGAGAGGTCAACGAGTGTGCGTCCCACCGCAGTATGACCGTACCGCTTGACCCATGTGCCGCCTCCAGGGTACGGGAGGCAGAAGCGGCATCGCAGGTCCTCTTGAAGACCGTTGTAGCACTAATTCTACATTTTGGTACTAGGGCATTTTAACTTTGTTGTTCCTGCCAGATACAAAGAGAAGATCCTATGTTATTCAGTGCCCTCGTTACCTTTTTTGTGGGTTGTGGTGCTTGTCACTTCGCTGCCCCGCCGGTGCACACGACTGGGCACCCCACCTCGTGTGCCATCTGCAGGGCCTCTGCCCTCGGATCACTGGTTTCGGTTTCTGGAGTGGCAACATAAACAGTTGCTCCCAAAGGACTAGCCTGAACACTTAGGTGAATATCCCCTGCACCAGCATTCCACGGAAATTCTTTCCTAGCTCTCCCACGTCAACGAGCACGGCTCCGCTCGCGATACCGTATGATGTCATCGGAGCCATAAGAGGACCTCGTCGGTGTGCTGACGTCAGTTCCACCCATTTTTTCCGTGCCATCGAGGCAAACAGGGAACCGAAACATTTTCACATGTATACATAGTATAATAAATATATATATATTCACTGAAAAAACCATAGGTTTCAGGCACGCTATAGTTAGAAATTAGCATTTAAAAAACCTTAGAAATTCACTGAAAAAACCATAGGTTTCAGGCACGTTATAGTTAGAAATGAGCATTTAAAAAACCTTAGAAATTCACTGAAAAAACCATAGGTTTCAGGGGCGTTATAGTTAGTTGGACATTTCACTCGTACAAAACCATAGAAATTCCCCCGTTATAGTTAGTTCAGCTAACTATAACTCGCGCACCCGCAATGCACTGCTGATGACGTCACATATTACATCACTCATGACATGGTCAGTGACGTCACTCATGACATCACTGATGACATCTCAAATGACATCACTGATGACATCATCCAGTGAATGTGTGTTTTTCTGAAAATTAAATATGTTTTATATATGTATATCTCAAGGTCGATGGAAGAATAAATGGGTATATAAGTATCTAAATGGATGATTTTTTTTGTAAAATTGATTGTATAACTGACTAAGTGTATCTTAGTGAATACATGGGTTAGTGAGTAATGTTTAAATATGAAAATATCTGTATCAGTCTCTCACTTTGTGTATAAGTGGCTGCATGGGTTGGTGAGTAGCTACATGAGTGTCTATATGGGTTATTAGTTGGTTTTTTGAGTATCAGTATGAGTGTCTGAGTGTCGGTATGGTTCGGTGGGGGTATTACTTAGTGCATAGATGCATGAATGAGTGACTCACTGTTTGTATGTGTTGAAGACAGCATGTGTGCAGGACTGTATAGGTGGATGAGTATGTGTATGGGTGTGTTAGTGAGTGAATGACTGTCCCAATAGTGTCTTTATGAGAAACTACATATGTTTTAAACTAGTATATGTGAGTATTGGTGTATATAAGTGAGTATATGTGAGAGTGAGAGATTGGAAGAGTTCCTGTACAAATAAGTAGGTGTTTCTATAAGTGATTGTTTAAGAGAGTAAGTATGTGTAAGTTTATGTAGAAATAAGTGTGGTAGTGTGTGTATAACTGTATATGCAAGTAAATGGATGTTTGATACTTTGTTTGCATGTGTGACTATGTGTGTGAGTAACTCTATGGATGAGTGGCGGTGTGTAACAGGATGTATAGGTGTATGAGTACATATGATGAGTGAGTACATGTATGAGTGACTGTATAGGGACTGTTGGTGAATGAGTGGATGTGTGTGTAGATCTTGGAATTACTGAATAGGTGTGTTGAAACTGGTATTGGTATGTCCATTGTTTTGAAAATGTTAGTTTGTATTTTTGAGTGTGTGTATCAAAGGTTATACTAGGGTGAGAGGAGGTCTGCCACTCTATCACAAGGATGATGTCATCAGTGATGTCATCAGTAATGTCATTTGAGATGTCATCAGTGAAGTCATGAGTGATGTCACTGACCATGTCATGAGTGATGTAATATGTGACGTCATCAGCAGAGCATTGCGGGCGCGCGAGTTATAGTTAGCTGAACTAACTATAACGGGGGAATTTCTATGGTTTTGTACGAGTGAAATGTCCAACTAACTATAACGCCCCTGAAACCTATGGTTTTTTCAGTGAATATATATATATATATATATTACCTACTGGCGGTCGCCAGTAGGTAGTTATAGGTAGGACCTAGTTTCCATAGAAAAAGCGTTTTTTGTTTTCCCAATAACTTTGGCGCCGTTTGACGAATCTTCACGAAATTTTCAAAACTAGTGATCAGCTCCGGTCAGCTCCTGTCTTGAAAGTTTCGGGGTGATTTGCCAAGCAGGGGCCGAGAAAAAAGGGGGGTCCCAAAACACGTTTTCCCCATGTTATTTTCCATAGGAAACTTTAGACACGGCTACAGCCCAAACTGCTGAACGGAATTACACCAAATTTGGCAAAAAGGTAGGTCTTGGTTCAGAAAGAGTCCTTTTTGTTAAATGGTGTAAACCCGTTCAGTAGTTTCAAAAGGTGGATAATCAATTTTCCATAGGAAACTTTAGCCAAGGCTACAGCCCGATCTGCTGATTGGAATTACACCAAATTTGGAACAAAGGTAGTGCTTGGTTCAGAAAGCGACCTTATTTTTAAATGGTGTAAATCCGTTCAGTAGTTGCTGAGAAATTCATAAAATAAAAGTTTCGATATCTAGGGACGCGGTGGATTCGCGAACCCTCCTGACCGCGAGCTTCACTGTGATTGGCTGCCAACACTCCAAACCAGGAAGTGTTGGTAGCCATCTTGTGACTCGGTAGAACCGAGTCACAAGAAAACAGTGAAACAAAGGTAAAAACAAGAAAAGGGGGCAGGGTAAAAACACCCTGACCCCCCAGGCCTGCTCAGGGGGTCCCACATGGACCCCCAGGGCCAAAAAAAGCATTTTCTTAAATAATTTCGGCGGAATTCACGCTGGGGTCGTGAATCCCACCGAAATTATTAACAAAAATGAAGGGCAGGCTCCCGCGCTTCATTTAAATGAGGCCCCCGGGTGGGCCAGGTCCCGGGGGCATTACCCAATTTATAATTTTTAATTGCGGGAGCCCGCGGGGGCACCCGGAGGCCCGGGGACCGCCACCTCCCGGGGCTTTTTTTTTAATTTGTGGAGGGCCTCCAAGGCCCCCAAGCCCTGGGGACCGCCACCTCTGGGGCTTTTCTTAAATATTCGTGGGGGCACACGGCCCCCCCGCTGCCCCAGGGGCCGCCACCCCCGGGGCTTGTTTAAAAAAAAAAAAACCTGTGTGGGGGGGCTCGAGCCCCCCCACATGCCCCGGGGACCGCCACCTCCCCGGGGCACTAATAATGTAAATGCGGGGGTCCGTTACGGACCCCCGAGTCCCGGGGACCACCACCTCCCCAGGGCTGTGCACTAGTAGGGAGGGGGGCCCCTCCTGGAGCCCTCCATGGCCCTGGGGACCACCACTCCCCAGGGCCGACTCCTGCAGTGTCCCGGGGTTGCCCATCCCCGGGACACTGCTGTTTGCTATGGCAGGGCAGGAGCCGTGCAGCTCCTGCACTGTCATAGCAAACTCTGCTTTGGATTTTGGAAGCGAGAGCAGGTTTCCTGCTCTCGCTTCCAAAATCCAAAGCAGATTGCTTTTCCACACGGGGAGATGCATGTCAGCAGCTCCCCGTGTGGAAAAGCAATGCCGGCTCCCGCAGGAGGCGGGGAGCCGGCGGAACTGTGGGGGCATTGGGGCTCCCCCCATGGTCCCCAACGGACAGGCCAGCCCCTGGGGGATGGGGTCCCCGGGGCCAGGAGTGGCCTGGGAGGGGGACCACGCGCCCCCCCTCCCCGTTAATAAAATTTAAAAAAAACACGGCAGGCCGGGCCCCGGGGGATGGGGTCCCTGGGGCCATTATTGGCCTGAGGAGGGGGGCCACGCGACCCCCCTCCCAACAAAAAATTATAAATAAACAGGGTGGCCAGGCCCCTGGGGATGGGGTCCCCGGGGCCATAATTGGCCTCTGGAGGGGGGCCACGCGGCCCCACTCCCGTTTAAAAAAAAAAAAAAAAAAAGGGGTCAGGCTCTGGGGGATGGGGTCCCCAGGGCCCCTAAAACATTTTTTTGAAGCGGCATTGTGCCGGAGGCCCCGCCCCCTCCCAGCAACACTCTGCAAACGCGCCCTGTGGCACGATTTAAGTTGGGGAATTAAGTACCCTTCAATCCTGAGGGTCCCTGGGGGCCAACTAGCCCACCAGGTACCTCCAGTAAGCGCCGCAGGGCTGCCTTGCAGAGAGGTGGTCAGAGGCCATGCCCCTTTTTACACCTCTCTGCAACGCAGCTCTGTGGCGCTTACTGGACGTACCTGGTGGGGTAGTTGGCTCCCAGGGACCCTCAGAACTCAAGGGGATTTAATCCCCCAATTTACAATGCACTAGGGGGCGCATTTGCATAGTGGTGCAGGGAGGGGGCGTGGCCTGATGTGACAAGTGTGCAAACGCGCCCTGTGGCGCGTTTTAAGTTGGGGAATTAATTCCCCTTCAATCCTGAGGGTCCCTGGGGACCAACTAGCCCACCAGGTACCTCCAGTAAGCGCCACAGGGCTACGTTGCAGAGAGGTGGTCCGAGGCCACGCCCCTTTTTACATCTCTCTGCTACGCAGCTCTGTGGCGCTTACTGGAGGTACTTACCTGGCATTACTGTTGGTACCAACAGACTGATAAACATTGATAATTTCTCATATTTGGGCATTACTATTAGTACCTCTGGATCCTGGGCTCCTCATGCTTCTCAAAATAGGTTAAAACTTGTGTGAGCGATAGGTTCCTTACTGAATTTACCTAGCCCTGTGGGGGGAAGGTCTCTGAGCCTCTTCTTGCAGAATTATAAGGCACAGTGTTTACCAATTGCAACTTATGGGGCAGCAATCTGGGGTAACTCAGACTGCTCCCTATTGCAAAGTGAGGATAACAGATTTTGCAGGACGCCAGATGCCAGGATTGCCAGAATCACTGAGACGCTGAGATGCCGAAACACTGAGTCGCATGGAGGTGGGCAGGCAGCGGCTGCGGTAGGTTACGGTAATGCATCGGGCCAGAGAGAGAGAGAGTGAAGACTCTGGGCCCAGCAAAGCAGCCGCAGAATGAGGGGCAGAGCTGAGTCCATTGGGAGGCAAAGTAAGGAGCTAGAGCACTGCGGCAATAGTTACCACTTTCAAAGCGTGAGCCTGGGCCCCCACGGAAGCGGCCCAGCTAGGTCTGGGCACGGCTTGCAGTCGGCCTGGTGTGCTCCCGCTTGGGCCCTTACATCCTCAGAGCCTCAAACAATTATCAAACCTGGCCACTTCCAGGCTTCAAGCCTTTGTTTCTTTTTTAACTTTTTAAATCACATTTTTTAAAAAGCCCTTTTTTCAAGCCTCAGTCTTGGGCATAACAACTCATGTAGTTTTTGGGGGTTCCATGGTCCAGGTCTGTGCTGCTGCAGGTTACCATTGGCAAACTCCCCCCACAACTTCACTTCTGTGCAGTTCCAAGGCACCACAATCAGTTCTGCCAAAGTCATAAAAGCGTGCATAAAATGCACTCTATTTAAAGTTGGACTCCTGTGCTGCTTCAGCCATCTCCGACATCTTTGGCGAGGTGCGCTCATACCCCCTTCTCCTCCTCTCCTTGGTACCTTCTGCAAAGAGGGAGCTGTGGTAGCTGTGGTAGCGCTGGGGAGTTTGCTTCAGTGCAAGAGAAGGCTAAGGCTGAGGAGTGCATAGAAGTAGCATAGAAGGAGTAGCAGCTTATAAGCATCACATAATCAACAAGAGCAACAAGAGGGGGACTAGACGCTGGAGTATTGAGGCCTGCAATATGGAAACTCACATGACTTTCCAACAGTATTTATGTGCTGTGTGTTGGGGAGGCCTAGGCCGCAGCCTCCCCCGGTGGTGCAGAGGCAGCCAGTATTAGGCTGGTGCAGCTTGTTCTTTGGGGGGGATCTGCCCCCTGCACACACACTTATTCCTCTCTTGTGAGCTCTCTTGTGCTCACCTGTGCTCTCTTGTACTCCTGTGCCCCTCGCTTGCCCCTGCTCCACCCTCTAGGAAGGGAGTTAACATCTGGTGGTGGTGCAGAGAAGTGTCGTAGAGAGGAGGATAGAGGGGAAGTAGGCATCAGAAGTTTGTGGCATTTGTGGACAAGCAGATACTCATGGATACTTCTGGATATCTATGGACACGCATCTATAAGACTTTATAAGGTGTTTTAGAAGATGCCTTCTAGGTGTCTGCATTCTGGTAGTGTAAATGCCCCCTCAGGCTCAACTGGACCTATTGCTTCTCACATCAGCTCCCCTAAACTTTTAAAAACTATTCGGCAAAAGAAACCCCAAGCCCATTTGTCTCTCTTGAAGTCCTATCCCTTCGTGTTGTCTCTGTTCTCAAAAAAGGGGCAAGGGGTAGGAAACAAGAAATTGGTGATGTCTACAGTCGTAAACAAAGATGACAAGTTGAGTTTAGTTACAGTGCTTTCCCAGGGCACAGTCCGGTGTCAGAATAATCACTTCATGTATAACCCAGCTCAGCCCATTCTCCAAAGTCAGCTTAGTGAGTTATGTAGCTCAGGGGAAACAAGGGAAGCAGTGGAAGAAATAGATATGGAGGACGCAAAGACTGATTCTGAGGCAAATATCGTCGGTATCAAGCTGGACTCTGTGTCTGTGCCTAAGAGTCCTGTGGCCCTATCTGCTGACCAAAATACTGTGCTTAAGTTAGGACTGTCTTCATCTAAGGAGGCCTCTCGAGTGATTCATGGTGAACTTTGTGGTGATCCCTGTAGCGGTGATCCTAATGTAATGGAGGACTATTCCTTGCTGGACATTGCCATTCTCATGGAGAAAAACCTAGTTATGGAAACTAATTTAAAGTCACCTGTTGCCTTGGAAATGGTTTTGAGTCCACCTTTGGACTGTTCTCTCAGTCGTCCTCCATTGCTGGCTTTGTATAGCAGTACGCCTTATTTGAGGGTCACTCTTTTAGGTTCAATGGAATCCCTGAATTGTGATCTCTCCTTATGCACAGGGGTGTAGCCCTCGTGCAGCCATCAAAATTAGAAATCGATATGATGGGTGGGGGAAGGGCCCACTCTGATATCTTACTCTCTGTAGAGGGGATTCTTTCCTCAATATGGACCTTGTTGGATAAGTCAGTTGCTAATTCTGATCATGTGCTGGATGTGTTGTCCCCCATTCTAAGGGGGGGTGCAGCACCTCACCTCCTTTGGTTTACATCCAGGGAAGGAAAAAAGGGGCATAGAAAAGAGATCCCAGGCTACCCAGACTAATATAGAGGCATTAAATGGGATGGTAGAAATGGGAGTTCAGGTGAGGGAATAATAATGTTCTGGGGGCCACTCCCTCTGGGCAATCCAATGATATCTTCAAGGCCACTAAGGAGAGTGTCAATATGCCCTGTTCTTCCTTCCCAAACCATGTATCTGGGGATCAACGACAGGCTGCTCAAGGGGCAAATGTAATTGTATCTGTACTTGAGAATCATCCTCCCGTCTTTTTGATTTTAAAAAAAGGGTTTCCCCTTACTTCTGGGGCTTTAGTTTCACAAAATGATCCTCCTAGTGCTATACTATTAAGTGATAAACAAGATGGTGTCTCTCCTGTGAAGGGATCCTCTCCCTCAGGTTATAATGGGGCAAAATCCTGGAAGGAGAAAAAGAAAATTGTCCGGCGCATTACGAAGCGTAAGCCTAAAAAACTGAGGTTCTCCAACGCCCTTGAAGAGTCTGATCCCATTACCCAGCCCCAAAAAGTAAAGGAGTTGATGAAGGCCGGGCCTCTTACAGGTTGGGAGTCTGTGACCACAGAAGTAAACAATCTGCCCCCTTATTCTATTATATCAGAAGTATCAGAAGTATCAATTCCAGGCTACCATGGAACGGTGAGGCCAGATGTTGAGGCTAATGGAGCTCCCGAAAAGACAGGGTGGATCGCCGATAGATTTTCCCCAATCCTCTCTTGTGTGGGTTCTTCCCTGTAAGGACTGATCTTAAACATGGGAGGACTCTCAATGGGGAGGCTTTCCCTCCCCCCCCTCCCAGCTCAAATCCTTAAATCGGAGGCTGGGCCAAGGCAGAGTAATAATCCAGTCGAAGGACCGGAGCCTGGCCATTTCTCTTATACCCTGTATTTTGTTTCTTTGTTTGTTGGGGAATTAGGCCCACTGAACAGAAGGTTCATCCTGCAGCTTTAATCAGATATCAAGGATTTGTGCCTGGTATCAAGTAGAGATATTGATCAGGTGTTCCTGGATTCTCTAAGCAAACTTCCGAGTTCCAGTGTAATATTTAGCTCTTGGATCGTCGTAATGCTAATCCTGGCTAACGCTAATGCTGAACATTTTTGGAAAAAAGGTATGGATGTCTTTCCGTTTGATGAGATTGTGGACGCTCAGTTAGATATCCATAAGGCGTGCACTTAGGGCCTCATTAGAGCTGTTTGCAATAACAGGGGGGTTGATAATCCAAAGGATATCATAATCTCTATTGGTAGAGTCATGGGGAGAAGAGTGATAAATATTGTGGAACATGAGAACCAGATGGTCAAGGAATCTAGAAAGGCAGTTGAGTTGGTTCCATGGAGTTGGGTAGCAGGTACACTGAATGCCTGCAAAGACAACATAAAACTTCCAGTGTTGCAGAGGTAGCCCCTTGGGTAAATTTCTCTCCTGGAAAATAGCAGGCTTAGGACAGTCTAACTCCAAGCTAAACTTTTTAATGCGATTTGATCTAATGATAATTGGCTTACAATTGGATTTGTTCTGATTTTAAATACGAGAATTATTTTGTTTTCTCTTGTGCAGCTAAACCGACAGTAAAAGGCCATGCCAGTGGAGGTTTAGCCATTTTACTTAGTAGAAGTATAAACTGGAATCCCCTGGCTTTGTCCATCCCTCAAATCTTTGTATGGGCAATGTAATAGGAGGATCGTATTCCTCTTTTCTTCTGGTAAATGTTTATTTCCCCCCCAGGAGGTCATCTGCCTCTCTAGTTGTGTCTATGTTCTCTTTTCTGCATAATATTAGCATCTTGGAAGAAAGCACAATGAAAATTATGGTGGGCGATTTTAATGCTAAAATCTTGAATTGCTCTTCTGTGACCTTTGGAAACCTGGAGTTGGATGAGGTATGGAGTATCCCAGAAGTAATTTTGCCAGGTAATATTAGATCAGACAAGCAGGAATTAAGCTTTTTGGATTGCCTGAGAACCAATGACTTTGTTGCTCTAAATGGCAGATTCCCAGAGTATTCCCCAGCCTCTTTTACTTTCCATTCCTCTCGGGGAAATCATTAATTGATTATATTGTAATTGCCTACCAAATGTTTGGTGCCTGCACACAGTTTAAGGTATTGAGGATGGATCTGAGCGACCATAGTATTCTCTCGGTGGTTATCGATTTAGAACTCATGGCGCTCCAGTCCTGGAATCCCAGAAATGAGTACTATAAGCCTGGCAGGATATGTTAAAACAGTGAGTTCTGGTCCTATAAAAGAGAACCCTATTGCCTGGTTTGAGAAGCAGTTGTCTTTATTTCGATCATGTGGGAGTTAGAAACGAGCTACTAGTGCTACTTGGTGGCTACCTCCGGGGAGGTAAAAAAGGTAAATCGGGTGCTAAACAATTTAAGCAGTTATCACTACAGAGGCAAAGGAAAATCAATTGGTTGGAGCTGGGGAGAACGAGACTGAAGGTGTCCGAACACAGAAGGGAAGAGGCTCAGAAATGGATTAAGCTGAGTGAAGTCACCTTTTCTGGTGATTTGCATAAATATTGGTCCCTAATAGCTGAATATTGTGATTGTAGAGTTAAGCCGGAAGCCATTTTAATATCCAACATGTAGTGGATCCAATATATCTCGCAGCTATACGCATCTAACTCTAGTGGCGAGTTTCTGTTGGAGTCGATTAGTGAGTCCCCCGCAATGAATGTATATGGTTCTCTTTCCTGTGAGTAGATAGAGAGTTTTATTAAGGGTGCTAGGTACTCTGGGGTGATGGGCCTGGATGATCTCCTGATATCTCTCATTAAACACGATGTTTCCGCAAGGGCCCTTTTTCTCCATCCGGTGTTTCAATATTGTTATTTGCATGGGACCATACCGTTCGAAAGAAAGTATAGTGGCACCTTTATATAAAAAGGATCCTAAAACTTCTCCTGCCAGCTTTAGGCAGATTGCATTATTGGATGCGGTTGGGAAACTGTTTGCCAAAAGTACTCTTCTTCACCTTCACGACTGGTCAATTGATAATAATCTTGTCCATGTGGAGCAGGCTGGCTTTCGTAAGCATTGTGGCACCCTAACCAATATCACAGCCCACCAAACTCTGATTCAGAAGTATCCAGTGGGCAAGGGCATGGCTTTATATACTGCCTTTATAGATTTCTCCACAGTGTTCAACAGGGTTGATTGTGGGATGCTGTTGAGGAAATTGGCTGCATTGGGGATCCCCGCACACTTACTTAGGTTAGTTGCTGATTCGCACTCTTCTACCTTGACTCAGGTCCTGATGGGAGGGAACCAGGGCTTGTCTAGTAAAGTAGAAATTCACAATGGGCTGAAGCAAGGGTGCTTACTAGATCCCTTCCTCCTTTCCTTTTATATCTATGACTTGCCTAGCAGAGTTGGACAGTTTAAGGGGAACCCACCGAAACTAGGAACAATTTATTTTGGTTGCTTCTCTACGGCGGATGATGCCATTTTGCTAGATTTAACCTCAATAGGTTTTCAGAGGCATCTTTTTAGAGTTAGGCACTGCCAGAGAGATGTGGGCGTCCTGAGATTGTAGAACTACCTTCCTGCTAAAGCGAGGAAGGTGCCCTGCATAAGGAAGTAATCGCAAGCTTTGAAGAATCAAAATCTGGATGCCTGATTGATGGAGAAGAGTAAAAATTAAGGTCTCTTAGTAGATCCCTACTGATTCATCTTTCTCCAAATATACTGTCCCTGTTGGGCATGGTTTTTTGGTGAGAAGGAAGGAAAGGAAAGAAATATTAATACATGATGAGTTGGGCAGTATGAGAATAATCACATCAGATTGAATGTCGTCTATCTAGAATACAGACAAGTGTCCTTATTTCCAGGTGCAACGATTGGCTGATGGCTATTGGCCCTGTAATTTTTCTTTCTTTTTTTGTTCCCTGGGTGCTGTGAGAGTTATGTGGGTATCTGGATAGGTCCTGATGAAGGTGGTTTGACTCCTCTTCATACACCGCCGAAACGCACGTCGACCATTTGTTCAGATCTAATTTGGTCGTGAAGATCCTCGTTTTTTTCATTTATAATCTCCCCCTTATTCAGATGCAATTTGTATGTAGTTTGTGTGAGTTTGAATGTGTTTGAATGGATTGTGTGAAATTGATGTATTTATATGATGTCTCCAGGGTCCTATTTGTGTTAAGTAATTCTATATATGTAAAAATGTGTTATATATACCTGATGTGATAACAGGATTAATGTTGTTTTCTGTGATATATACACTTTTAGAAAAAGGTTTTTTTTTAAATTGAAAAAGAAGGAATAAATGAAATTTTACAAAGTATATAAAGAAATGAAATAATAAAAGAAATGAAAATTAAATTTCAATTGTTAAGTGTCACTGATGTGATTTAATGTATTTTTTGAGCCCAGTAGTGACTGAGTCCTTAGTGAAATGAATAGATAGGCCACGAGGGAGTGCTCTTAGTGCTTGTTGTTTCTTTCCCCTCTTCTCCCTGGCCTGAAAGTATTATTTTCAAGAGGGGGTCCCCAATCATGCAGTTGCATGGCTTTATATACTGCCTTTATAGATTTCTCCACAGTGTTCAACAGGGTTGATTGTGGGATGCTGTTGAGGAAATTGGCTGCATTGGGGATCCCCGCACACTTGCTTAGGTTAGTTGCTGATTCGCACTATTCTACCTTGACTCAGGTCCTGATGGGAGGGAACCAGGGCTTGTCTAGTAAAGTAGAAATTCACAATGGGCTGAAGCAAGGGTGCTTACTAGATCCCTTCCTCTTTTCCTTTTATGTCTATGACTTGCCTAGCAGAGTTGGACAGTTTAAGGGGAACCCACCGAAACTAGGAACGATTTATTTTGGTTGCTTCTCTACGGCGGTTGATGTCATTTTGCTAGATTTAACCTCAATAGGTTTTCAGAGGCATCTTTTTAGAGTTAAGCAACTACGCTGATGAACATTTCCTAAAAATAAACATCTCTAAGAGCAAAGTTATGGTTTTTAGGTCCAGGGGGTGTAGGGTTATGAAAGATTTGCATTGGTTTTTAGGGAAAGACAAGTTAGAGGTGATAAAGTTATACCCGTATTTGGGTCGAATTTTGTCTAGTAACTGCTCTAATAGTGATCATATTAGCCAGGGCAGAGGTGAGGCAATATCCCAGGATTCAGCAATTGGTAGGTTATTTAAATGTTGGGGGCAAAGACATCTTGGCCATGTTCTGGCGGTATATATGATCAAAATTCCGCCTTCATTGAGTTATGCCTGGGAATCAATGGATGAGCGGTACTGGGCCTTCTTTGGGAATGTGGAGGGGTGCATTTGGCGCCAAATATGTAACGGGAATTGTGCAGTTGCACTCCGGCTTGAATTCAGGCTTCTTTCCATGAATGTGTTTGCTATGGCAGCAGGTTTAAGGTGGGGGAATAGCATATTGAGTAGTGATCCGGGCTGCATTAAAACATGACATCTTTTTCTCTCTGAAGGAAAGAAGTGATGTTTTCTCAAACTATGTGAAAGCACTGGACATGTTTGGAATTGGGCAAAGTGAAGTGGGAGCCCTCCCAAAACCTATTTTAAAAAATATGATTAAAAATTAATGTACGAAGTTAGTCGAAGAAGAGATATTGTATTGTGTTCTCGCTGCATTAGGAATTATATAATTGTGGAGAGTAGCATATGTAAAAAACCTCAACCATATGTCCTATGTTCTACGCACACCCCATGGTGTGCATAGAACCATTTTATTATTAAGGCTGAATTTGCTTCCTCTTTGAAACATTACGGGAGCATGGGGGGGATTACCCAGGGTAGAGAGGCGTTTTTATCTCAGCATAAACCATGTTCAAGATTTAAATTATGTGCTATTTGTTTGTCCTCCCTGCATTCACTACGCCGTCGACTGTTAAACAATGGGGCATATCATCAAGCCGGCGATAAGAAATTATCGCCGCTTTAGCGTCTGTTTTCAGACGAAAAGCGGCGATAATTTCATCGCTGTATTAGCAAGGCCACGCTATCGCGTGAATCCTTGCCCTATCGCCCTTTTCCATAACGCCACCTTTGCATCTCTAATGAGATGCAAAGTGGGCGTTCCGTCCCAAAATAACTGGAGAAATGTTGTTAACCGACATTTCTCCAATTATCAAGGGAATCCCCAACAAGCATAGCGATGAGAAAAGTAGCGCTAACCTTGGTTAACGCTACTTTCCTTACGCATGCTTTTAGTTTGACTTAGCCATGATATCCAATGGAAGGTGGATATCATGGTTAAGTATGCCCAGCCCTATCAACAAGCTATCGCCAAATGTCGTGCGATTATCGCTGGATTTCCAGCGATAATCGGACATTTGGCGGCTTATGCTCAGGAATTTTATCGATTCTGAGATAAGCGTTGCTAATAGCACGCTATCTCAGCGATAAAATTCATCGATCGCCGGCGATAAATATCCTAGCGCTAAGTGCGCTTAGCGATATTTATCGCCGGTTGTTGATAATATGCCCCAATATTCCTAAAGTATAATATTTCCTCTGAAGTGGAGGCCCAGAAATATCTTTTGGCACCACCCTCGGAAATAGCCTGTTCAAAATGTTTTACCTTTTTTAAACTATTCTTAAATATCTTTTAGATAGGGCTATATTAATTTTATTTGTCTATGTATTTGACCAACATGGTCTTTTAGTGTAGATTTGCACAGTCTAATTGATTTATAGTCTTTACATTGCTTTGCGAAGCGGATTGCTCTGAATTCTATAGAAGTACTGTACTAGAATTGCGCTATTGTTCCTGCTTTATTCCTTATGCTTGGACAGGTTTTGTATTTCTCACTAAAACAATTGTGCATTTGCACTCTATTAATCCAAGGACTTTTTACATAAGTGGAGTGTGTTGGTACAGTGAATTATTCTGTCATGTATTTTACTCTGTACACTATTAATTGTGATCTTTGTGTATTATTATGTGGACCTCTTAGATTTCCAAATCATATATAAACTTGAACTTAAACTTGCAGGAACATGTTGGCAGTTCCTATTTCAACCCCTTATTATATTTGCCATAGAGAGCAAGAACTGACCTATTTGAGTGACCTTATTTGCACAAGGCCTGTAATGTTGTGGTTGTTTGTCTGGCAGTCGGAGGCACCGTCGCTCACAAAAGATATAATTGTCGATTCCCTGGCATGTGATAAAGGATTACTAATACCCTGGTTAGCTTATGTTAAAAAAGCACTAGTGGGAATTGGTATTGGTCATGTCTTTTCAGATCCTACCTCATGTTAAGATCTGGATAAGAAATGGGTGCGCTCTTTACTGTTGACAAAGCTAGAGGAGGCCAGGATTAAGGCAAAATCCTTAAAACCAATGGTTGCAACCTACATGAGGTTAAGTTGTGAAGCCAGGACTATGACAAATTATATATGGGAGCCTAGGAGTAGCTGGGAGTGCTCTTTATTATTTCGTTTTAGGGCTGACACACCTATATACTTATTATGATTCCTAGTTGGGTTTCAACGCAACCTTGATCTAAGGATATGCCCATGTAATGGTACCTCAAAACAAATAATACTGCACTTTTTGTTTTTCTGCAACTTTTATCAGCTTTTTACTACAAAGATTTTAGACACCTTGCTGAAGGCAAGAGTTATTGGACATTGTAGCAGAGCCTGTGATTGCATTAAACAACTTGAGAATGAAGAGTCTTGTGTGTGTGTGGGACTGTTCCTTCGTGCAGCCGTCCGCTCACTGGAAACAATGCTTATCTAAAAAACTTAACCCCCTCCAGGCGGCAAGTCGTCCCGCCCCTCTCCCTTCACTGTTTCCACCAACTGCGCGCTTTTCCCTTAAAATCAGCACTGACAACTTTCTTTGGTGCCTGAAAAGGTCGCAGTTTATTCATCAACATAAAAATTTTTACATACATTTTTATCCATATCAAACGTTCATGGTCATCGCCTCCTTTAATGTCCATGTTCTCTCTTTTCATCTAATGCTCCTTGCAATTCATTCTCTTGCATTATGGACCCAGCCTCCTCCATTTCCCGGGAGGGGAGGGGCCCCTTTTCTGGGCTTCCGATTCACGGGTCTAGGCTTCAGCTTGCTACTGATTTGGAGGGCATCCGTCTGGACCTGCCCGGGCTGCAAGTGCTGTCCCGCTCGCCCTGCAACCCTTTTGCGGGCCCTCCCTTCTCCCGGGGGTCCCTGCCGTCCAAGGCATCACAAGGGCCTTGCTTGAGCATCTACTCTACCTTTCCTGAGGCTGAGTCCTTGCCATTTTCTCCCTCGGCACCCCTGCCGTGAGGCATCCCAAGGGTCCTGCGGGAGCATTACATCTACTCTTTCTATGGCGGCACGCCGCCCCTTTGCTCCCTCAGTGCCCCTGCCGTGAGGCATCCCAAGGACACTGAGAGCCTTCCATCTACCTTCTAGTAATTTTTCTCTTTTTACTAGCTTCCTCGTGTTTGTTCCGCTACCCTTTTTCCCCTTACGGCTGCGACGCCCGTCTTTAGGTGTGGGTGGGTGGGATTCCTTTCTGTCTTCCTGCGAGGGGGAAATGTGTTTACTTCGGGCCGTTGGCCCCTTCTTATCCTCCCTCGCACTTCCTCCCTCGCCCCCTGATGGGGGGCTTGCTTTCTTTACGGGGGCCAATCCAATCCTGGCCCCTCGCCGTCCAAGACGGCATGCTAATGTGGGGCGGGGGGGGGGCTCCCGCCTCCGTATGGCGTTCTACCCGGGCCCCCATTGGTCCGGCTTCGCCTTCCCGGCCCGGGTCCAAACCCCCTCCAGGCGGCAAGTCGTTCCGCCCCTCTCCCTTCACTGTTTCCACCAACTGCGCGCTTTTCCCTTAAAATCAGCACTGACAACTTTCTATGGTGCCTGAAAAGGTCGCAGTTTATTCATCAACATAAAAATTTTTACATAAATTTTTATCCATATCAAACGTTCATGGTCATCGCCTCCTTTAATGTCCATGTTCTCTCTTTTCATCTAATGCTCCTTGCAATTCATTCTCTTGCATTATGGACCCAGCCTCCTCCATTTCCCGGGAGGGGAGGGGCCCCTTTTCTGGGCTTCCGATTCACGGGTCTAGGCTTCAGCTTGCTACCGATTTGGAGGGCATCCGTCTGGACCTGACCGGGCTGCAAGTGCCGTCCCGCTCGCCCTGCAACCCTTTTGCGGGCCCTCCCTTCTCCCGGGGGTCCCTGCCGTCCAAGGCATCTCAAGGGCCTTGCTTGAGCATCTACTCTACCTTTCCTGAGGCTGAGTCCTTGCCATTTTCTCCCTCGGTACCCCTGCCGTGAGGCATCCCAAGGGTCCTGCGGGAGCATTACATCTACTCTTTCTATGGCGGCACGCCGCCCTTTGCTCCCTCAGTGCCCCTGCCATGAGGCATCCCAAGGACACTGAGAGCCTTCCATCTACCTTCTAGTAATTTTCTCTTTTTACTAGCTTCCTCGTGTTTGTTCCGCCACGCTACCTACGGTTTCTCGATCGGAGGGAGCTCCCCCCTACCCCAGCCTCTCCTTTTGCTCCTACTTGGAAATCAATTCCCGATTGGATCCTAACCTACTTCCTTCGCGGTCGGCGGCTGGATGTGTTCTCTGCAGCCACTATGCCAGTATATATTTGCACCAGCCATACTACTATTCTGTCATCGAAGTTGAATTTCCAATTGCCATGGTTGTTATGGTTCGCACATTCCACAGCTAATTTATCTTTCTTTCCTCCATGGAGCAGTTCCATGCCTGCAAGCGCGTGTAGCTGTCTACCGGCGCCTCGTGTCTGTAATGGCTTACTTTAGTACAATTTTCAAAGCTAGCAACCTCTGAAGAGACATTTGCCAACTGCCAATCACTCCCGCACAATACACTGACAATTGACCGGCAGGTAAGGTCCGGTGCCCCTTCTGAAATCTATATTCCACCGCTAGCCCGGGCACGCTCTGGGGCTTGGGGACCCTGGTCATTCTATTTGGAACAATTAAACTGGTTCTTTAAGGCAATGCCCTATGTCCGAAAACGCCTGGGATTGGCGCGCTCCGGTATTGGTTCATACGTGGCAGCGTTACATTCCGGAAGATATAGAATTAATTTTGGTTTACAGGTTTACTTTTCTCCCTGAAAACCGCCACCTGCGATTTTTCGTGCCGGGATGCAGCCGATTTGTATATATTTGCAGGTAAGGGTCCTTGAAACCTCTCGAGCGCGTTTGCCCCTATCTCCTTTTATCGCAATCTAGTGCGACTCGACCTGCCTGCCCTGGATCGCCTTGTATGAGCGTCCATTCCATTATTCGTTCCTTAAATCGCTTTGGGTATTGCGTGATTCGCCCGATCCTTCTGCACGGGGAGCCTCTGTTCTTCCACCTTTGTAATGGTCCCTCATCCTGGACCGTTGGGCACCCCCAGGTGGGTGTAAACCCCATTTGACGGTAAGAAAGAGCAAGCACCCTAAAATCTCCTAGGTGCGGGAAGATTTGAAACCTTGCGGTTGGGTGGCCAAGTAAGGAAAAACTCTTGTATGTCAGTCCCCAGGGAGCTGCGGCCATCTCTAGTCAAGCATATGAACGAGAAGCGCTGCCCTTTCCAAGTGCCACGTAGATATGTCTTCCACTGAAGTCATTAGCGATATGATTTTACGGCCCCCTCAAGATTTTTTCAAGGTCAAGTGAACCGGCAAGTTCGCAGCTTGATGAGCTAACCCCTGCGCAGTAAATTGGCCTTCCTCGTACCAAACCTACTGTCTGTCCTGTGTTGCAGCAGATTTTACCAACTGCACCCGCTGCTAAATATGTATCAATAGAACATTGTTAGAATTACCCCTCGTTAAACCCTCAGTCTTAAACATATTTGAGCAAGCTGGCGGAGAGAGCTTGTCAAGCTTTTTTAAAGAAAATTGCTTTCCATCTTCTGGTGACTTACAGCACTATGGCGAAAGAAATCCAATCGACACTGTTCAAATCCCAGGTTTGATTCAAGCTAGTACGGAATGAGCGAATATGACCGTGTTGCAATTACTGGTGTGCCTGAAGCACAGCAGCGGCAACGACTATTCCTTCTGAAAGGCTCGTTAATTTATACGAGTGTTTTGCCGCTTTGTCTTTTACTCGCACTGCAAGCGACCGCAAAAACAACCCACTTTCGGCTAATGCCTTGACCCTTGCACCCCTGAGGCCTGTCAAAGTGACATATGATGAACGCGGGCCCAGCCTCCTTAAATCCTGTTAAATTAGCGGCCTGAAGTTATATTTCGGACGCAGCTCCTCTGAAATGGAAAGAAATGTTTACACTAGATGTCAGTGCCTTACTGCGTACCCCTTCCCGATTCCACCAACAGATTACAGAGATGTTCGGAATCATCGGGCTATGCCTGGGACTGAAACTTTTGTGTTTTAGTCGGGTGTGTCTTTTTTTTTTTTTTTTATCCCTTTGCTCAGAGCTAAGCCGCGAGATTCGATTGCTTAGGTTACCGGCTGCAGCAGGCATTTAACTGCCTGGCCTTGAAACACACTCTGCTGGGTGCTTTTCCGCACAACCCAACCGCCTGTAAACTTGAAGCATACAATCGCTTCTTAACCGGGCATTCCGCCTTTCTCCTTTTGGAACCTATATCTATTATTCATAGGCGTGTCGGTTGGTGTATAAGAACAGTTGCCTCAGACAGAGGACAACCGCGGGATGGATTCACATGTCATCCATACAGGTGGGCAGGATAGTTTAAAAGTAATTGGTCTGGCCCCAGCACAAACTCTGAATTTAAACTGTTACCCTGTATTGGGGCTCTTTTTAATCACCATACTTGATTCGAAACCAAAAGACTTCTTTTGCAACGCTAGAGTCGCGACAGTCTGGGGAAACCTCACATCTGCTCTAATCTACCCCTTGAAATCTGCACGCAGTTCTTGCCAGTTAATCGCTCCTGTATACTGCCACTAATAAAAGGGGTTCTCTGACAAACGCGGTAGCCCACTGACCTGTCGCCGTTCCATTCTCTTTGTGATCTGCATGGTACCTGTTCTTTGCAGCAGGCATACTAACCCTCGGCGCTGCTTCCCTGAATACAAAACTTCCCGGAGTAACAACTCCTACTACACAATACTCCGTTCTTGCCAGGAAGAACGTTACTCGCCGGAGTTTTCTTGTCTTTTGCTTGTTTCATGCAAATTGCTGGGGGGCTGGAAAGCGGCCGCGGGGCTCTTACTCACAACATAACTAGTAAGCAACGGGCGCCCCCTTTGCCTAGCACCTGGTGCTGTCGCCCGCCTTGGAGCCGGCCCTGAGGTGAAACGCATGTAGCCAGCGTGCTTCGATCTTACTCTCAGCACTAGAGCCTGCCCGCAGACTAGCCCACCCCATGAAAAAAGCCTTTGCGCCATCCATGCTGTGATTACTTCTCTAATCTATCCAACGTATGTTTACATCGTTCCCGGCTGTAGCGTGAGCGCGTGTATATGGCCATTACCCTCTCTGAAAAGCCCGGAGCCTGCACTCTTTAGTGTGCGGGAGTGTACCAGATTTATACAGGGTTGAAGATCCGGTCTTGGCAACTTACTGGGCCCAGCTACCCAGAAGTTATTTTTGCAATAAAGTGCGAACACTCCTTGCATATCCTGGAGCGCTTTCTAAGAGCGCCAGTTCCATTATCCTGAGTCACGCGTTGTGTTTATACCAATCCGGGGATTCGGTGATTGGCCCAGAATCACAGGCTTGTTAAACCGCGCCTCGACTCGAACCTGATTCTCCCGGTTCTGTATTCAGCCTCTCTGATTCTGCCCCCAACTGCAGTCCCTCGAGCTAACGTGTATAACAGGGATTTGCGTGTGTGTATGGTACCGGAAGGTGGGATCCGCAAATAGTTGGAGCTTAACGTATGGGCTTCAAGTCCCAGCCTGCTCACTGCTCTTAGTGTTTAAAGGCCTGCCTCCCTGCTCACGCTGCTTCCTTGCTCCAATTAATTAACAAACATAGTCGTTGCACCCTCGCCAGACCCATAGCGTTCAGTTTTGCTCCTTCCGCTGTGGTTATAACTCCCTAGCGCCACGTGTAGCCTGCAGTTTTTATGTCTCTGTCCTCGTACCTCTCAGCAACAGTGAGGCCGTGCTCCGTGTTTTCTGTGGGGTGGCAATATTCCGCACTTGGTGCCGTCCCAGTACCTCGAAGAGGTGTGCCCCGCCCTGCCCCGGTGGGCAATCTTGGGTGCATATTTCACATTGCCCGCGGCACCCGACCATCAGCCCTATCGAAATATGGGTATCTTCTCCTACAGTTCTCTCTGGCAAACCCCCGGCATTGCAGGTAAATCGGGATGTAGCTCTGTACCTACTCTGCAGTGCTACGGGCCCCACACTATGGATGACCTCGCGAATACATCATGGCCATGTACATGGCTGCGTCGCCTCCTGCAGTCCTAGTACTACTCTGCCCAAAATTTTAGCCCCAGTGTAACACCCCCTGGGTGGGGAAATATCGGGTGTGCAGTGCCGATGTCCAGGTGTGTATCTAGGCAGACCTGGTTCTATGACCCTTAGAGGGCGGTTTCACCCGGCAATTCAGAGGTAACGGCCCGCCATGTTTAACTGCAAAGTGCCTTATTCGCTCGCGGGATCGTACCCGCAACCTACCCATATGTTGACTGGCGCTTAACTCACCACGTCCTAGATTTTATCTTATCTTTCCCTTCGTGATAATCAAGAATTTCCGCCGCTAGGTTTGCCGGATCAGCGGGACTACCTTAGTCTCTTTTTGGAAGACGCTCCCTCGTCAGTCCTAAACAACCTCGGACATCTTCATCGTTTATTTCCATAGCTAGTTACGGACATTTGTCGTTTTGGCGCTTTATGGCTGGTAAATACATGTGGCCTTTCCTGCCTCTTACTGTATACCTGTCCCTGGGTGTTTCTGCACTTGCATTTTGTTGGGATTTCGAAAACCGAAATTTTGCGGTGTCACGCCATAAATCTGACTGCTCTCTTCCGCGACCCTTCTAAACTTGTTCCGGTTCAGTCCCTCGCAGATTTTTACCAGTCTTACCCCCGATAGGATATCCTGTGTACTGCATGATTTTTTACAGATTCTGCTGAGCTTTGCCCAGCAACACGGTGTCAAAACCCCACTTTACCCGGATGGGGCGTGCTCTCTCTAAATAGTTTAGGGTGTGGTCTGCCCAGACTCCCAGCTTTTTGGCTGCCGCTTCCCCCACGTTACCTTCGGCCGTCTCTGGCCCTCTTCCCCCTTTAGCGCGCTACCTGTCCCTTTTTTCGCGCCCTTCCTCACCTTGCTCTATGCTGCCCACGTGGTTTTGGGGGCATCGCCGCCCGCTCCGACCTCCCCCGTGGTGTCATACCTGCCCGGTCTGCTTGTCCTGTAAGGCTGCAGGTGCCGGACCTGTGTGCTCTGTCTTTCTCCTTCTTCCGAGGCACCGCCGTTCAGGCTGCAGGTGCCGGACCTGTGTGCTCTGTATTTCTCCTTCTTCCGAGGCACCGCCGTTCAGGCTGCAGGTGCCGGACATGAATGCTCTGTATTGTCTAGGTGGCGAATGGACCCTTCAGCTCCGCCGCTCAGCCTTCGTCCGTGCGTCCTCCATCTTTGGTGATCCCCGCCCGCACCCTCGACCTTAGAATAGACGGGGTTTAAGGCTCTGGTCCCGCACTCTGCCTTTCGAGAAAGAGAAAAAAAAAGGCACGAACTGCCACATCTCGCCCTTGCCGCTGCCGTTCTCTTCTTCAGCTCCCCCAGCATTCTTCTCTGCGAGGAGGTGGCATTCCTTTCTGTCTTCCTGCGAGGGGGGAAATGTGTTTACTTCGGGCCGTTGGCCCCTTCTTATCCTCCCCCTCGCACTTCCTCCCTCGCCCCCTGATGGGGGGGGGGGGCTTGCTTTCTTTACGGGGGCCAATCCAATCCTGGCCCTCGCCGTCCAAGACGGCATGCTAATGTGGGGCGGGGGGGGGCTCCCGCCTCCGTATGGCGTTCTACCCGGGCCCCCATTGGTCCGGCTTCGCCCGGGTCCAGATTGTCTTATTTAAGGTTATGCTTTCCACTGGAGATTTTAAATGCGGAATGTGGTTTTATCAGGTCCACTGCTTGTTTTGTACTAGAATTTAATTTTTTTTGGATGAATGTATTTTATTTTATTATCCTAATCAATTTTGCTGTCTGTGTGCTTTCATGCCTGTTCGCAGCTGAATAAAGAAATAAAGAAGAAAGAATAAGTATTAGTATGCTTCACAGTCTGCACCAGGTGCAATTTTCAAGGCATACTATTTGGAATATCCTGCAACTTCTCCATAGGGTCCTATTCCACCTCTGAGGAAATCTACATAGCATAAATGTACATGATTTTTTTTTGTTGCAGGGAAATATTTTTTGCAGTGAAGAAAGCCTTCCTATACTGACGAACATGTGTAGGTGATCTGTTTCCCCTCACATTCTGGAAGGGTAGATACTCCAGCCCTTGGTTGACTCAGATTTCAGTTTGTGAATGCTCACAAATGTATGTTTGACGGTGCTGATAAACCCAGAAGGCAATACACCTTGTTGTGCCCACTTTCCATCCCTTATGCTTAATTTACTGATGTAGATTTCTCTGTATTTGTGGCCGAGAATTCCACAGCAGGACATTTATGTTGTCAGAAATTCTTTGGTGAATTCCTGGCAGTAGTATATGAGGTATTTTAGATGTACACTTCAGTTTAAATCTAAAATAATTTAGTGATTTGGGACAATCTATATAAATTCTAGTGGGGTAATTTTAATGACAACAAGTGACACAAGAAGGGCAGCGTAAAAATTGGATTATTAGTTGCAATGGATGTGAATCCTTCACAAGTAATAGGTCCGCGATTGCCTCATTTCTTGGAACCAAGTACCCCATTGTTGCACTTGACTCTGTCAGGGTAGAGAAGCATTCCAGGCCAACTCAGAGAAGGTGGTGTGGGCTAGCATTTCCATTTCGGAATCTTTGCAAAGTTGCTCCTCCCTCAAGGTATTTCGCAAGGGATTGAAAACCTTGGTGTTTTAAATTGGGGGCTGATTTCATTTTACCTGGGTTTAGTGGCAGGAAATCCCCTGGGGTATCTGAGGGCTTTACAAGATGCAATATTAATAAGAATAATTCACTGGCACGCAATACAACACTCAATAAATCATTGCCCGGACAGTGCTTTCTCTTTTAAAAAGGAAAACTACTTTTATTAAAGACACTACTAAATACTATGCATTAATTTGCAAATATGTACATCAGGCAGATGGAAAAACCTTTGATGACATATGCATATCACATTAAACCCCATGGGATCCTGAACCATATAATCACAATTCGCCCACGTGTACCAGATGCACCATCACAATGTAAGGGGGATTGCTTTTAAAAAGGCAGCTGTACTGACTTTGTCAGTTTGTCACCACATTAGAAAAAGCAACCAAGTGTCATGTTTCAACCATATAACACCATTAAAATCAGGGAACACAGTAATAATAATCCATGGCATTCATTGAAACAGTAAATGTTCATCATCAAACATGTTGATTTCAAAATAGTGTGTCAGAATCTTTTTGATAATCTAAAGGCCAACAAATTCAACCATAAGGCCAACCACAAGAGGTGTACCGATCTTCAGAGCCCAAAAGCAAAAGCTCCAGCTTTAACAGTTCTTAAGATTAAGTAAACCCTCTCCCAGGGTCCAGTATACATCTCCCTGGGAGAGTTATGGTGCTATATGCAAAGGAAGTATAGAAGGAGGCTGCTACACATCATGCAGGTTCCAACAACAGTTGTAATTACTGTTGTTGGTGCCCCTGGGGCACCACAAGAAGGGAAATTGACCCCTTCTAGTCTGTTCAGGGTATTAAGGGGTGTTTCTATGCCGTAGATAGACACATTTTTATTAATTGTTCTTTTTGCTTTGCTCTGCAGTCCTTTCTTTGATTTTGAGTTCTCCAGTCCCACCTAGGGCACCCACAGAATTTCTGCTTTGTTTTTTTTTCTTTTTGATGGCAGTGTGGGGAGTCCTATTCCGCACTGCTGAACCCGTGGCTTTGTCCCCTCCCCACCTGCACTCCTGCTTATGCGGGAGAGGAGAAAACCAGTCTTTCCCCTCACCTGTGTGGAGTGCGGGCAGAGTGCTGCTGCCTCGATCCCCAGCACCTCCAGACATGGGCACAGGGGTTGTAGCAGGTGCCCTCTATCACTCCCATGGCTCTGGCCTCCCCGGGAGCAGAATAGTAAGCACAGTGGCACTCAGCTTTCTCTGTGGCTTTTGTGTGTGCCTGCAAGTGGAGAGATGGGGGGGCCATGGGTGCAGAAGACAGTACATGGCGTGGGCCCCGAACACAAACTCTCCACAAAACTACACTATGCACTGACCCCTGGGTCCTGGCCCACCTATGGGGTAGGTTTTTAAAATCTAGGCTGAGCAGCTATGTGTCTGTTATTTTGTCGTTTGCAGGTTCAATTGCCCAGTTGTTTAAGGCAGTATATCTCTGGCCAAGTTGGGCTGATTTCTCAATCTTTGGTTATTTTACTCCTAGCCACCAGGAGCATTTTCTTCAGGCCTCCTGTCTTCTAAGACACTTTTTTTAGGGAGTTGTGTTTGTGAGAGCTCCCTGCCCGAACATGTAATCGGTTTGGCTCTGGATGCACTGCGCCTGCTAATGGGGATATCTTGCATAGCCTCTCTGCCAACAGCCAGCAAACCCCCCTCCACACTCCCCAAGCCCCTGAGCCTCCTGGACTCTTGAAGAGCACTCAGATGGCAGTGAAGTCTAGGGTCAGTCCATAGAAGTCCAAGGAGAATGATCCAAGCTCTCCCCGAGCAGGCACTTTCCTCTAACTGTTCCCCAGGGGGCATAAGAGGACCAGCACCACTTTCCTGGTCCTGGATGTTAGTCCTTAGTCCATCCTGACAGGGCATCAGGTGGCTTCTCCTTCCAGTTGGGCATCCCTTCACCATCGTCGCTTCCAAGTCCAGGGTCTTCTCAACCGTCTCTCCCTTTGTGCTGGGTTTTTAAGTAGAGGTGGAAAGATTTTTGGATCAGGCACCTCTGGCCAGTGCTAGGATGCCGGACCATCCCTCTGTCCCATACCAATCTTCCTGCACAGTATTCTTTGACAACCCAAATGGCCACTTCAAGATGTCTCTGGTAAGAGCTTGCCTGAGAGCCTCAATTTTTCACCTTGATGACACAGCAAAACCCTCCCCACCAAAACCTCAAAGGCACCCTCTCCTGTGCTGGCTCCAGTGTTCAGGGCTCCCTCTTTTGTTCCAGTAGGCCTGGGCAGCACCAGCGCAGATGGAATGTGACAAGCTAATTAACAGATGCATATTTCACCTCCACCCCTTTTCTTTCCTAGGAACTGAGTAAAGCACTGTTAAATGCCCTTTTGTGTGGAAAGGCCTTTGATGTCTGTGCTGTGGAGCAGAGTAATTAACTTGACTCAATATGGGGGACAAAGACCTTGAATATCAATATGAGCTGAGCCAGCGATTTATGTCAAAACCTGAAGTCCCGTGGGTTACTTTGGACTACAAATTTAAACTCAGTGTGGCTGTTTTCTCCCCAGTTTAATGCCTCACTGGACCCTATCGGTCTATATGAAGCAAAAGTCTCCTATAGGGCAGATTTTACCCATAATATATAATTCAGTGACGCAGCACAAACTTTCCAAAAGGCTCTACAGACCTATACTGTGAATGCCCAGTCATATTATACGGCCTATCTCACACCAGTAACAATCCTTTTAGAGTCTCTTCTGTAAAAGGCTACCTGTGTGCAGATTTCTGGGCTGCTTACAACGGTACTCTCACTCAAGCAGCTCACTCATGTTTGCACACATGTATGCACAAATGTTCATGTGTAAATGGCCCAGAGTCTCTTTACTTAGCATGCAGCAGCAACCTTATCTTAAAGGAAAGGTGGACACTGCGGGTTAAATTGCATTTGTCCAATTACTGTGAATTTACTGTGAGTGAGACTCACTCACAGCAAAAGTGTTACATAAACACCAGTAGTCAAATGTAAAAAAATCACGAAGGACTAAATAGGCAGAACCCAACATGCTACAACCAGTTAATTAAAAAGTATGTTTAAATTATCTTTTTTATTGTTATTATTATTATTATTGAATTCTTATATAGCGCATAGCTACCCGTCAGGTTTCCCAGCACTTGAGGACAGGTAACAGCAGCCTAAGAACATGACCTAAAAAAGCCAAGTATTTAACTTATTGAGAGAGGTGCAGCCTCTAATAGACTCTGGAAGAGTATTTTACATTGTGGTGCCCAGAAAGGAAAAGGAGCGGCCACCCATTCGGGAGCATCTGACTTTGGGCACTGCAAAGAGGGACTGGTTGCTTGAGCTCAGTGTGCGGAGAGGGTGGTAGGGCACAACCAGATTTTGTAAGAACCCCGGTCCTGAATGTAGCTTGATTTTATACATGAAGCAGAGAGCCTTCAAGTTGATGCACCTGTCCACTGTGAGCCAGTGGAGGTCATGAAAGAGACTAGACATGAGGCAGGGTTTGGGGAGCTGGAATAGAAGCCTAGCTACCGCGTTTTGAACTAGATGAAGACGTCTTTTCACTGTCTTGTCAGCCCCCAGATATAATATGCTACCATAATCCAGCCTGGATAGTGTCATGGCCTAGATGACAGTTCTCTGAGCAGAGAAAGGAAGTATCCAAAGGATCTATTTAAGTCATTTAATTATGGCGAAGCAGGAAACAACAACATTGGCTACTTGTGGCTTCATGGACAAGGTGGAATTTAGCCAGAAGCCCAGAATTTTTACCTTGTTGACAGGTTCAAGAATTATTTCCAGAGAGGCAGGCCAATGTTGTGGATCTCAGAGCTCAGGGTTCTTGCCCACTATCAGAACCTCGGTCTTGTCTCCGTTTAATTTTAGGGAGTCACTGTTCATTCAAATGGAGATGCGGTTGAGGTAGGAGTTAGGATCTTCTGGTATGGCTTTCTGATTGGACAACAGAGAACAGATGATCTGGGTGTCATTGACATATTAGAGTGGGGTCAAGCCACAGTTTTCCACTAGATCTGCCAAAGGACGGACGTAAATATTGAAATGCATGGGGCTGAGAGCAGACCCCTGCGGTACTCGTGTGGTGAGTAAGTGGGAACTTGACGCTGTGCTGGTGGAAAAGACCTGTAAGGTACGTTCCTTCAAGATGGATTTTAACCAGGCAAGCGCAATGTTTCGAATGCCTAGTTGAGCTAGTCTTTCGGGGAGAATGTCATGAGACACAGGGTCAAAAGCCACGCCTAGATCTAGTAGGATCAGCGCAGCCATGGCGCCCTTGTATAGGAGTCGACGTAGATGTTTTGTGACACCAAGAAGAGTGGCTTTTGTGCTGTGCTCAGCTCTGAATCCTGACTGGGAAGGGTGAAGAGCATTCTGGGCTTCCACAAAAGTGGTCAGTTGAGTGTTGACGTGCTTCTCAAGGATCTTGGAGAGAATAGGCAACAGGGAGATGGGTCCATAGTTGGCCCAATTAGAGGGGTCCAGGTGGTTTTTGTTCAGCAAGAGAAGTACCATTGCGTGCTTTCAGTCTGTGGGTAAATAACCTTCACTTGGAGAGGAATTCATTAGTTCCACTAATAAGGGCAGGAGATGTGGGCTCAGAACACTGAGTTTGGATGGGGTGAGAAGATCAAGTGGGGAACCACTTTTGTGATCTTAATCAGTAACACAAAATCATGGAAATGCCACTTCATTTCATGGTATTACAAAACTGCAGTTCATAATGTATGCATGTTATTGATCCACGCATAATTTGCATTGATGACTCATGAGAAACAATAAAGCAATGCACATCCAGGTTACATAGCATCAATATATGTGAAACTCAAAGATGATACATTTAAGAAAATGCACTTTTTGAATACCCGTCCCTTGCCTTAATTCTTGCTAGATTTTATTGCTAATATAAGAATTTTGGACAATACGGCACTGCCCTCCAGTGCCCAGTGTATGTGCTCTGACCCCCTACAAACATTGATACCTAAAAGTCCCTAGTATATAGTACCAAATACCTGTAAGTTAAATGTTGTTAGTTGACTGGTGCACCTATAGTGCCTCCACTAAAGTGACAAAGTAATCATGTCTTCAGGCCTCCTCCTACAGACTCTGTGTGCAGTTTTAAAGCTGAAAATTCGACCTGGCAAAATTAACCTTTGCCAGACCTAAACCTTCCTTTTTAATACCCCTTAGCTGGGCCTTAAATGCCCATAGGGCTTGGTGCATGATATTTAAAATGTAGGACATGTGTACTTAGGTTTTACATGCCCTGGCAGTGAACAATCTCCAGTATCTGCTGGCTTTCTCATAGGAAAGCACTGGGTTACATTATGACACCTTATAATGCATGCACTCCATTTCAAAATAGCTAGAACAATAGCTCAAGGACTCACATTAATAGGCATTTAAAATCCAATGTGGTGGACACGTCTGATTTTAAATTACTATTTCAAAAATGACACTTTTAGGAAGTTGGAATTTTCCTGCCTACAGTAATCCTTTTGATGTTAATACCCAACTGCCACCTGACAGCCTGCTGAGAGGTGTGCATGGCTCCCAGGAAAGGGAACAAAAGGGTCTTGGCTGGGAAGAGGTGTGACCTCCTAGTTGGATGGCCTGGGGTATGTGTTGCCAACTGCACAAACATTAAAGGGTCTTCCCATGTCACAGGCAAATGTAATTCACGCCTAGGCCTGCACTTGCCATTATCCAAGTAGCCAGAGTGGCACCAGTCCCATTGGGATATAACTTGTTCCAGAACTGCTTTGCAGAGGGAGTTTTGCATTTCCCTAGAGTGTTCTTCTCCTGCCTAAACCTAAAAGCTATTAAAGATAATGGGGTAACCCAGTAACCCTAAGAACCTGGGTAATTGCGTTAAAAGCTGGTACTTAGAATCTTTTTCAAAGATATTTGCAAAAGAGCCAGAGTCTACCACCGGACCCCCGCAGAGCCGCAGCTGCCAACATTGCATTGTCGGTTGAACTCAATTTTCTAGTTTGAACCACTGAGAGGATCCTGCCTTTCAAAACATTTTCTAAATCTGAAGGTAAAAATCTTTCCTTGGAGAAGGTGCTAAAATGATCCTGTCCGCAAGGGGCCTTCCTTGAGCATGAATTTCGAATTTCACCCTCTCTGAGCTTTCCTGCCAAAAGTCAACAGCTTCACTGGGACTTCGTACGCTGACTATATGTGGAACCCATCTTGGCCACAGCCTGATGACTTGCCCCGTTAAGAATCCTAAACTTCTATTTCAGAGACTGAGGGCCTTATTTAGATTTAGGTGGACAGGTTACTCTATCATTACGGTTATGGATATCACGTCCGCTGAACTATAAATCCCATAATATCCTATGGGATTTATATTTCAGCAGACGGTTTATCCGTAACGTTTGTGACGGAGTACCCAGTCTGCCGAAAACTAAATCAGGCCCTAAGTCCGTAGGTAAAACTTTCGGATAGACCAAAGCTGCTCCCTATATCTGACCCGCACTCCATAGCGATCGGCCTTAACTGTTGAGTTTGACATAGTCTTGTGCAACCAGGTACCCGCGGTTTGTGATTGCACTTTTTGGCGCTAGAAACTTTTAAAACTTTTAAAAATCATATCTGCAGTTCCCTGCATCTGATTTTTGTTGTTTTTGTGTATATTTAAAGAATAAAACTAACACTATATTTGTGAATTGGAGTGAGATTTTGAATGTATTCTACTTTCTACATTTTTAAACTTTTTTGGTACTGATAAATGCATTCCACGTTTCTCCTAAGTTAAGTCTGTCTGCTTTGTGCTACAGCTTCAAAGGGCTGTGTTCAGCTTTAAATAATTGTGACCTAACTGGGCCTAGTCAGGAATAGTGACATTATTAATTGAAAAGGAATAAGATCCACTTCAACTAATAATTCACTTTCTCATAATAATAAATAATAGAGTCATATTATTTGGCATTAATTAAGGGAAAATTGATTCATTCTTGAGTTTTTCAAACATAGAAAGGATGGAAGAAAAATAAAGAAGTCTTTGGTAAAGACTATCTTGGCATCCAACTTTCTTTTGACAAAAAAGAAAAATGAAAAGGGAAGGCAACCTTCAGTATAGCTCACTTTTCATTCCTTTCAAGCAAAAATAGAATATCCGGTCCTTGCTGTATATATAAGAAGCTATTGGTAACAAAGGGCACCTGGAGGCAGCAATAGGTTGTGGCAGGCTGGGGAAATGAGAAGTTCACAGGGGAAAGAGAGAGGTGCAGGAGGGAGAAATGAGAGGGCACAGGCAGAGTAAGAGACAGGAGGCCCCTAACAGGAACAGACAGAGAGCGTAATAGTTGTAAAATAGTCCCTGTGCAATGCAATGCAAGTACTGCAATGGAGGCAGAAGACCACACCATAACAGTCAATAGCATCGGGTGACAGAGACGCACTCCAGTGACCTGAGCTAAGCTGTGATTAGCAATGTTTCAGGTCGATGGTTGAAAGAGGCTGATCAAGAAAAGCCAATGCTTAGAGGGAGCAATATCACAGTCCTTCCTAAGCAGACAGTAATCAAAAGGTCTGTTTGCCAACGGTGTCATCCAAGCTAGACCTAAAAAGGCCTGGTTTCATTCATGAATCATCTTCTTCATTCTTTGGAAATTGATTCTGAAATGTCTATGACTCTACTTTTTAAAATCAGAGAGAACAGATCTTTTGCTAGAAATTCGAAGACATTTGCTCTTAATTGGAATTTTTTCTTTCACCTGCGTATGAAGTAATTAGCCATTTCAACTAAAACAAATCAACTATTTACTGCTTGCAAATATTTTGATTATAAGTTAAATCACTCATGTCTGCATTCACCTGCTGCAGACAACGGACCAAAGCCATCCCATGAGAGTGAGAGGGATTTGAAAATGGGCCTCCAACTCTAGGTCACTGCCTTCACCGGATCTTACATCATTAGGGTTCCAGAAACTGTCAGGTTATTGTTAATGTCATAGCAATTAGCTACAGGCTAGTTGTACAATTCACTGAAATGTAAATCTCTTTTGTAAATATTGTTACTCTGGATTACACTAGAGACCTGCACGGGCCTGGAACATTAGGAAGTTTGTCCAGTAATGCAAGCATAGATTTCCTAGGATTACGCTGATCAAAATACCTACAGTAAATATGTCTCTACCGACACAGGTGCATGTTGGTTAAGTCAAAAAAAAATGTTTTCCCTTTTTCACGGAGTTTTACATAGCTCGACCTTGACCCGAAGGTATTGAGTAGCAGAGCGCTTTACACGAACACCAGTTGAGTTACATGAGGACACATTCATTTTTGTCAGGCACGGGGAGATCATGATTAAGTGATTTGCCCAGAATCACAGGAAGTTGCGCGTCGCTGCAGAGACTCGAAGCTGGTTCCTCAGCTCCGAGGTCGACAGCCCTCGCAGGCCAACTCCTCCCGTCTCTGCCGAGACTCTAACGTGGCTCCCCAACTCCTCTCCCCTGCTCTCGCTTGCTGCACATAGTGAGGATTGAAGATAAGTGCTGTACGTGTTCGCATGTTGACTTCGGAGACAACACCAAATCAGGGGGAGAACCCACAAATATTCTCCCCTCTTGTTCCGATAGAATTTTCCTGAGAGAACATGTATATCATTTACCAACGAAATTCTAGGAAAAAATATATACTATGCCATTTAATTGCGTAAGTGCAGCCTGGATGCACAAATAATGCACGTCCATGTTTGCATTTCACAAAATGTGAATTTGTGAATTGCACTTGTAATGCGATTAATCATGCATAACATTACTACAGTTTGGTGTGATTTAACTCATGGGTAAGTCTTAATCGACAGGTGGAAGAGTGGGAATTTCAGGGCAAGGATGCGTTGGAAAATAGTCCAAAAACTCTCAGGTGTGTGAATATTCAAAATTGTGCCATTGCCAATTACTTCTTAGAAAAGCATCACAATTTGCTCTTGCCAGGCTGCAGGAATAAAATAATAAAATACAAGTGCAAATGCCATTATTCTAAGGCATGTGCAGAGTGGGCACATTTTCAACGGCATAATTACAAAACAAAACTGCATTAACGTGTTCATAACTGCCAATTCACATGGAAATCTGCAATGGTCACAGATTTTCAGTCAATAAGAAAAACAGGAAAGAGCAAATGTACACATTTAGATTTACAATTATTTTTGAGAATATTTTAGTCAGTTCATCCAGACTAATAAATCCAGACACCTTTTGGGACTCTGAAAACACGCATTGATCAACCCTACAAATCTAGCCAATTTCAGGGACTCTGAAAAAATTCACTATCAAATCCCAATATGTCTTTCCGTTAGGACATAACCTGGAGTGCGTGGATTTAACTGCTGACACCTTCAGTCTTCTGGGCTCTAGTAATGCCCTATCAGCTGATTCTTTGAAAAAAGAAAGGCATATGAAGAACACTGAGTGCAGGGCGAAGCAAATCTCATGCATTCCTGTTTGACTCACACCTTTCATTTCCCCTGTATGTGCCTCACACCGTTAATACTCTCCATTTCTCCTGAATGTGTCTCACAACTTTAATGCTCACCATTTCTCCTGAATTTGCCTCACACCTTTTATACTCTCCAGTCCTCCCGAGTGTACCTCATACCTTTATTACTCGCCATTTCCCCTGAACGTGCCTCACACCTTTATTACTCCCCATTTTCCTGACTCGGGCAAGTGAGTAATATTTCTGTGAAGCCAAATTGCTAAAAAAAAAGTTAAAAAAGAATCGCCAACATCAGAAATGTTTCTTTTTTTCTGTCAGATGTAGACAGGAGAATGCACTCTTAGTAATAGACAACCATTTTTTGTGCATTTGTCTTTCACTTTACCTGAGTCATTCATGCTGATCAATACCTGCTCTAATTGCAATTAAAACAAAACTAAGAGGCCTTGCTTGCCTATTCGGTCGCATGCCAGACCCACTGGCTGTGGTGTGAGGACTAAATAATGCGGGGCAGATTTACAAGGAAGTGCCGCAGCGCAAGCCCTTAGGCTGCGCCACGCTGGGGCACTTCCAAAGCACAGGAATGCGACATATTTACAATAATATGTTGCATTCCTGTGCTCTCCCCTATGCTGGCGCACAAACTGCTGCCATGCGCCGGCACCCTTGCACCATGGTGCAAGGATGCCTGCGTCGTTGGGTGATTGTTTTTGTGCAGGAAGGGGCAATCACTATAGGCATTTTCCTCTTTCAATGCGTGCTGTAGAATGCAGCACGCATTGAAAGAGAAAAAAACGAGGAGAAATGAAAAAATATCTCCTCGTTGCGCCACGCATTCAGACGCATTTCCAGATTTACGATTCCTCGTAAATCTGGAAATGTGTCTTTTTCCATGGGTGTTGCATGGGAACACCCACAGCAACACCCATGGAACGCCCCTTTCACGCAAAGTGCTGCGTGTAAAGGGGCCATATTTACAAGGACAAGTAAAGCCACGCAGGGTAGCTTTTCCTGTCCTTGAAAATATGGAGCAGTAACATGCGCCACCGGTACGTCACAAAAAGTGACGTACTGGTGGCACAGGGGGCTTGTAAATCTGCCCCTGCATGCGTGCGCATACACAAAGGAAAGGCATGGGCAGAGTGAGGGGCAGCAGGAAGAGGCACGAGTAAGGGGAGGTGAGGTGAGGCTGTGAAAGGTGCCACTGGGTGCAGGCTTGGAGAGGTATGGGCTGGAAGAGGTACGCACAGGGAAAGATAGAGGGAAGGAGAGCTGTGGATAGAAAGAGGTGCGAGCAGAGAATGGTGCTGAAATTGAGAAGTGAGTTTGAGAATGGAACTGCCTGGAGGGGACATGCAGTGACATGTCACGGGGGCTGGGAGAGGTGCAGGCTTAGAAGTGTATGTCATGCTGGTCTGTGGGCTAAGAAAGATTCAGGGAGAAGTAAAGTTATGAGAAGGAACAGGCAGGGAGAGGCACGTGTTGGGAAATGTGTAACCTGGGTGCTGGATGGAGAGATGCGGGCAAGGTCTGGCGAGGGCAGAGTTGTGTAAAGACAGGATGCAGGGGGCAGTGAAAGATGCGGGCAGATTGAGTTGTGATCCAGGTGAGGTGCAGGACTGGTGAAGCATGGGCAGGTAAGGTCAGTCCAGGGGAAGGCGGAGGGACAGGTAAGGGGAAGGAAAGGAATGGGGAGGGAGAGTTTTCGGCTGAAAGAGGTAGACAGGCAAAGCTGATAGCTAAAAGAGAATTAAGCTGGAAGAGGTGCAGGCAGAGAGAGGTGCAGGCAGAGAAATGTAAAGTGAAATGGGCGGCAGCAGGTGAAAGTTAATTGAATGAGGTGCGGGCTGAGAGTGGTGCGGTCCGGGAGGCATGCAGTAGAGATATGGACAGTTTGGAGGCAGGCTCGGAGAGGTGGCCTCGTGAGCAGTACATCCAGGTTAAAGTTCAGGCTGGGAGAGATGCTGGCTGGGAGAAGGGCAGACTGAGAGAGTTACAGGAATGGAGAGGGATTGGAAAGGAGATGTGAAGACAAAGTGCATGTTTAGAGAGCTGAGGGCAGGCAGCAAGAGCGAGATGTGAGCTTAGAGAGATGGAGCAAGATAAATGTATGTGGAAGAAGTGTAGGTTGGAAAAGGAGTGACTGAAATGTGTATGGGATGTGTTTAGGCTGAGAAAGGAGCACACAGGGAGATACACACATTGAGACTGCTGCAGGATTGGGTACACATTCTCAGAGGTGTAGGCAGAGAGAAGTGTGCGCTCAGAAAAGCACAGGTAAGGAGAGATATGGGCAGGTAGAGGTACAGACAGAGGAATAAGGTACAGGCAAAAAGAACCCAGTGAAATGGGCAACTTTACTATAATACAAAATCGAAATGCCATTAATAAATTATTGCTGTCCAGAGTTGAAATGTGCCACAAATGTACAACATTATGGCTTCAAAGAATACAAACTACACGGACAATGATCGTGTATTGGGGGGATATGAAAATATGGGTAACCTTGAAGAAAAGTAGAATAAGGTATAGCAAACCTACACGTACCTATGTATACTTACCTCCACAATATTTTATTAGTCAATAGGCCACAATATTTGTATAGAATGATTCTTCGTCCGCTATATGCTGCTATTATTGCATTTTAATCATAACCTAGCAATAGCAGTGGAACTTAAACAAAGTCAGTTTCTGGTGCCTTATCAGAAAGCCATTATGTGCACAAGTCTTAGGGGTATATTCACAAGAACGTGTGCTAAAACATCTCCAAAAAATGTTAACGCAACTTTACACATCACAGTCTATCGCTGGAAAATAACCCTGTGTCAACGTGGAATTCACAACACGGCGGTACCATGTGATAGTCTCCCGAAAACGCGGAAAATGTCCGCGATACAACAACCTCGACGGTGATAAAAACCCAAACCCCAACGCAAAAAAACATGCGATGTGCCAAACGGCGATGAGGAAATCAGCGATAAGCAGCGCCAGGCCTGCCATACACACACGGCAGGCGGGAAAATCACTACAAAAGTAGAAAAAACACACAAACACAAAATGACCAACACCGAAGCACCATGGAGGCAGCCGGAGCAGGCGCAGAGGACGAGCGGAACAAAAGCACCCTGGACGACCAGCCTGGGACCTCGGGGACAGGGAAGGGCAAGGACAAGAAGAAGAGGAAGACGAAGTTCAGTCCGCAGGAGAATAGGATCCTGGTCACGGATGTGATAGAACACCATCAACAACTGTTCGTCACCTCCAATGTGTCATTGGGCACCAAAAATGGAATATGGCGGTCCAACGTGGACAAGGTGAATGCCATCAGAGAGCACAAGAGGTCAATGGACGAGGTCAAGAGGCGATGGATTGACATCAAGCACAAAACCAAGGAGAAACTTGCAGGCAACCAGAAGGCAGCAATGCAGACTGGAGGTGGGAGCCCAGCGCCACAGCTGGAGCTGGATGACATGTAGGAGCTGGTGTCGACAGTCATCAGTGTGGAGACCGTGGCAGGAGTCGGGGCACTGGACACTGCTCGACATGACACTACACAACAGCAACAGGGTGAGTAACCACCAGGTACTGGGGGGACGGGGGGAGATGGCCACAATGGCACACATGCACAATCAAGCAGAGCACAGTGCACACCCACAATGACTCTGGATCATGGTCCTGACCTACAGACTGTCACAATGTATATTGCCATGCTGTCTGAACGTGAACATGAACCATGCGGCTACATACATGTGGACACATTGTAACACAGCATCTCCCCTTCACATTGCAGGGCCACCGTCAACACCTCCAGCAGAGCAGTCCCAGCCACTCTTCACCGATGACAAGGAGGACACCACCAGCATCGACACCCAAGCCCTCCAAGACATCATTGAACTCATCCGCCAATCACCTCCAGGACAAGGGCAGCCCAGCTGCATCGAGGAGACCCCACCCACTACACAAACCACCCAGCAGGAGGTACCCACAACCCCAGCTTTCTCCCAAGACCACCCCGAACAACACATGGCCTTCCAACGCCGTGTGTTGGAGGTCCAGAGGGAGATGGCTGAGCAGGTGCGGGTGGGGTTCGACCTCATGGCTACCAAACTTGACGCCATCCATGGGTGTCTGAGTGCCACCAGAGACCACCTCCAGTCCCTAAAGGACACCCACAGGCCGCTCCATGGTCTCCAACTAGCCCTGGCTGACATCGCTGGAGTCATGACTCGGAGACAAGAACACCTGTCCGCTCAGAGTGGCTCCAGCGATGTCAGGCGTGAGCTGGCACACATGCGGAGGTTCATGGAGGACATGGTGCGGATGGAGGCGGAAAGGATGGCAGCCACCGCTGCACATCAGCGAAATATAGCTGGGATCTACCATGCCCTGCAGATTCTCATCATGGCATTGCTGCCACAAGGCGTGGCGCAGATGAATGCTGCTGCTCCTACACCATCCACATCTCCGCCCCCTGGAGTGTCAGTGCCTCACGGTGCGGCAGGCATTTCCACTCCGGCACCTGATGTGTCACTGCCACACAGTGCGGCTGACAATCCACCTCCGGCCCCTGATGTGTCAGTGGCACACAGTGCCGCAGCCGGAACTGCACCACCCACAGGTGGGGCAGAGCACACATCCGAGGACGAGGACGTGGATGGGCTTGAGATCAGGAGGAGGCACTAGCATTCATGTCCGCCACCTGGCCTGTTGCTGCTTGGTGCCGCACATGGCCCCATGACCTTCCACTGACCCCCGATACACTCTGCTGCACTCACCTTTGCCCTCGACATGTACTGCCATAATCTGTTTGGTGACCAATGACACGGCGACCAGACTGCGGACTGTACCCTTCCTCTTCCGCTGTACTTGTCATTCTCCGATGGATCTTGGCTGGCCCTCCACGGGCCCATCTTGTGAAGTGGGGTTGGCATGGCCCTGTACTGCTCCAGCTGCAAAACTCCACTGGATGTGCATTAAACATCCATAAACGCACTGCTGTGTCATGTCTTTCATCATTCATGTATGAATGTGTGGATGAATGTAGGGTCAGTGATTACCCCTAACGTCAATGATGCTCATCTGGTGGGATTCCAGTCACAGTGTGCTACATTGCCGATTGCGTTCCGGGTGCCATAGACACTACAACAGGGACACACGCATTAGTCACTTCCTTGTCTGGACATGGACTGAACCACGCCCAGCGCCCCTGAGTCATTGTTGCAAGCCCTGCGCTGGTCTGGCATACGCCAAGCCAGACCACTCCTCTTACACTCTGAGGGGGGGCCATATAGCTACATGTCGCAGGTTTACACGCTAGTGGTCTGCAGGTCACTGGTCTAGTTGTGAGCATGTCATGACCCCTCCCTGAGGGCAGGTTTGCACACACACCACACCCATCCGGCACAGGCATCACAGGCCATGTGACCCCGCCAATATAAGAGGCCGACAACGTCACATTCCCCACTGCCGGTGGTGACTGGATGACGGACGTTCCACGATTCTCAATCATAAAGGGCCCATGAGTTGTTGCGCACAGGGTTGGTGGCACCGGAAGCCTTGCGGCCGTCACGGGCCTACCACCACGTGGCGCTGACTGGGGTTGCACAGGGTTAGTGGCACCCGAAGCCTTGCGGCCGTCACGGGCCTACCACCACGTGGCGCTGACTGGGGTCGCACAGGGTTAGTGGCACCGAAATTGCTGAGCGGGTGTGCAGCCTGCGATGATGACGTGTGCACTGATGTGGTCTCTGCCATTGATGCCTCAGGACTCAGCGTCATGTGTGGGATCTGCTGGGACGCGGTGCAGGTCCGCTTGATGTGGAGCATGTCATGGTGGCGGAACATGGGCCTGGAGCTTGCACGGGCACATGGTGTGCCCACTGGTGGACACACCATTGGCGGCAGGTGAGCAGTGGGGCCTGGGTGCGCAAGTGCGGACAGCCAGCGCTGGCCGGCGGGAGGGGGTAGGGTGTAGCTGCATGTGTGAGCAGGGACGGACAGGTGTTGTTGCCTTGTGCAGTGAGATGGACTCTGCCATCAGTGACTCTGGCCTTGTTTACAGATTGCAGACCTGGTGGCTTGCAGTGTATACCGGCACGTGGTTGGAGACACACCGGTGGCAGCAGGTGAGCAGTGGTGCCTAGGTCCGCTGGGGCGGCAGTGTCCCTCCCCCTCTCTCTCTCTCCCTTTCTTTCCTTCTCTCTCTCTCTCTCTCTCCCTTTCTTTCTTTCTTTCTCTCTCTCTCTCCCTTTCTTTCCTTCTCTCTCTCTCTCTCTCTCCCTTTCTTTCCTTCTCTCTCTCTCTCTCCCTTTCTTTCCTTCTCTCTCTCTCTCGCCCTTTCTTTCCTTCTCTCTCTCTCTCTCTCCCTTTCTTTCCTTCTCTCTCTCTCTCTCTCCCTTTCTTTCTTTCTCTCCTCCTTTCTCTCTCCCTTTCTTTCTCTCTCTCTCTGCCTTTCTTTCATTCTCTGTTTCTCTGTGTCCAGCTCCTTTGATGTGCGCATGACACACGTTCTGATTTTGTGCTTTCTTTTCCAGGCTGTGACATCATGATTGTCCCGGACGGACCCGACAGGAGTCTTCCGCATTGGTGTTTTGTGTCGTATCTCAATAAAGTTTTTGGTTGTTACTTCAATGATGAGTGACTGTTTCTCGTTCTTCTGGCCACACATGTGTGTTTCTTGTCATTGTGCGACATCATGCGCTTTTTGTGGCTCTTGTGTCATGCACGGTATGTGTTTGTCCGGGGCGGGGGGGCCTGGGAGGGGTAGCGGTAGGTGTTGTGGCACTCATGGGTCTCCGTGCTGCATGGTCATTGTCTCCATTGCATCTGTGGGTCTTCAGATTTGGCTCCAGGCTGGGCTCTCTTTCATTCTGCAGGTAGTCGTCCTGCTTAACACCAGCAGAAGGCAGGTGTTAAATCCCTGTTGCTACCGCGGCTTATCCCCTGTTTTTGGTTTGCATCGCAGATCTGAAAATTCTTTGTGAATGTGGTGTAGTGGTGTTTTCGTGTGTTTTTGCACGGGAACGCCTACTCTGCATCTCATTAGGGTTAGTTGGTGGTGTCACCCGTGGAGGTAAATTTTGCGGCAGTTATCGCGACAATACTGGCAATGTCTGCAGTTTGCACCCGCTTGTGAATGGGGTGTTAAATCTATCTCCACTTTTGATGCGTTGAGGTGGCGATAACTCGGAGATAAGTCCTTGTGAATATGCCACTTAGTATGTACTTAAAAACATGCAGCGTTTTCTGTTTTTTTTAGACATCATTTAAAAAAAATATATATTTTGAGTTAAAACAATTCTGTTCACCTCATCTTATTTTGCTATTCTTGATATGCTATGAATGCCTTTATCTTACTACCATGTCTGTAGAACACTAATTGAGGAATGTTTTGCTGGGGTTATCATTTGTTGTTTTACTACTTAAATATGTTAACCTTCTCTCGTGAGAAAAGAACAAATAATGTGACATAAACACCCTAAAAATTAATTGCACTCTTTGTGCAATATCTTTATAGTGCCTAGCTATTAGCACTACTGGCCTTATCTAGATTTGGGCACACAGGATACTCTGTCACTTGTGTGATGGATATCCCGTTCAAGTATTTTTTGATTTCAAAAGATTTTATTGATTTTGCATGAATAATAAAAGTACAATTATAGAGTAAACACAACCCATAAGGACAAAAGTAAAAACAAAATATAACATAATGGTAGCAATGGCCTAAGAGATTACATTGAATCATGTGAACATAAAATGGTATATCATTTATAGAAGGCAATGGCTTCTACAAAGTGAACTCAAGAGATAGCGTAAAAGCAGTTAGGGAGTGGCGAGTATTTTAATTGAATTAGAGCCTATTCCACTTGTTTTATAGTGGGCGGAATATCCGCATCATTTGTGACAGAGTTTCCCATCAAGGTCCATTGTGTTTAATCTGTCAATCGAGCAGTATCATGGCAGCAAAGTAGAAGAAATTAAATAGCAAAGGAGATACAACATTAGCAGAACTACTTGATGCCCCTTTATTCAACCTAATTGGAAAACAAACGGGGACAATATAATCATCTTAAAAAATGCCACATGCTTGATGTACAGGACATCAAAGCAATGGTAAAGAATACAAATACTTTTAGGTTAACCACTGAAAAGAGCTGACCAAAATCCCACTCCTTTTCTCCGTATTTGCTTGTTTTACACTGTTTTAGATTGTTGTCGTGAGTTAAAACTTCTTGAAGCCACACCTAAAATAGCCTTTTTAATTAGGCGCCTTATATATTTCTAAATTATATTAGATTCTAAGTCAAATCTACATTTTCTCATTGCAAATTGTGAATTTTAATGTTGTTTTCATGATGGCAAAAAGTTGAAGAGATTCGTCTGTTGGGCAACTGCAGCTCAATCAGGGATTACGATTCAGTTAATTATTTTCTAAATCGTTGTGATTTAGGGTGATATTCACTGCATCACATTCCATGCTTTCAAAGGGTACCTGTTTACATTTAAATCTGGCATACTATATCAATTTGTCTTCCCTAAACATGTTTATGTATTCCTCGACATCTTTATTTCTCTTTCCTTATTTTCTTTTTCTTTTTCTAGTATTGCTTACTATTCTGACTTTTTAGTTTGCAAGTCTACATTTACACGGCCTTTTTATTCTTCTTTTTTAACTCTTGACTTTTTCCTTCCGTTCATTCTTATATCCTTCCTGATTTCTTTCTGCCCTTCCACTTTTTCGCTTTCTATAATCGTTTCTGCGTTTCTTTAGTCCTTTTATCTTTACATTCATTCTTCGGTTCTTATCATTTTGTTCTTCTTTTAATTCTTTCAGAATTTCATTGTTACTTAGTTCCATTTTATTATCATGTCAACCTTCCTTCACAGTTTCTTTTACTGACTGAAAATTGTGTTTTTGTCTATTTGTTTACAACTTGTTTCTCCGTATTTACGTCCATGTTCACAAAATTAATACATCTGCACCCGTAGCAGTAATCCTATGAATAGGTGCTGATTTGCTACTTTTGTGAATTTACAATCATTGTCATGGAACATTGCAATGGAGCACAGATTTCAAAGAACACTGCTCGGAAAATCATGTGACCTGTTTTCTGGGCTCCCACCTGCCGTATGCGTTAATTACATACAGTGGAAATGAAATCTAATGTAAAATATCACTTTTCTCTCCTTGTTTCCTCTACAGCTTGAAAATCCTTCCCCTACACCCCTTTCAAGTTTGGAGGTGTTCATTGTCCTTCCTATTCTGGAGGGGGTGAACCCTTTCCTAGAGGAAATCTCTGCCCATACCCAGGATGGGTTACGGACCACGACTGAGTTAATGAATGCTAAAAAAAACTCACACGTTTCTGGAAATTCATAAACTTTGAAGGCCAACCACTCCTTGATCTGGCCACGTGCCTCTATTTGTTGATGTTCACAACTGCAGGTTTCTCTGCACTTATCTGAGTCATCATTCAGCTTACTTGCAATTTTAGATTGCATTTTTTGTCATCCTCTTTCTATTGAGGATAGAGAGGGGCATATTATCTATAGATTGCGATAATTATCGCAAAGCGCGCTTAGCGTCTTTTTGATTATCGCCGGCTATCGCTGGATTACATCGCCGTGTTAGCGGCGTATTAGCAACACTTTGCTAACAGGCGAAGTACAATCCAGCGATAGACAGCGATAATGATCATTAGCGTGTGAAATCCAGCGATGATTTCACAGCGCTAATGAAAAGCTTGGTAATAGGGGAGTGTGGACTTAACCATACAATCCACCTCCCATTGACAATAATGACAAGTCAGGTTTTATTCAGGCGTTAGGATCCTGCGATAATGGGGGCTTAGCGTGCCTTTTCTCTTCGCTTCGCTGTTCAGGGGCAGCGTTGGTAATAGCGCGATGTTGGTTTAGCGAGCAATACACATGTTGTCCTAGGAGGGAACGCCTACTTTGCATCTCATTAGCGATGTATATCGCTAAGATGTGTGGTGTTAGGAATTCGGCTGCTTACATGCGCTAATGCATGTTAGCGCCGCCTTCCTAATAGGGCGATTAGAATATCGCCGCTTTAGCGGCAAAAAGTGCCAGGTAGGATGCTAAAATGGGGAGGTGTTAATGATGGGAGGTGTTTTCGATGCGGTACCGAAGAAGCTGACATCGTCCATATTTTTTTCTCTTGCGGGCACCTAAATAACTTTTTAATGCATATAGAGTGCTTTTTAGCTGAAATAACGGGGGAAGCCATAATATTATCTGCCTCCCATATGTTGTTGGGGGTAGCAGAGAGCGAAGGTTGGGATCAGACGGGCTATAAATCTCGATATCTGTTTTTATTAGCTACGGCCACGGCTAGACTTTGCATTGCATCAATGTGGTTACAGAAAGATGCCCCGACTTTTGAGCTATGGAAGGCTAGATTTTTCACGATGTTCAATCTAGAGTATGGCTTATACTCTCTAAAGGGCTCTCGTAAGAGGAAGTTGGGGCTGGAGATATGGGGTCCTTTGTTGGCATATATGGAGGACTGAACATTTATGTATTTGTGTTCAAGCACTAGCATTTTGATTGTGTTCAAGCACTAGCACTTTGATATATCCTTAGGATGTAGACATGGTGGTATCTGAAACGTACTGTATATTCTTAAATTGTTAAAATCAGCACTTTTGGGTAATAGTATGAAATATGTATTTTGTGGAATTTAATGTGTCAATTATTGATTGTATGTTCCGCTTCTTTTGTCTGTATTTAGGATCATGTTTTATAAGTTTTAACTACTGTGGTTTTATATATGTAACTAAATCATCATGGATTGAATAAAATAAAAATAAAAAGTGCCGCTAAAGCGGCGATAATGCCCTTGATAATATGCCCCAGAGTGTTTTGGTGTTCTGTGATCATGTCTCTGGATACCTAGTCCTGGCTGGGAGCTACCACATAGATACGATTAAAATCAGCACAGAGCCGGCCAACAAAGCTTTTCTATGGCATCAGGCAGCACCCTGTCATTGAGTAAAAAAACTCTTAGGATGTAGCCCCACATTTAGGAAGCACCAGAATATGGTCCATGGTGGATGGAATCAGCATAAATAATCCTCAATTGAGTGGCAGTTTATATTTCCAGCCCTTGCATTATGGGCAGGAGCCATTGTAAGTGAGAGAGAGGAAGGTGAGAGGGTCAACTGTTTGGATTTTAGTACAGCTTGGTGTTGTTGGCATGCTATCACTGCCATAAGCTCTGGCCCAGATTTACTAAGGACTTGCACTGTCCTTGTATGATGCAAATCATTGCAAGGCAATGCAAGCCTTTAGCTGGGATTTACAAAGCAATGCACAGCTATTTGCACTGCCTTGCATGGCTTTGTAACTTTAGTGTAACACAAAGCAGGGGCTTGAGCGGCATAGCATTATATTTCCTTGTGGTAGGCATTCCATGGGAGAAGCATGGGCATTCCTGTTCATCCACCTATGGATTTTGACGGAATCCCAAATTTACTCAGCAAACCTGGGATTGTGCCAAAATGCTGCGCCTTCCTGACCCAGGTGTAACAAGGATAAATGACTTGGTTTCTCCTTGTTACTTCCTCTTTCTGTGCATGCTGCATTCTGCAGCACACATAGCAAGAAGAAAATGCATGTAAGCACTGTTTGTGAGCAGGAAAATGTTGCAGGATAACTCAAACCCTCTAAAATGGAATAGCCACATGGACTCTTCTTGCTGTGAAAGGATAGTATTTACTAACTTTTGCAAAAGGGAGGAAAGCCTTCAGCGTACAACACAGACTGCATCTCAGTTCTACTCAGCTTTTCTCAGGTTTTCACAAATTCCTGCTCGCAGGCAGGCCTTTTTATACATGCTATTGCAAAGGTTTATTACAGACAGTGAACGATGGTTGACTTGTAAGTTATGGATTTAAGATGAAATAAACACTTGAAGCCATGTGACATCATAACCCTGAACTCCGACCCAGTCCATTATATATTGTTTACTATACTCTCAACAATGCTTGGCAAATGAGCACTCTTCTGCTTGTGAATGCATGCGTGCTTCATGGTAAATGCAATTTTGAGAAGTGTGTGTTTCCAGTGTTGTGCAACTAAGACCTCCATGCACTCAGAACTAATTTACTTCCCTGCACCCATTGTCTAATCAGGCACCTTATATCTCTGTGTGCTCTGGGCTTACTTCATTATCTCTTTCCATTTTTTATCCAGCCCTTGATCTGTTTGAAGGCACAGGGTCCATGCTGGTGTAGTGTGTGTTAGAGTCGTAAATGCTTTCATACCATTTAACCCATTCCGTGCGAAGTACGGCTGGGAGCCATCTGACGCTACAGTGCTCGTGTGTGTTGGCCGGCTCCCGGTCGTCCGCACACATGGCACAGGAAATCCCTCTGGTGCAAGCACCAGAGGGATTTCCATTCAACCAAAATAGCCTCAGGAGCTGAGGACGAGCTTCCCCAGCTCCCAAGGCTGTGCTGGTTGTTTCAGTGAAATGATTATCACCGCGAACGTCGCGCTGACGTAATTTCACTGAAACCGAAACTGAAATGAGCAGATCGACTCTTTTTAGTTTTACTGCCTCAGTGCTCAGGGGGCTATCTCAGCCCCCTGAGCACTGAGGCAGACGGGAGAGTTATCATTGGAAAGGGGAAAATCAAACCCACTTGACACCAGGGAGGGGGAAGTATCCCCTTGGGCAAGGGCCTTTGCTTCCACCAAAAGTTTGGACATATTCAGTCTTTCTGACCCCCTGGAGGGGCAGATTGGGGCAATAAAGCCCTAATATGCCCCACATGGGGGGCAGAAAGCGCACTAGGCACCAGGGCCATTTCTATGTGAAGATTTTGAGGTGGAGGCTGCCCAAAATGGGCGTACCAATGCCTCCACCCACCCAAAACAACCTCCACAGTCTTTCTGCCCTCCCTTGGGGGCAAGTGAGGGATATTACCCCCAATCTGCCCCCCGGGGCACAAAGCCCACTAGACACCAGGAATTAATGTTTTTCTTTTATTATAAAAGAGGGATGGGGGTTGCCCACAATGGGCAAGGCCATTCCCCCACCCAAATGTATTTGGAAACAGGCTTTCTGCATCTCCAGGGGGACAGAAATCACACTAGGCAAAAGGGATTTTATTTATAGCTATATTTAGGAGTGAGGGCTGTTGAAAATGGGCATGCCAATGCCCCCACCCCTAAAAAAATTGCCACATTCATTCTGCCCCCCCGGGAGGCAGATGGGGCAATAGCCACTGATCTGTCCCCCCCCAGGTGGGGTAGAAATCCTACTAAGCACCAGGGATTATGTTTTTTTTTATACGTAGGAGTAGGGGCACTGGCATGCCCATTTTGGGTAGCCCCCACCCCTACTAATTAGACAGTCTTTCTGCCCCCCTTGGGGGCAGATGGAGGCAAAAGCCCCCGATCTGTCCCCCCGGGGGGTGCAGAAAGCCCACTAGGTAGCCAGGGACTATTTTTTTTGTAGTTGAGTGGTGGGGGCTGCCCAGAATCGGCATGCAAATGCCCCCACCCCTAAAAAATTTGCCACATTCTTTCTGCCCCCCCCCATGGAGGCAAATGGAGGCACTAACCTCTTATCTGCCACCCCAGGGGGCAGAAAGCCCATGAGGCACCAGGGATTGTGGTTTTTCTTATACATAGGGGTGGGGGCTGCCCAAAATGGGCATGTCAGTGCCTCCACCCCCAAAATTGCCCCCATCTTGGGGGAAGATGTGGGCAATAGCCCCTAATCTGCCCGCCAAGGGGGCAGAAAGACCACTAGGAAGCCAGGGACAATATTTTTTGTTTTGTAGGTCAGGGGTGGGGTGGGGGCTTCCTAGAATTGGCATGCCAATACCACCACCCCCTAAAAAAATTGTCACAGTCTTTCTGCCCCCCCTTTGGAGGAAAATAGGGGCAATAGCCTCTGATCTGCCTCCCTGGGGAGGCAGAAAGTCCACTAGGCACCAGGGATTATGTTTTTTTGTATACGTAGGGGTGGGGGCTGTCCAAAATGGACTTGCCAGTGCCCCGAACACAAATTGGACAGTCTTTACACCCCCCCATGGGGACCAGATGGGTGTTATTACTCCCAATCTGCCCCACAGGGGGGCAGGAAGCCCACTAGACACCAGGGATATGTTTATGTGCATGGCAGAGACAAGGGTCGCTCCCCTTTTTTTCTAGGGATACATTTTGGCTGTTTCTGCCCCCCATCTGGGGCAGATCAGCAATATGTTTTGGCTCATCTGACCCTCAAGAGAGGCTGAAGGCCACTAGATACCAAGGAAAGTTTCTGCGTGTGTGTGAGTTCTGCTGACGGTCTGCGTGTACCGGCATTTGGCTGGCTGTGTGTGTACTGACATTTTGCTGGCAGTGTGTGTGGACTTGCACTTGGCTGGTGGTGTGTGTGTGTGGACTAGTGCCTGGTGATGATATTTGTTGACTGGCGCTTGCTTGGCTGTGTATGTGGACTGGCGCTTGGCTGGCAGTATGCTTGGACAGGTGCTTGGTTGACAGTGTGCATGGACGGTGCTTGGCAGGCGGTGTGTGTAGATGGTGCTTGGCTGGCGGTGTGCATGGATGGCGCTTGGCTGGCGGTGTGCGCAGCGGCGGCTTCTCTGCTATTGCAAAGGAGCACCGCCCCTCCGAAACACTCGATTTATTTTTCCTTTCTTGCGCAGTCTTGGAGCGAGGGCATAGAGGTGACTGAGGGGAGTGATATATGCACTTCCTTCACTGCGCATGACACTTTGGCCAGCCTTCTCAGGCCGGCCAAACCGTCATGCACAGCGAAAGCTCTCTCCAACCCAGCAACACAGCTGGGTTGGAGAGAGCAGGCACAGACTCACAGTCTATCCTGGAGAGCCAATCAAGGGCACTCAGGCCAATCCTGAAGCTGCTCTCATGCATGAGAGCAGCTCAGGATTGGCCGCAGGGCATTCTGGGAGCCTGTGCCACCTGGAGAAGAAGAGTGTGACTCCCTGGCTGCTGGTACCTTTTTTTGTAAATGTATTTTCTCACCCGTGACACCTATGCTCGCCCCACCTCCCCCCGCTAGCCTCACCCACCCTGCCGCTCGTCCAGCAAACCGGCCATGCCTGGGTGTGCTTGGACTTGCAGTGTGGCTTATGTGGATCCACCAGTGTTTTTTGTACCCAGAATACCCTGCAAACCTTAAATTTAGCTAAAAAGTCATATTTCCCTGACATTTCTGTGTGGGAAAGTTGTAGGATCACAGCAACAGTACAAATTTCCTAACACCCAGTGTTCCCCTCGTCCTATTGATCAAAATGATACCTTACTTCTGTGGGTGCCCAATGCAGAGGCAGCCTTAAAACATATAAAGAAACTGCTCAAAATCACAGGTGCCCCACTATCTAGCACAAAACAACCTGGTTTTTGCAAAGGGGTCACCTGGGATTTTGGTACTGAGCTCAGCGGCCATCTAGGGAAACCTACCAAACCTAGACAGTTCTGAAAACTAGACACCCGGGGGAGTCCAGCGAGGTCTGGCTTGCGTGGATCGCGTGGTGATCCCACATAGAAATGTGAGAAAATGTGATTTTCTTAGCTAAATTTGAGGTTTGCAGGGGATTCTGGGTAGGAAAAAATTGGGGGATCCACGCAAGCCACACCTCCCTACACTTCCCTGGATGTCTAGTTTTCAGAAATGTCTTGGTTTGGTAGGTTTTCCCTGATGGCCGCTGAGCACGGGACCAAAAACGCAGGTGACTCCCTCGCGAAACCAGGTAGTTTTGCGACCAATAATTTTGAAGTCTCCACAGTACGTTTTGGGCCATTTCCTGTCACGGGTACTAGGCCTACCCACACAAGTGAGGTACAATTTTTATCAGGAGACTTGGGGGAATACAGAACAGTAGAACAACTGTTATTACCAATTGAGTTTCTATGCATTTCTGCCTTCCAAATGTGAGACAATGTGTAAAAGGAAGTCATTTTGAAAAATGTCCTCTAATTCACTTGATGTACGGGTACCCACAATTTCAGAGATGTGCAAATAACCACTTCTTCTAAACTCTATATTTTGTTCCCATTTAGGAAATACATAGGTTTCCTTGATACCTACTTTTCACTTTTTATAATTTACCAAATGAATTGCTATATACCCCGTACACTATGTAAAACCATTGCAAGGTGCCTCTCAGTTACTGGCTCTGGGTAACTCGAGTTCCTATTGAACCTAAAAGTCCTATATATCCTTGCAACCAGAAGGATCCAGCAGACGTAACAGTATGTTGCTTTCAAAAATCTGTCATACTTACAAGAAGTTACATGTGAAAACGTTTGCAATCAATTTCAATTTATTTTTATTTCAACTGTTAGTTTCTATAGGAAACCTTGAAGGATCTACACAAATGACTCCTCGCTGAATTCAGGCTTTTGTCTACTTTTTGGAAAAGAATAGCTTTCCGGGATCCATTATTGCTTTCAGACCCATTTCTACCACTAACTGGAAGGAGGTTGAAAGCACAAAAAATAAGAAAATTAGGCTATGTCCCATTAAAATGCCAAAACTGTGTAGAAATCTTTGGTTTTCTGACAAAAGTCTGCCTGTTCCTGAAAGCTTGGAAGATGGTGATTTTAGCACTACAAACCCTTTGTTTATACCATTTGCAGGAAAAAAAAAACGGATGTTTTTTTCTGCAGCATTTATTTCCTATTTTTCCCAAAAACCCAAAATGTAGATGTATTTTGGCTAATTTCTCTGTCTCCTACAGGGCAATTCAAAAACTCTGGGTACCTTTGGAATCCTCAGGATGTTGGAAGAAACAGACACAAAATTGGCATGAATACCTTATGTGGACAAAACGTTATGGGGGCATAAGCGTGAACTACCCCAAATAGCCAAAAAAGGCTTAGCAAAGGGGGAGGGAAAGGCCTATCAGAGAAGGGGTTAAACATGAGTTGTCCTTTAACTTAAATTCCTTTTAAGTTTTCTATTTCTTTGTATCCTTAAGTGAACTTTTCACCTTACTCGTGTCGATGCGGAATTTGAGCTTAAACTGTTTTTTAACCACAAACAGCTGTGTGGTTTCTGCTTGGACTTGTTGTTGCACTATATATATATATTTTTTTTTTCTACAGTGTGTTCATCCTTTTTATTTCCTACAATGTTCTCCCTATAGTTGATATTTCAACTGCTTCCTGCAGACCATGGTCTGGAATTCACCCTAGGTGGTACAAGTTGCCCTGGCAATCCATTTCTTGTGTTGGTTTCCTAACAGCAAACATCCCTACCAACATGGCCCCTACTCTCCTAGAACATGCTAGGATCAATTGTATCACAAAATGTATTAGTAATAGGACCACGATTCTTGGCAACAAAGTCCCCAACAGTCCCGACATCCAGGATGGCAGTGACAAAACCCAACCACTGAACCAACTATTTGGGACGCCTCTTTCATCCAACATTGTCTTTTGTAGGCTATGCAGTGTCTGTATTGCCTCTGGCAAAGTTCCATTGTCCGCACCTTTTGCTAAAATAAACATGCAGCAATCAGTCCCTATTTTCTTCCATACCCCTCCTTGCATGGTCGTCATGAGATCAAATAGATAGCGGTGCTACAGTACCATCATTCTTATAGCACCCAGTTCTTCCTTTATGGCATTGAAACCATCGTTGGTAGTGTTGATGTAATCGAGGAGCTACCACCTCGTGATTTGGAGCCAGCGAGCTGTTGCTTTAGCTTGAAAAACTGTTGTGTAGTTACCACCTTTTAGACCTTGCCCTTTTTGCAGGTTCATCCCCAAACCTTTTGCCCATTGCCTCCTATTTTTCTGACCCTGTTTTGTGTTGGCTATAGGACTGCTGATCAGTGCTAAAGTGCATATGCTCTCTGTGCAAATTGTGATTATGATTGATTATCCATGATATGCATATTTGGTTCACTGGTAAGTCCTGAGTAAAGTGCACTGAGTGTGCCAGGGCCTGTAAATCAAATGCTTCGAGTGAGCTTTCAGCACTGGTTGTGCCACCCACAGGAGTAGCCCTGTAAATGTGTCGCAGATCTGCCACTGCAGTGTCTGCGTGCACAGTTGTAAACTGGCATGTCGACCTGGCAAGTGTTCCCACTTGCCTGGCCCTAACCATTCCTTTTCCTACAAGGCACCCCTCAGGTAAGCCCAAGGTACCCACCTGGGTAGGGTGCAGTGTGTGTGAAAGGTAGGACATGTACTGATGTGTTTTACATGTTCTGAAAAACTGTCTGTCCCATAGGTTAACACAGAAGCAGCCTTGTAATATCTTACAGCTGTAACTTTCCACTGGGACAAGATGGATAAATTGAGTTTAGGCTCTCTGAACTCAGAATTTAATAACACACCTTTTAGCAAAGGTGGTTTTTAAATTGTGTGTTTGAAAATGCCACTTTTAGAAAGTGGGCATTCTCTTGCTTTATCATTCGGTGTGCCTCTGTCTGGTTGTGTATTCACCACTTGGTTTTGGAGTGATAAGAGCTGGGGATGTGCATTCACTCTAGACCAGGGGTCTCCAACCTTTTCTGCAGTAAGAGGTACTAATGCTCAGTGGAAATTATCCTGAGCTACTAATATTAGAGTTTTAATACTGACCACATCATACAAGCTTACATTAGTGGCCACCATATGCAAGATTACTAGCAGTGATCTCATCAGTACATCAAGCACAGTTCCCAGCAATATTTTTAAAAAATGATTTGTCAATGTGGAATGCGTGTACATGGGTGATATATAACAGCCATAGCTTCAATGTCCTTGGCACCAAGTTAGTAATATTAGTAATAAGTCCCCCAAACATCAGCATATGAGTTCTGAAAAAACACACATTTTCCTCTCAAATAAAAGCTTTTCAATTTTGGTATACATATGAATTCAACTAAGCAAAAGATTCTAATGTATTAAGCTGAGCTGCACACAGAAGAGCTATTTAAGAGTACCTGGAGAGCTTCCAATAGCTCACGAGCTACTCCTTGGAGAACCCTGCTCTAGACAGTCACAAGGGGGGTTGATGTGTGTCCTGCCTTGCCTGGGTGACTCATCACTAGGCTGAATAGACCTGGTATGCATTTAAAGTGGTGGGAGGAATTTCGCTAACACCTGAGTAGGCTGTGTCTCATTTGCACAATGCTGTCTCCACCCACTGTGATCAAGGTGAACCAGGGAGGACAGAACTGGTTTGTACTGAGCTCGGAGACTCTGAAACAAAGACTACAATGAGAAAATGGGGTATAAGTATGAGACCTAAAACCTCAGGACTTTAGATTACTACTAGAAGCAAAAGGACCCTGCCAAGAACAAGAGCTGAAGAGCTGTATGAGGCTGCTCTGCCAAGCTACAAAGGGGGAGAGCAGGGGTTATTTTGGGTGTGAAACTCCCTTACCCTGACTAGAGTGGTGGGTTCTGCCTGGCTTAGGTGCATACCCTAGCCAACCAGAAACCCCATTCCTAACACCACCCTGTGGAAGGAACTGCACATTTGTAGACTTTATAACCTTTGGGATGGTGCCAGACTGATTCATGCACTCCTCAGGATATGTCATCCTATAGGCCAGCTAGCTCACAGTGTCACCATAAGCCCTCCTATTTCTAGGCGGAATCATGGTGACAGATCTAGAACCCTTTTGCAGTCACTCGTGCTCTCCTTCTCTCAGAGAAATATACAAGGAATACACAGTGGGACGTTTTCAATATTTATTGAACCAATGTGATTCTTGTTCAAAATGTATGTGCTGCAATAATCAATATACAGAAGCAAATGAAAGTTATTCGAAGTACTAGAACAGTGAACAGAATGAAAATTCCCACCATCTTGGTGAACAAAATGTTTATATGCAAGCATATAAAACAATATAGAAATCTGGTGTACGCCTACTAAGCGTCCCCTAACCTAAATGTCTAGGGTGTGTGTGTGTTCTGCCAAGAATCCCTGTACTGGATGATCCAAACCCCATTACCAGAAGGGAAAGAATTCAGGTCCCTGTCATGGTCATGAGCTGGACACCCCTCACAGTGATATCAGCGGGCCCCTGGGCTGAAGCTTCAGCATGTAGAGACCTCACCAATGACAGCAAGCACTCCTCTGCCAACACCCGGAAACAGATGTTTATTTATAACAAAAGGCATCCTTTCCTTGGGCCAATATCCTGATCAGGCTGCCATTGTTTGTTTCTTATAGATAGCTATATCGCCGTATGTATGAAAAAAACAGGTACGTTTGCACAACATATGCATAAACCTTGTACATGGTCCAAAGGTAGCATGTTAGTGTTCTTGCGAAGTTGACTCTATAAGCAAGTATAGTTCCCATGAAACCAATCCAGACTGTCACAGATAAAAATGTGTGTCAGAAGTCATCGTCTAAAAGTGAAGACAATTTTAGGAAAGACCCGTGTATATGTAAAATGACAGTGTTTTCTTCCAGGCGTAACTGGGACACACAACACCCACTCCTAGGACATAAGTTGACTAAGAAAGCTATTTATAAGAGCAAATCCTATTACTAAAAATGCTCCAGCATATGCAAAAGGAACCCTAAAATTTTACACTTAGAAAATCAATTAAAAAGCTGTTTAAAAGGCAATCATGTGATTTAGAAGCCAATGCATAAAGAAAGCCAACTTAAAAAATATAAAAGCTTAAAAAGGACAATTTAAAATTTATGATGTTAAAACAGGCCGAATATGAGTTCCCACCAAATTGAAGAGCCAGATGTTTACGTGTTCCGAGTGGTAGATGAAACATTTCTGTTACCAGCATCCACAGACGATGATCCCAGAGGCAGACAGCGGAGCAAGTTTATAGAGCAAGTATGTACCCATCTGACCCCCACAGCAGCTGTAGAGGAAGCTAAAACAGCCATTCGGGGTTCCACTGAACCAGAACTGTCTGGGTTAGGTAGGTTTCCCTAGATGGCCGGCGAACCCGGGATAGAAAATGCATGTGACTCACTCGTAAAACCAGGTCGTTTTGTGATAGATAGTTATGATGTCTCCTCAATATGTTTTGGGCCCTTACAAGTTACAGGTACTTGGCCACCCTCACATGTGAGGTACCATTTTTATCGGGAGACTTAGGGGAATGTTGAGTGTTAGGAAATTTGTGTCAGCCCGGTTATCCCACAAATTTCCCACACAGAAATGTGAGGAAAATGTGATTTGATTAGCTAAATTCGAGGTTTGCAGAGGATTCGGGGGTAGGAAAATATTGGGAGATCCATGCAACCAATACCTCCCTGGACTCCCCTGTGTGTCTAGTTTTCAGAAATGTCTGGGTTTGGTAGGTTTCACCAGATGGCCGGTGAGCCCGGGACCAAAAATGCAGGTGACTCCCTCACGACTGATAATTTTGATGTCTCTGCATTATGTTTTGGGCCATTTCCTGTTGCAGGCACTAGGCCTACCCACACAAGTGAGGTACCATTTTTGTCGTGAGATCTAGGGGAACGCTGGGTGGTAGAAAATTTCTGGCGGCCCAGTCATACCTCAACTTTCCCCCACAGAAAATTGAAGAAAATTTTATTCTTTTTGCTAAATTTGAGGTTTGCAGGGGATTCTGGGTAGAAACATTTTGGGAAATCCATGCCATCCACACTTCACTGGACTCCCCTGGTTGTCTAGGTATCAGAAATATATGGGTATGGTAGGTGTTAGACTTGGCACCATTGGCGTGGGTCTCCCTTCCATTTTTTTGCTGTTGCCTCTTATGTTTTGCTGGTTTTAGATGCTTTTGGGCACTGTGCCACTGCTGTTCAGTGCCACAGTGCAAGTGCTCCCTACTGTAAATTGTGTTATGGATTAGTGACTCCATGATTGGATGATTGGTTTACTTGTCAGTCCCTAGTACAGTGCACTGAGTGTGCCCAGGGCTTGTAAATCCAATGCTGCTGGTGGGCTTGCAGCACTGGTTGTGCCACCCACAGAAGCGGCTTGTAAAATGTGCCTCGGGCCTGCCATTGCAGAGCCTGTGTGCAGCCTAGGGCTGCCATGTCGACTTGGTGAGTGCACCCACTTACCAGTCCCTAAACCTTCCCTTTACTGCATGTTGGTCACCCCTAAAGTAGGCCCTAGGGCAGGGTGCATTGTAAGTATAAGGTAGGACATGCCCTGGTGTGTGTGGCATGTCCTAATAGTGAATTACAGCCATTTTCGTTTTTCACTATTGCAAGGCTACCTGCTCCCCATAGGCCAGAATGGGCAGACTGACTATTACACCTTATAGTCAGAACTGACCCAGGGAACATGGTAGAAAAACGAATTTAGTATGCCTGAACTCAGAATGATAAAATACATCTTTTAGTGAAGTTGGTTTTAACATTCTGTGTTTGAAAATACCACTTTTAGAAAGTGGGTATTTTCTTGCCTAAACTTCCAAGCCTGCCTCTGCTAGGTTGTGTATTCCTTGTCTAGAGATTGAGTGACAGGGGCTGGGGGTGGCTACAGGAGACAGGGTGAGTCAGCACAGGGCTGAATAGGAAGGTCTGCATCCAGAGTGGAAGGAGGAGTTGCACCTGGGTCTGAATAGGGCTGTGCCTGCCTTCCACAATGCTGGCTCCACCTCCTGCCGGGCGTCTGATGGCTCTGCCCCTCACTCACAAAGGAAAGAAGGAGTCAGAAAAACAAAGTGCTCCAGGACTGACCAGAACTGGTTTTGGACTAGGCAGAGGCCTCTCTGCCTTCAGAGAACAAAGGAAAACTGTGTATAAAAAGGGGACCCAGACCCCTAGGAAATTAGATCACTTCTGGGAAATCAAGAAACCTGTTGCCAAGGAGAAGAACCGGAGAAGCTGAAGGAGGAGTACTGCCCCTGTGCTGTTTTGCTGATTGGGGTTGGCCTGCAGTGGTTGCTTTCTGCCAAGGACAGGAGAAAAGACTTTGCTGTGCTTTGTCATCTTGAAGAAGGGAATCTCCAAGGGCTTGAACTGAGCTTGCCTCCTGCCTGAAGTCACAGGGACACAAAGACTTCACCCCTTCTGTTTGCCTGCATCTGGAACTGCTGTTTTAGCTGCTAACAGAGGGAAATTGCAACACCGACGCCGGCGAGCGACGCCGTAACCTGCACCGAAGCCGTGGGCACCGCTCGTGAAGAGCACGACGCACCGCCCGACTTGCACCGTAGGCCCGACGCCTGCCGACGCCGTGCGACATCGACTCCGAAGCCGTCATCGAGGCCGCTGCCTGCACCGGAGCCGAGGACACCGCTCGTGACGCTCACGACGCACCGTCCCGACTCGCACCGCAGCCCCGACTTCACCGACGCCAGGGCTTCATCCTCGCGGAGCCGATCCTCGACGTGGGTGACCCCGAATCCATCGACGCCGCACCATCGTAAGGAACCGACGCCTCGCCGCCATCCGTGACGTCACCTCCCGACACAGTAAGGAACCGACGCCTCACCTCCCCTGCGCTGCAGTAAGGAACCGAGACATCACCTCCCCTGGGGTCGTAAGGAACCGACGCCGCCGGCGCCAACGAAGCATCACCTCCCCGACGCCGTGCACCGTCTTTGTTTTCATCGAATTCCAGGTACTGTTCTTTGTGGGTCTGCTCGACTCCGGGCCCGACGCCGCGCACCTCGCGGTCGGCGCCGTACTTTGGGATTTCCACCGGTCACGACGTCGTGATAACTCCAAGTGGAGTTCTTTGTTGCTACAAGCTTTATTTGATTGACTATCCTATTTTTGAAGATAACGTGAACTGTCTCTATCATTTTAAGTCTATTTTTGAGTACTGTATTGTGGATTTTTGCTATTGGGTCTTGTGATAAGTCTATATAAAGATTACTTATTTTTACATAAACAACCTGTGTGGTGTCCATCTGTAGTGTTTTCACTGTATTACTGTATGTGTTCACAAATGCTTTACACACTGCCTCTGAGATAAGCCTGTCTGCTCGTGCCAAGCTACCAGGGGGTGAGCAGGGGTTATTTTAGGAGTGTTTCCCCCTTATCCTGACTAGAAGCAAGGGTCCCTATTTGGACAAAGGTGCAAACCATTGCCAACTAGAGACCCCCAGTTCTAACAGTAGGTTTCTCTAGATGCCCTCCAAGCCCGGGACAAAAAACGCAGGTGTCTCCCTCGCAAAACCAAGTCTTTTGGTGATCGATAGTTTTGAAGTCTCCACAGTAAGTTTTGGGTCATTTCCAATCGTGGGCACTATGCCTACCCACACAAGTGAGGTAGCATTTTTATTTGGAGACTTGGGAGAATGCTGGGTTGGTGGAAGTTTGTGGCTTTCCGCAGATTCAGAAACTTCCCAAATCACAGAAATGTGAGGAAAATGTTTTTTTTACAAATATTGAGGTTTGCAAGGGATTTTGGGTAACATAATCTGGTGAGGGCCGCACAAGTCACCCCATCCTGGATTACCCTGGGTGTCTAGTTTTCAAAAATGTACAGGTTTGCTAGTTTTCCCTAGGTGTTGGACTGAGCTAGGGTCAAAAATCCACAGCTGAGCACATTGCAAGAAAAGGATCCATTTTCACTGGAAAAATGTGATATGCCCAGTTTGCGTTTTAGGCTGCTTCCTGTCATGGGCACTAGGCCTAACCACACAAGTGAGGTACCATTTTTATTGGAAGACTTGGTGGAATGCTGAGTGGGTGGAAGGTTGTGGTTCACCATAGATTCCAGAACTTTCCATCACAGAAAAGTGGGGGAAATGTTTTTTTTTTACAAAGTTTGAGGTTTGCAAGGGATTCTGGGTAACAGATCCTGGTGAGAGCCAAACAAGTCACCCTATCCTGGATTCACCTGTGTGTCTAGTTTTAAAAAATATACAGGTTTGCTAGGTTTCTCTAGGTGCCAACTCAGTGAGGGTAAAAAATCCACAGCTAGGCACCTTGCGAAAAAAGGGTCAGTTTTCAATGGAAAAATGTGATGTGCCCACATTGCGTTTTGGGCCGTTTCCTGTCGCGGGCACTAGACCTACCCACACAAGTGAGGTACCATTTTCATCGGGAGACGTGGGGGAATGCTGGGTGTGTGGAAGTTTGTGGCTCACTGCAAATTCCAGAATTTTCCATCACAGAAAATGAGGAAAAAGTGTTTTTTTGACAAAGTTTGAGGTATGCAAGGGATTCTGTGTAACAGAACTTGGTGAGAGCCACACAAGTCACCCCATCCTGGATTCCCCTGGATCTCTAGTTATAAAATTTTACAGTTTTGCTATGTTTCCCTAGGTGCCAGCTGAGCGAGGGTCCAAAATCCACAGCTAGGCACGTTGCGAAAAAAGTGTCCGTTTTCTCTGGAAAAATGTGATGTGCCCACGTTGTGTTTAGGGAAATTTCCTGTCGCAGGCACCAGGCCTACCCACACAAGTGAGGTACCATTTTGAGAGGATCTTTGGAGGAATGCTGGGTGCATGGAAGTTTGTGGCTCCCCACAGATTCCAGAACTTTCCATCACAGAAATGTGAGGAAAATGTGTTTTTTTAACAAAGATTGAGGTTTACAAGAGATTCTGGGTAACAGAACCTGGAGAGAGCCACACAAGTCACCTCATCCTGGATTACCTTGGTTCTAGTTTTGAAAAATGTGCAGGTTTGCTAGGTTTCCCTAGTTGTCAGCTAAGCTAGGGTCCAAAATTCACAGCTAGGCACATTGCGAAAATAGTGTCAGTTTTCACTGTAAAAATGTGAAGGGTCCACATTGCATTTTTGTATGTTTCATGTCACTGGCACTAGGCCTACCCACACAAGTGAGTTACCATTTGTATCAGGAGACTTGGCGGAATGCTGGGTGTGTGGACATTTCTGGCTCCCCACAGATTCCAGAACTTCCCATCACAGAAAAATGAGAAATATGTGTTTTTTATTACAAAGTTTGAGGATTGCAAGGGATTCTGGGTAACAGAACCTGGTGAGAGCCACACAGGTCACCAGATCCTGGATTCCACTGTGTGTCTACTTTTGAAAAACTTACAGGTTTGCCAGGTCTCTTTAGGTGCTGGCTGATCTAGGATCCAAAATCCTCAATTAGGCACATTGCGAGAAAAGGGTCAGTTTTCATTGGAAAAATGTGATGTGCCCACGCTGGTTTTGAGACATTTCCTGTCGTAGGCACTAGGCCTACCCACACAAGTGAGGTACCATTTTTATCAGGAGACTTGGAATAATGCTGGGAGGTTGGAAGTTTGTGGCTCCCCGCAGATTCCAAAACTTTCCATTGCAGAAATTTAGTGAAAATGTGCTTTTTTAATAACGTTTGAGGTTTGCATGGGATTCTGAGTAACAGAACCTGGTGAGAGCCACACAAGCTACCCCATCCTGGATTACCCTGAGTGTTTACTTTTCAAAAATGTACAGGTTTGCTAGGTTTCCCTGGGTGCCGGCTGAGCTAAGGTCCAAAATCCACAGCTAGGCACATTGCGAAAAAAGGGTCAGTTTTCACTGTAAAAATATGATCGGTCCATGTTGAATTTTCTGCCATTTCCTGTTGCGGGCACTAGGCCTACTCACACAAGTGAGTTACCATTGTTATCAGGAGATTTGGGGGAATGCTGGCTGTGTGGAAGTTTGTGGCTCCCCACAGATTCCAGATCTTTCCATCACAGAAATGTGAGGAAAATGTGTTTTTTTTACAATGTTTGAGGTTTGCAAGGCATTCTGGGTAACATAACCTCTTGGGAGCCACACAAGTCACCCCATCCTGAATTGACAATGGTGTCTAGTTTTAAAAAATGAACAAGTTTGCTAGGTTTCCTTAGGTGCCTGCTGAGCTAGGGCCGACAATCCACAGCTAGGCACATTGTAAAAAAAGGGTCAGTTTTCAATGGAAAAATGTGTTGTGCCCAAGTTGCGTTTTCAGCCGTTTCCTGTTGCGGGCACTAGGCCTACCCACACAAGTGGGGTACCATTTTTATTGAGAGACTGGTAGGAATTCTTGGTGCATGGAAGTGTGTGGCTCCTCACAGATTCCAGAACATTCCATCATAGACAAATGGGGAAAATGTGTTTTTTTTACAAAGTTCGAGGTTTGCAAGGGATTCTGGATAATAGAACCTGGTGAGAGCCACAAAACTCACACCATCCTAGATTACCCTGGGTATCTAGTTTTGAAAAATGTACAGGTTTGCTAGGTTTTCCTAGGTGCCAGCTGAGCTAGGGTCCAAAATCCACAGCTAGGCATATTGCAAAAAACAGGTCAGTTTTCACTGTAAAAAATTATCGTTCCACATTGCATTTTGAGCCGTTTCTTGTCACAGGCATTAGGCCTACCCACACAAGTGAGGTACCATTTTTATCAAGCGACATGGTGCATGCTGGGTGTGTGGACGTTTGTGGCTCCCCACAGATTTCAGAACTTTCCATCTCAGAAATGTTATGAAAATGTGGTATTTTTTTACAAAGTTTGAGGTTTGCAATGGATTCTGGGTAACATAACCTGGTGAGAGCCACACCAATCACCCCAGCCTGGATTACCCAGGGTGTCTAGCTTTCAACAATGTACATGTTTGCTAGGTTTCCTCAGGTGCCGGCTGAGCTACGGTCCAATATCCACGGCTAGGCACATTACGAAAAAAGGGTCAGTTTTCACTGCAAAAATATGATGGGTCCACGCTGCGTTTTCGGTCGTTTCCTGTCACGGGCACTAACTAGGTCTAAACATACAAGTGAGGCACCATTTCTATTGGGAGACTTGGGGAAACACAGAATAGTATAACAAGTGTTATTACCAATTGACTTTCTATGCATTTCTGCCTTCCAAATGTAAGACAATGTGTAAAAAATAAGTCATTTTGAAAAATGTCCTCTAATTCACATGCTAGTAAGGGTACCCACAATTTCGGAGATGTGCAAATAACCACTGCTTCTAAACTCTATATTTTCTTTCAATTTTGGAAATTCATAGGTTTCCTTGATACGTATTTTTCACTCTTTATATTTTACCAAATGAATTGCTTTAAACCCGGTACACAATGAAAAACAATTGCAAGGCGCAGCTCAGTTATTGGCTCTGGGAAACTTGGGTTCTTGTTGAACCTACAAGTCCTATATATCCCTTCAAACAAAAACAGTCAAGCAGATATAATGCTATATTGCTTTAAAAAATCTGCCATACTTACAAGAAGTTACAGGTACAAACGTTGGGACAAATGGCTGTTTTTGTCAACTCAATTTCAATATTCTTTTATTTCAACTGTCAGTTTCTATAGGAAAACTTTGAAGGATCTACACAAATGACCCCTTGCTGAATTCAGACTTTTGTCTAATGTTTGGTAATGAATAACTTCATGGGATCCAATATTGCTTTCAGACCCATTTCTACCACTAATTGGAAGGATGTTGAAAGCACACAAAATAAGGAAAATAGGCTATTTCCCAGTAAAATGCCAAAACTGTGTAGAAAATTGTGTTTTTCTGACAAAAGTATTCCTGTCCTGAAAGCTGTGAAGATCATGATTTTAGTACCACAAACCCTTTGTTGACACCATTTGCAGGGCAAAAAACAGATACTTTCTTCTGCAGCACTTTTTTCCCATTTTCCCCAAAATTTCTAAACTTAGCTATATCTTGACTAATTTCTCGGTCCACTCCAGGTGAATTCAAAAACCCTGGGTGCCTTTAGAATCCACAGGATGTTGCAAGAAAAGCACACAAATTTGACGTGGGTAGCTAATGTGGACAAATCGTTTCAGGGCCTAAGTATGAACTACCCCAAATAGTCAAAAAAAAGGCTTAGCACAGGTGGGGAAAAGGCCTAGCAGCGACGGGGTTGAGCAGAAAATGATGACCGTAATAATGAAAATAAAACTTGTCATCATAATTAGATGTACTATCATATAATTCATCAGAAGAAAACACAGTTAAATGCGTTAGATCTTCTAGCAATTCATGCACTGTATCAATGTCCCAATCGTCAGAGACAGTACTAGTGGTAATGACAACAGTCAAAGACATTTTGAACAAATATGGTATTTCCAAAAGTTCAGTGGGTCCATACACATCTTATGATACCCTATCCCAAACAATCCCATCAGGAACTGGAACAGCTGTAATGTTTACTATGGAAAGGTCTCTTTGTTCTCAATGTGATGATGAATGTGGTTTAAGCCTGTCACAAAATCAATCCAAAGGACTTGGAAAAGTAAAGCAATTGTAATCCAAAGATGTAACCATGGAGAAACAAAATATGGCGTTTTCAGCCAAAGACAGAAAACATGCACTTTCAGCCTGAAAGGAAGAGGTGGTGGTGGCGGTGGATCAGTTGAATCCGATGAAAAGTCATCGAAGGCGACGAAGTAGCCAGAGGCAGTCTGATCTATTTTTGGCAGTTCAGCAGGTTTTGTTAAACTGGTAGATGACTCGATCTGTGGTACATTGACATAGACCGTGTTCTTCACAGGCTTCCGAATTGAAATCTGCATTACTGTACTAGTTGACTGTACAGTTATAGGAGATTTAGCAGGCAGAAGACACACTTCGTTATTGTTGATTGCTGTCTCTCATTGGAGAGAGGCTGCTTCTTCAGTTATCAAAGCTTCCACCTGGACTTCCTGTATGGTAGCAAGAGGAGGCAGGTAGTTACCCAGGAGCTTATGTGACTTACAGTTGAATATCATCCACATAGTGTGGTTTGACCAGATCAATGGAGACAAATCTTTTCTCTTTGCGACCGGCAAGGGGCGGAAGAAATGTTTCTAGTACCTTCAACAGTCAGGGCAGGTACAGGTGCTCTGTAGAATGACTCAAACTCTTTCTTGTCCACTATTTTTTCCCTGACCAGATCTCCAACCTTCGGGATTCAGACAGGCCTCGCCGGAACTACCTTCACTTCTCCAGTGGTGGTGCATTTTACTTGGACATTGCTTTGTTCTTCCCAGAAGTTGTTCAGTTCTTGTAAAACAGCCAAATGTTTACTGATGTTAAATGGTCTTTCTGCCACAACTGTGCTGGGATTGGTGAAGTCTGTGACCCACATCTTTACTCCAAATAGGATTTCATCGGGAGTCCGACCACGCAGGGATGTATTTTCTCTGCATGTTATTGAGTGCCCTCTGGACCCCATATAGGTGATGGACCCAAATGTGACCGGAGCCTAGCACCCTCGCAGTTAAAGTCACGGATTTTCCCTCTCCACAGCTGCATTTCCCTTGGGATGGTATGGAGATGAGAAACGCAGGGTCACACCCAAACTTCCCATGGCCTCTTTGTAAGTCCTCAAGCTAAACGCCGGACCCTGGTTTGAATGTAATGTGCCAACTGCGTAAGTCCCGATAAAGACTTGCAGATCCTTTATAACAGTTCAGGCATCAGTCACAGGAATATAGAGCAGGAATCCAATGCTACCAAAATGTACTTGTAACCCCCATCTGATGACAGTAGCCTGCAGTAGTTCAAATAGGCACAAGCCATAGGCTTGTTTGAAATCACTAGTGGTGTCTGGAGTGGGCGTGCTACTGTGAAACCCTTCATCTGCTGGCAGATGTCGCATTTTAGGACAAAGCCCTTGCTCTGTTTGTAAAGACCTGGCCACCAATATCGCTGCTGCAATAATGAAATTGTAGCAGCTGCCCCCACATGTGCAGAAGACAGACCCTCATGTGCAACTAGTATTAACCTCAATCTGCAATCAGTGTTTAGTATTACTCTATCCCCCACTCCAGGAATGTGAGCATATGGTATTTTTTGTGTATCAAACTGGCAGGAGTGCTTGAGTGGAAAGCCTTTCGTCAGGTGGTTGTCATTGCAAGCAGCATTGATGGCCACCATATTGTCTCTGGATATCCTTGTGCTAGAAAGAGTAAGTACAGCAATCACAGCAGTGCGAACTGTTGCTTTTGCAGCTTCATCAGCCATGGAATTTCCTGCTACGTGAACACCAGCACATTGATGACTCAATGTGTGTATTACACGAGTACGTGGCACGCAGTCTTTCTGCTTTGCCACCTGTTCCCAAAGCATTTTGTGCTTTATTGTGTAACCCTTTGAATCTATGAATCCATGCTGGCTCCAATAGTGTAGGTATTCATTATAAGACTGGACACAGTAATATGAATCACACACTATAAGCATGGGGAATCCGGGATCTGTATTTTCTAGTGCCAGAATTTTAGCCTTTAATTCTACCTGCTGCACTGTGCAGTCACCAAGTGACTGCATGTAGGTTTCCTCAGGATGGAATTCTCCATCATGCATGTGCCCTTTAACAATTGCGCAGCTGAGTATTGGTGCTTAGTCCCAATGACAGGCTGGGCATAACCATCAGTATATATGATGTAATCATAGCGATCTAGCAGCATTATTTCATTAGGCATAGGATGTTATTGCTCGTACTGCAGAAAAGCTTGTGTTTGTAGTGTACAATCAAATCTGTAATCTACATCTGTTGCAGTGAGTGAGGTAGACCATTGTATCCATTGTGGATGTAAAGCTTTAGCGTTTGGAATGCTCTAAGGTCGGCACCGGGGTCATGACAAATATTCATTTACCCTGAACCAGGGCTCTCTCTCTCACCACAGCAGTCTGCACTGCTGTCAGGATTTTTTCAGTAGCTGCAAAACGCATTTCAGCATTAGTGTATAAATGCAATTTATATGTAATTGGTACTGTGTCATCTTCATTGAACGTGACGTAAGAGTGCCCTAATGTTCCTGCCATGGCGCTGATCACCAGTTTCATTGTGTTCACACGTGTGTGTAAATGTTTGGGAGCTATCATGTCAGTTTGTACGGAATGTAAAATATTTGTGTGTTCCTGTGTCCAATGTGTGCTTGAGAAGTCTGGATGAATCAATTTGTAGAAAGTTTTAACTCGTTCTGCATAATCTGCAATGTATGTTCTTGCAAAATACACAAATCCTAATATAAATTGAAGTATTTTCAATGCTGTTGGAGGACGAAGCAGCTCACATTTCTGTAATGAAGTGTGTCGCAAGGTTTTTGCCTTCACTTGGCAGCCCATATCCCAGAAAAAGGACATTGAGGTGGGCAATTTTTGATTTTTTAAATTTCATTTGTAGCCCATATGAGCAAATCCTAAAATTATACAATCTACTCTTGTCAAGTGTTCCATGAGGTCATCATCCGTCAGATATATGTCATCGACATAGGACAATGCCTGGTCATCAAACATTTGTAGTAGCTCTGATACTCTGGATAAAAAATAGTCCAGGGCTATTCTATACCCCAGGGGCAATCAACAGAATTGCCTCTGGATGCCTAGTGCACTGAAGGCGGTCAAATATCTGCTTCCAGGAGCTATACATTGCCATTCGAGAGATCAAGTCCTGTTTTGTTTTGTTTTTCTTATGCACAGTGTGTGCCTTCTGTCATGCAAATGTGCGAGTAGCTGTGTTTAGGTGTCTGTCTAATACTAGATGATATGAATGGTCTGGTTTCATTGCTGGAAACAAAGGATTATACATAGATGAGGTGCAATTTTCTATGGGATTCAGACAAAATATTGAGTTTAAAATCTTGATGTACAAGAATATCACGTCTAAAATATTGTGTCATGGAAATATCGATGTCAAGAATATCAATGTCAAGAATCTCAAATTGAAGGTAAGTAATATCGATTTTTAAAATATTGAAGTTATTAATATAGCTTGCAAAAATATAGTTGTTTAAAATAGTGTTTTTTAATTATTATGTATTTTAGTTCATATTTTAAATGTATATGATGTAATTTTTTTGTATAATTATTGTTTTGGTTTTTACATTTATATATTTATATATATATTCACTGAAAAAACCATAGGTTTTAGGGAAAGTTATAGTTAGTTGGACATTTCACTCGTACAAAACCATTGAAATTCCCCCGTTATAGTTAGTTCAGCTAAGTATAACTCGCGCCCCCGCAATGCACTGCTGATGATGTCACATATTACATCATTCATATTACGTCATTGACATGGTCAGTGACATCACTGATGACATCACTGATGACATCTCAAATGACATCACTGATGACATCCCTGATGACATCATCCAGTGACTGTGTGTTTCTGTAAAGTTTAAATATGTTTTATATATATGCCAAGGTGTATTGAAGAATGAGTGGGTGTATAAGTGTCTGGATGAAGGATTTAGTAGGTGTGTGACTGACTGTATAAGTGAGTGATTAAATGTGTCTTACTGAATACATGCGTTAGTGACTAAACTGTCTGAATGTGTGCATCAGTATGTCTGTTGTTGTGTAAGCTGCTGCATGTGTTGGTCAGTAGCTACATGAGTGTCTATATGGGTTATTGATTGGTTGCCTGAGTATTTGTATGGGAGACTGAGTGTGTGTGTGGGTGGGTGGGAGGTGTGTGACTCTGTGCATAGAAGTGTGAGTGGTTGATTCACTGGATGTATGGGTTCAAGATTGCATGTGGAAACAGCTGTATGGGCGGGTGAGTGTGTGTATGGGTGTGTTGGTGAGATATTGGATGTCTCAGTGGTACATGTCCAAGTAACTACATATGTAAAAGGCAGTATATCTGAGTGTTGGAGTATATAAATGACTATATATGAGAATGAGTGATTGTGAGAGTGGCTGTATCGATGAGTGTGTGCTTATATCAGTGATTGTATAAGATATAAGTTATAGTTAGCTCAACTAACTATAACGGCCTAATTTATCTGGTTTTGTATGAGTGAAATGCCCAACTAACTATAAGTGTGTACTTGTCTCAGTGATTGTATAAGAGAGTTAGGGGCACATGCATCAAGCTAGGCAATTGCGATTCCTTAATAGCGATTATTAAGGAATCGCTATTAAGGAATCGCAATTGCCTATGCATGTAGAAATCGCTCAATAAATAGCGATTCCTAAACATTCCTTAATTGCTACTCGCAAATTGCGAGTGGCAATTAAGGAATACCTACCCATTCATTCCTATGGGCCAGGAGGCCCATAGGAATGAATGGGAAGATATTCACTATTAGCGATTCGCTATTAAAGAATGGCTAATAGCGGGAGCTATTTCAAGGGTGCCAGGGTGTCAAAAGGACACCCTGTTGCACCCTGAAATCTGCATTTGAGTACATCTTTCACACACACATGCCCTAAGGGCATGTGTGTGTGTAAATGGAAGTTTGAAAAATGTACTTTAGGGCATTTTTAAAAGTTTTTGCAAATTACCATGCAGTTTAACTTCATGGTAATTTGCTCCCCTATTAGCGAAATCGCGAATTTTTTAACTTTAATGCATTGCATTTAAGGAATCTTAATTTGTGATTCCTTAAATGCAATTGCAATTTAAGGAATAGCAATTTTGCGATTCCTTAAATTGCGATTTCTGCATTTGGGATGATGCATCCCAAATGCAAAAATACTGGTCGTAACGGGGCAGATTCTGAGAATCTGACCGTTTGCGACCAGTATTTCGGTTGATGCATGTGCCAGTAAGTATGTGTTAGCATATGTTTGAAAAAGTGAGGTGGTGTGTGTATAACTGTATAGCTGAGGAAATGGGAGTGTGATTGATTATTTGCATGACTGACTAGGTGTGTGAGTAACTCCATGGGTGAGTGGCGGTGTGTGAGTGTCTGTATAGGTGTATGAGTGCAAATGATAGTGTTGTATTGATGAGTGACTGTATATATAAGTGATTGTATGGGTAAATGAGTGGATGTGTGTGTAGACCTAGGAATCAGTGAGTGCGTATGTAGTAACTGGTATTGGTGTGTCGATGGTTTCGAAAATGGTAGTCTGTATTTTACAGTGGGTGTATCAAAGGTTATATTAGAGTGTGAGGAGGTGCATCAGATTTTCACGTGGATGATGTCATCAGTGATGTCATTTGAGATGTCATCAGTGATGTCATCAGTGATCTCACTGACCATGTCATGAATGATGTAATATGTGACGTCATCAGCAGTGCATTGCGGGGGCGCGAGTTATACTTAGCTGAACTAACTATAACGGGGGAATTTCTATGGTTTTGTATGAGTGAAATGTCCAACTAACTATAACTTTCCCTAAAACCTATGTTTTTTTCAGTGAATTTCTAAGGTTTTTTAAATGCTAATTTCTAACTATAACGTGCCTGAAACCTATGGTTTTTTCAGTGAATTTCAAAGGTTTTTTAAATGCTAATTTCTAACTATAATGTGCCTGAAACCTATGGTTTTTTCAGTGAATTTCAAAGGTTTTTCAAATGCTAGTTTCTAACTATGCCTACAGAGGTAGGACATGTGAAGAAAGAAGACAAAACGCACAGAAAGAAGCAAAAGAAATGCAGAAAGAAGCAACAGAAGTCCACAAAGACGAAGAAAAGTGCAGGAAGAAGCAAGACACGTGCAGAAAGAACCAACAGAGGAGCAGAAAGAGGCCTTGTTGCAAAATCATCCTGTGCCCACAACGTTTTCAGACGGGTACTGGTGGTAACTGACTCTGACTAACCAGGCCTAGAGCCAGAGCTATGCTGAAAGTCACTTAGAATACAGTGAAAACACCTCCATACACTAGGGAACACTATGCGTTTGGGTCCCCCTGTGATTAGCATGACCTCCTCTGTAAGGCCCTAGTACATAATAGGGCAGGGGGATTAAAACTACCTCTTAAAATGCGCTACGGGGCGCGTTTGCACAGTGGTGAAGGAAGGGGGGGCCTGAGGTGACATGTGTGCAAACACGGCCTGTGACCGTTTTAAGTTGGGAGATTAAGTCCCCTTGAATCCTGACGGTCCCTGGGGTCCAACTAGCCAACCAGGTACCTCCAGTAAGCGCCACAGAGCTGCGTTGCAGAGAGGTGTAAAAAGGGGCATGGCTTGGACCACCTCTCTGCAACGCAGCGCAGTGGCGCTTACTGGAAGCACCTGGTGGGCTAGTTGGCCCCCAGGGGCCCTCAGGATTGAAAGGGAATTAATTCCCCAACTTTAAAAGTGCCACAGGGCGTGTTTGCACACATGTCCCCTCAGGCACCGCCCCCTCCCTTCACCACTGTGCAAACGCACCCCGTGGCGAATTTTATGTTGGGAGATTAAGTCCCCTTGAATAATGAGGGTCCCTGGGGTACAACTAGCCCACCAGGTACCTCCAGTAAGCGCCACAGAGCTGCGTTGCAGAGAGGTGTAAACAGGGGTGTGGCCTGGACCACCTCTCTGCAACCCAGGCCTGTGGCGCTTACTGGAGGTACCTGGTGGCCTAGTTGTACCCCAGGGGCCCTCAGGATTGAAGGGGAATTAATTCCCCAACTTAAAATGCGCCACAGGGCGTGTTTACACACATGTCACCTCTGGCCCCACCCCCTCCCTTCACCACTGTGCAAACGTGCCCCGTGGTGCGTTTTAAGTTGGGGGATAAAGTCCCACCGAATCCTGATTGTCCCTGGGGTCCAACTAGCCCACCAGGAACCTCCAGTAAGTGCCACAGAGCTGCATTGCAGAGAGGTGTAAAAAGGGGCGTGGCCTGGACCACCTCTCTGCAACGCAGGCCTGTGGCGCTTACTGGAGATACCTGATGGGCTAGTTGTACCCCAGGGGCCCTCAGGATTGAAGTAGAATTAATTCCCCAACTTAAAACGCGCCACAGGGCGTGTTTCCACACATGTCACCTCAGGCCCCGCCCCCTCCCTTCACCACTGTACAAACGCGCCCCGTGGTGCGTTTTAAGTTGGGGGATAAAGTCCCCTTGAATCCTGAGGGTCCCTGGGGATTGAAGGGGAATTAATTCCCCAACTTAAAATGCGCCACAGGGCGTGTTTACACACATGTCACCTCTGGCCCCACCCCCTCCCTTCACCACTGTGCAAACGCGCCCCGTGGTGCGTTTTAAGTTGGGGGATAAAGTCCCCTTGAATCCTGAGGGTCCCTGGTCCCTGGGGTCCAACTAGCCCACCAGGTACCTCCAGTAAGCGCCACAGAGCTGCATTGCAGAGAGGTGTAAAAAGGGGCGTGGCCTGGACCACCTCTCTCCAACGCAGCCCTGTAGCGCTTACTGCAGGTACCTGGTGGGCTAGTTGGCCCCCAGGGACCCCCAGTATTGAAGGGCGCGTTTGCAGAGTGTTGCTGGGAGGGGGCGGGGCCTCCGGGAAGATCGTGTGTGTTTTTGTTTTTTTGGGAAGGGGGGCTGTGTGGCCCCCCTTCTTTTTACTTTTTTGGGCCCTGGGGACCCCATCCCCCAGGGCCTGACCCCCTCTTTTAAAAAAAATATATATATCTGAACGGGAAGGGGGCCGCTTGGGCCCCCCTCCCGTGGCCAATTCCGGCCCCGGGAACCCCATCCCCCGGGGCATGGCCAAATATTTTTTTTTTTATTATGGAGGGGTGCTGCATGGTCCCCCTCCTGAGGCCTCTATTGTCCCCTGGGACCCCATCCCCCGGGGCCGGCCCTTATTTGTTTTTGTTTTTTTTTCTTTTATTTGGGAGGGGGGCCGCGTGGCCCCCCTCCCGGGCCACTTCTGGCCCCGGGGACCCCTTCCTGGACATTGCTTTTTTTTTTTTCTGTGGGGGCTGCGTGGCCCCCTTCCTCATGCCTATTATGGCCCCGGGGACCCCATCCCCGGGGCCTGCCTTTTTTTTTTTTTTTTGGGGAGGGGGGCTGCGTGGCCCCCCTCCCGGGCCACTTCTGGCCCCGGGGACCCCATCCCCCATGGCCGGCCCTATCCGTTGGGGACCGTGGGGGGTCCCCAATCCCCCCACGGTCCCGCCGGCTCCCCGCGTCCTGCGGGAGCCGGCATTGCTTTTCCACAAGGGGAGCTGCTGACATGCAGCTCCCCATATGGAAAAGCAATATGCTTTGCTTCATTGAAGCGAGAGCAGGTTGCCCTGCTCTCGCTTCAATGAAGCAAAGCAGTTTGCAATGACAGGGCGGGAGCTGTGAGGCTCCCGCCCTGTCATTGCAAACAGCAGTGTCCCGGGGGTGGGTACCCCGGGACACTGCAGGAGCTGGCCCTGGGGGGTTATGGTCCCCAGGGCCATCACGGGCTCCAGGAGGGGGGCCTCGCGGCCCCCCTCCCAACAATTGCAAAGCCCCGGGGAGGTGGTGGTCCCCGGGGCTCGGGGGTCTGTTACGGACCCCCAAATTTAAATATTAGTGCCCCGGGGAGGTGGCGGTCCCTGGGGCATGTGGGGGGCTCGAGTCCCCCCACACAGGTATATTTTCAAAAAAAAAAATGAAGCCCCGGGGGGTGGCGGTCCCCGGGGCTGCGGGGGGGCAGTGTGCCCCCACTATTATAATTAATGAAAGCCCCGGGGGGTGGCAGTCCCCGGGGCTTGGGGGGGTTGTGTGCCCCCTGCAACTCATTAATCAAGCCCCGGGGAGGTGGCGGTCCCCGGGGCAGTGTGGGGGGATTGGGGCCCCCCACACTTTTTTTTTCACTGCCCCCGGGACCTGGCCCACCCGGGGGCTTCATTACCACAAAGCACGTTTTTTTTATTTTTGCGGCCAGATTCGCGCACCCAGTGCGAATTCGGACGATTTTTAAAAAAAAAATGCTTTTTTGGGCCTTGGGGGTCCTTGTGGGACCCCCTGAGCAGGCCTAGGGGGTCAGGGTGTTTCTACCCTGCCCCCTTTTCTTGTTTTGCACGTTTCTTTTTCTCTTTTCTTGTGCCTCGGTTCTACCGAGGCACAAGATGGCTGCCAACACTTCCTGGTTTGAAGTGTTGACAGCCAATTATAATGCAGCTTGTGATTGGCAGGGTGCGCGGATCCACCGCGGCCATAGATATCGAAACTTTTATTTTTTGATTTTCTCAGCAACTACTGAATGGATTTACACCATTTAAAAAAAAGGTCTCTTTCTGAACAAAGGGCTACCTTTTTGCCAAATTTGGTGTAAATCCGTTCAGCAGTTTCAGCTGTAACCGTGTCTAAAGTTTCCTATGGGAAAATGATTTTTTGACCTCTATTTTTTGAATTTCTCAGGAACTACTGAACGGATTTACACCATTTAACAAAAAGGTTTTTTTCTGAACCAAGGGCTACCTTTTTGCAAAATTTGGCGTAATTCCGTTCAGCAGTTCGGACTGTAGGCGTGTCTAAAGTTTCCTACGGGAAATAACATGGAGAAAACACGTTTTGGGATCCTCTTTTTTCTCGGCCCCCGCTTGCCGAATCACCCCGAAACTTTCAGAATAGGAGCTGACCGGAGCGCTCCACTAGTTTTGAAAATTTTGCGATGATTCGTCAACCGGTGCCAAAGTTATTGGGAAAACAAAAAACGCTTTTCCTATGGAAACTAGGTCCTAACTATAACTATCTACTGGCGACCGCCAGTAGATAATATATAATTTATTTTATTGAATTTAATTATGTTAATTGTGTTATTATATTTTTTTAAGTAACTTTTATGTGCGGGTTAAGAGGTTTATAGGGGTGAAGGGTGGCAAGTGATTTATTTGTTATTAATTATTAATTAATTGTTGAAGTCACAGCAGGGGCAGACTACAAGCCCCAGGACACCTTGTGGCAGAAAGCCACCGCGACTGCCGTAACCGACATCATGCTGTGTCCGGAGGTGCTCTTTAAGTTCCAGCTGGGGTTCCCCCTGCATAGGAGAAGTCACAGCAGGGGCAGACCACAAGCCTAAGGACACCTTGCAGTAGGAAGCTGCCACAACCACTGCAACCGACATCCTGCTGCACCCGGAGGTGCCCTTTAAATTCTGTCTGAGGTCCCGCAGCATGTTAGAAGTCACAGCAGGGGCAGACCACAAGCCCCAGGGCAACTTGCGGCAGGAAGCCACCGCAACCAACACCCTGCTTCACCTGAAGGTGCCCTTTAAATTCTGGCTGGGGTCACAGCAGGGGCAGACCACAAGCCCCAGGACACCTTGCGGCAGGAAAACGCCACAACCGACACCCTGCTGCGCCCGGAGGCGCCCTTTAAATTCCAGCTGGGGGTCCCTAAGCATGGGAGAAGTCAAAGCAGGGGCAGACCACAAGCCCCAGGACACCTTGCGGCAGGAAGGCACCGCAACTGCCGCAACTGACATCCTGCGGTGCCCGAAGGTGCCCTTTAAATTACAGCAGGGGTGGCCCGCAGCACGGGACGGGTGCAGGTCATGCCTGGGTGTGGCCCGGGTGAAGACTAGGCCAAGAGTGGGCCCGTCTTCACCCCGTCAGTGCCAGGAAGAGCCTGAGCAGGGCCACCCCTTTTTATCTGCATTTAAAGGTATCAACTTATATTGCTATTATTAAAAGTTTTTTGATCTGTTGGCTTCTCTGTGAGCTTCCTCTGTTTTTACACATCTTGGTCTTCCCACTTAGTGCCTATGGGAAACAGAAGGCTGCACCAGTACCTGGGAAGACCACTCTTGGTTCTACACTAGATGGCTTTTTGCAAAGAGCTGTGGGGGTTATTAGCAGGGAAATTGAGCTGGCAGAATGACGTTTGTACCTGACTTCCATGCCGGAGCCAACTTTGTGACTACATAAGCCCCCCTGACTCACATGTTTCTGCTGAGTTGCCCTCCCCCAGCACAATTCATCCTCAAACTGTCTCGGCTCGGTCGGCCTCTAAGTATAATCATTCTACCTGTTGCCGCCAGTGATGGTAATCATGCCACGGCTCACAATCAACCATCTGTCTACCTATCTAATTCTACCAACACAGAGATCACCAACAACAGAGGGGAGCAGAAAAAGAGACTGGATCGGAATGTTACATCAAAAAAACTATACCCAGAACCATCTATTGTTCTGTTTACCTCAGCCGTAGATCCAAATTGGGGTACCAGCCCTCAACTTTTGAGCTGCATGGAAGACTCTCCAGTGAGTCTGGCCGGCGAAATATGCAAAACTTTACTATCTTCACTTACCGCATCTCTGGTTCCTATCATTGATAGATTAGGCAAGGTTGAGGAAGCTTTGGCTAAACTGAGTGATACTCTGTTGGTACAACACATTAATAGTCCTCCTTTGCCTAGTCCCTCAGGCTGCACCGTTGACAAGGCCTTCCCAACACACTTTCCATCACATCCCACGGCTTCTGGTGAAGTGACCTCATCCTCTCGGGCCACAAGGGGTATCGCCCATAGCACTAGCCCGGCTCAGCCTCAGCACATTTCAGGGTTAAGTTCACAGAATTTTTCTGAGGACACAAGTGGGGACCAGGCTCTACCAATTAGCTCAGGTGGCCCTGGAAATATGTCTACATGCTACACTCAGCGCCCTGGCCTTCCTAAGAGCCACACTTCACAATTGCCCCCTCAGGCTACCCCCTTTGTAGTGATCCTAAGGAAAGTTCCTCCTTTAGGCAATTGCTCATATGAAGAGCATGAGCAATTGGCTAACAAAGTTATACTTTGAGTTAATACTCGAGTGGGTGGCCCCGTGCTAGGTCACAACCAGATAAATCTTGTGAGCAGAGTTTATTGGGTGGGTAATACTCTAAAACCAGATGGCAATGATTGTTTTGTCATTAATTTTAGAGATCAAAGAGTGGCTAACGACATCCTGTCTCAGCTAAATGTTTCCTGTTTTATGCCAACTGCTATTAAGGCCCTTCCGTTGGGCTATTTCTGTAGGCCCCAGGGACGTTTGCCCATCCCTTCATTTGCTGAGCCAAATCTGGCAACCTCTAACAGGTTTATTCCTCTTTCCACACTGGACCTACAGGTGCTGCTACTCCCTTTGGTCTAAGTGATCGGCCAGCTGAGCCTGTGGTACCTGGGACCTATATAGAACCCAGACCTTTTGTGCCCACAGGGTACAATCCTGCTTCGACTAGGGCTATCACTGGTCATCCTATGCAATCACTGTCCATAGCTTCCTGGAATACCGCTGGTTTAGCTAGCAAATGGGATAGGCCAGATTGTCTTAAGTTCATCAAATGCCATGCTATTATTTGCCTACAAGTGACGCGGCTTATTAACCCTATATATGTGGATGGGTTTGCCACATACACATGCCAGCAGTGGCTAGTAATATGAGCAGGACCAAGGGTGGTTTGATCATGCTCATCTCTCTTTTTTCCTTTCTAAAGGTATTATGGACAAAGTGTGACTCAGTATACTATCAGATGATTCTGTTTTAGTGTTCTGCCTCCAGATTTCTCCTGATAAATCTATATAATAATGTTTTTGACCATTCTTAGTTAGATTTAGCACGTTCTCTACTCAAGGACATAGAGCATTGTATTAGCAACACACATGGTGGTTGTGCTTTGGTTCTATTAGGGGATATTAACTTAACAATCTGTCAGTATTCCCACGAAAATATTTGTTGGTTGGAGGATGAGGATGGAGTTTCCATCATCCATTTTGCACATTGTCCTCTTGGTGATGAATTGAATCTGCTGTTGGCTAAACTTAATTTCAATTTCTCTTTCGACACCTGAAGTTCAATAGCTAACACTACACTGACATTTGTGGGGTGAGGTACACCTAGTCATTTTTAATTTGTTCATTTCTCTAAATCACTAAGAGATTGGATCCTGGACAATAGTTTGGCTGATTCTCCCCTTAGTGATCACAGACTTCTGTCTCTTTCTCTTCACCGGCTCATTGATCACCAGGATCCCTGTAGTGGTTCATCATATGCGCCTATCATCCTCTAGGAATCATGTGGAAGTAAAAGCATGGACCAAGGTTGACAAACCCTCTTTTCTAGCACAGCTAGTGGTCTCCACCTACCCTTATTTCTTGGTTTGCTTATCAGCTGATTACCCAAAGTTTTAATCAGATCTGTGGAGCAGCATTTGATCTTCTTTTAGTCTCGCACAAGATGGGATGCAAGCCACCTATAAAGTGGTTTGATGCCAATTGCACCCAGGCGCACAATCAGCTACTTGCTGTTTTAAGACAATCCCCCAGAGATCAGGGCGTGGTGCAGAGATGTCAATCTCTCTATAGAGATGCCCTCAAACTCAGAAAACAAATTATCAGAGAGGCAGCATTTTCATCACTGGTCCAGGCAAGCAAACTCAGGGACTGCAAGGCTTTTTGGGAAACAGTTAATCACAGTTTCATTGAGGCAAAAAGAGACCCAGGCATTGACACTGTCATTCCATCTAAATCCTGGTTTTCCCACTTCACTAAGTTTTATGCAGACCATTATACAGGAAACAAAGAGATCCCTGATGACAATCTTTTAGTCCCTCCACAGCCCCAAACCAGAAGCTCAAACGTGTCTCAGCATTCCGCAAAGCATCCTGCGGGTCCAGTCATTGGACTGGATGAGGTAATGAGGTGTGTCTAGTTGTCCAATTGGGCATGCTCCTGGTCCAGATGGGCTTCCCTCAGATATGTTTAAAGCTAATATCTCACTGTGGGCCCTTTTACTGACTTATGTCCTTAATGCTGTTCTAGTGACTGGCCCTCTAAAGAACTGGTCCCATGCGACCATCGTTCCTATTTTTAAAAAGGGCTAAAAAAAATTACCCCCACTGCTATTGCACTATTTCCCTGACAAGACGGAGGTCCTCATCCTCGGCTCCAACCCCTCAGCCTGGGACGACTCCTGGTGGCCAACGACGCTGGGAGCAGCCCCGACACCCACTGACCACGCACGCAACCTGGGAGTCATCCTCGACTCAACGCTCTCCATGGCCAAGCAAGTCAACGCAGTCTCCTCCTCCTGCTTCAACACCCTCCGCATGCTTCGCAAGATCTACAGGTGGATCCCGACAGACACAAGAACAGTCACCCAGGCCCTCGTCAGTAGCAGACTTGACTATGGGAACGCCCTCTATGCGGGAGCCCCGGCCAAGCTCATCAAGCGACTGCAATGCATACAAAACGCCTCCGCACACCTAATCCTCGACGTACCACGCCACAGCCACATCATCCCCCACCTGAGGAACCTGCACTGGCTCGCCGTCGACAGGAGGATCACCTTCAAACTCCTCATCCACGCACACAAGGCACTCCACAAAACTGGCCCAGCCTACCTCAACAGACGACTCTTCTTCTACGTCCCCAACCGCCAGCTCCGCTCCGCCGACCTCTCCCTCGCCACCGTCCCTCGCATTCGAAGAACAACCACCGGCGGCAGATCCTTCTCACACCTCGCCGCCAAGACGTGGAACACCCTTCCACTAAGCCTACAACAGACCCAAGACCTGCTGACCTTCAGGAGGCTACTCAAGACCTGGCTGTTCGACCAGTAGCAGTACCCCCCCCTTCCCTCTCCCCAGCGCCTTGAGACCCTCGCGGGTAAGTAGTGCGCTCTACAAATTCTGTGATTGATTGATTGATTGATTAATTCCACTGCGAAGAATATGGGTCAAATTCTGTTGGACCGTTTGCAGCTCTGGGCTGAGGAATGGAACATACTTTCGGATCTTCAGTTAGGTTTCCGCTCAAGCTTTGGTACAATCAAGCAGTCCCTAAATCTATATCTGTTAATTGCCAAATACACTGTGGCGAAGTGTGGCAAACTGTATCTGGCTTTTATGGATTTTAGTTCTGCTTTCAACACTGTAAACAGGTCCAAATTGTGGGATATCATGATTGATATGAGTTGTTCTCTATATTGTCAACTTCCTAGAGATCACCACAATGATGTCACTGCCAGTGTAAGGTATGGCACAGGCGGAGAAACCGCATCACCTTTCAGCCTGGCCAGGGGTTTATGCCAGGGCTGCGTCCTGCCTCCTTTTTTTGTTCTCCATTTATATAAACAGCCTGGAGGACAAATTGGTTAATCTCAGGGTTGATTGCCCTCATGTAGGCGCTCAGAGTATCCCCACACTAATTTATGCAGACAATACAGTCCTAATTGCCAGGACTGCAAATGGTTTACAACGTCTGCTTGACGGTTTTTGTCAGTTTATGGCCAGCATAAATCTTATGGTCAACCAAAACAAGACCCACATAATGATCTTTGGGGGAAGGAAGAAGGATAACATTTCCTTTGTAGTGAACAGAAAGAAGGTGTTCTTTGTTCCCACTTTCACTTACCTTGGAATCCCCTTTGACAGGCGATTTTCTTGGGGACCTTTGAAGACTAGTAGAGCTGCTTACTTCTCCAAATCAGTGGAGGTCATCCTTAACTTTGCCCGCAAACTCGGTCAGCAACCAATAAAGGAACTCTCAACAGTTTATAAAGCCAAATGTTGTGCTATTCCCTCGTGAGGGGCAGGGGTGTGGGGCATTGAAGATCAGGGGACTCTTGAAAAAATCAAGAATAGTTTCATTAAGAGACTGCTAGCCATCCACCAAAGCACTAGCTCCTCTTTGCCACACTGAGGTAGGGATTGGCTGTATTAGCGACCTTATTAAAATTCAACCCCTCCTTCTGTGGCTTAGAATCTGGACTAAAAGTCAGACATCTTTTAATTGGACTGTGCTTACAGACTGTTTAAAACTCGACCACTGTTTGAGTATTCCTTGGTTGAAGTATATACAGAATTTGAGTGGCAGCATGGGATGGGAGGAACTGTTCACCTCTTTTAGCACGGCTTTAGCCACCTCTTACAGGACTGTGAAGAATGAGTTTTTAGAGGGATGCCTGGAGAACAAAATGACGAGTGCTGTAGACAAACCAACGGTCTAGACTTACATGGGGATTTGTCCGGTTGAAAGCCCTGCGCCATACTTAGTATGAGTGGGAGATTCACACCACAAATTTTTACTGATGAGACTTGGGCTTTGCATGGTGCACTTTCTTTCTGCTTTCCTGTCACAAGGCACTTATTTTTTACAACTTCCTTAATGCCTATGTGATGACCTATCTCCACAGACTACTTTACATTTTATTTTATTTTGTAAATTCTATTAGTTGCTGAGGAAACGCTATTTGCTGCCCATTTTCAGGGCAGCCAACATTCATTACTGTAGAACCTCTCTGACTTACCTGTAAACCTTATCGATAATCAAGATCTGCTTCTCTGCTGCCACATATATTTATATTTACTGTGCTATTAAGCAGAGGACTACAGTTCCTATTTGATGTTTCATGATTTTATGTGGTTTTTATGGATTTCATCTGTATTTTTATGATAGATCGTCATGTTTTTGATCGTAGTACTGACTGTTCTTAATATGGTTGATTTTTTTTCTTTGCTTGGATAACCCAGGGGGACATAGCGGACTCCTAACAAGCTCCCTTTAGGACTTCTTTTGACGTTTTTGTTCCATTGCTCTTCTCTGAGCTTTGTGATACTTCATTTACGATTGATGCTGTTTGATTATTTATTTATTGTTATGAAGTGGGATGAGTATTTATAATGTTTTTAATCATACATATTCTTCTGTATTGTGCACTTTTATGGCTCAAATGAGGGAAAATAAAGTTGATTTATCAACGACAATTGTTAATTAATATTCATTAATTAATTGAAAATTAAATATGTTAATTGTGTAATTTTTTTGGTGCGGAATGTTGGGTTATTGGGGTCGAGGGTAGGAAGTAATTTATTTTTAATTAATTAATATTCTTTTTCAAATGAATAATAATTAATTAATTCATATTCATTATGTTAATTGTTTAATTATTTTTTTCTGGTTGTCGGTTGTGAGGTTGTGAGGTTATGAGGTAAAGATTGGGAAGTAATTTATTTTTAATTAATTACAATTATTTACTAATTAAAATTAATTAATTAATTAATTGATTATTAATTTTAAAAAAATGTGGGTGTGGCAAAGGGTGGGCAGTAAATTAATTTTAATTAATTAAAAATTAGAATTCTATGATATTTTTTTGTTTGATTTTTGGTTAGGGTTAGGGGCAGTTCAGAAGATGGTGCAGCCTCTCTTCATGAGATTCCAAGGGCATCAGGGCAGTCCTTCTTCTGTCCTCTTTCTGAATCCAGCTTGATCTGAGGGTACAGGGAGCCAGGGGGCCCTATTTATGCCGCTAAAATGGCCTGGATTTTGGGTTGGAGAGGTTGTACATAATCTCACCTACTTGGTGGCCTAAGTACACTACAGACCCCTGCCCTATCTGGTACCATCTGGCACTTAATTGCCTTGATAGTCAGCCCTGCCTGTTGAAGGACCTAAAGCACTTTGTTAAGGTGGAACAGGTAATCCTCCCAGGTGGAACTAAAAACAGCATTATCATCCGATGAGCTGCATTAAAGCTTTCCAAACCTGAATATACTCTGTTCACCAACCTCTGGAAGGTGGCAGGTGCATTTTTCAAACCAAAGGTCATCACTTTAAACTGAAACTGGCCTTCCGGAGTTGAAAAGGCAGACCTCACCTTGGCTCCTTGAGAGAGAACTATCTGCCAATAACCTGAATTTTTTTAGTTAGATTTTTGGTTAGGGTTAGGGGCAGTTCAGCAGATGGTGCAGCCTCTCTTCATGAGATTCCAAGGGCATCAGGGCAGTCCTTCTTCTGTCCTCTTTCTGAATCCAGCTTGATCTGAGGGTACAGGGAGCCAGGGGGGCCCTATTTATGCCGCCAAAATGGCCTGGATTTTGGGTTGGAGAGGTCGTACATAGTCTCACCTACTTGGTGGCCTAAGTACACTACAGACCCCTTCCCTATCTGGCACCATCTGGCACTTAATTGCCTTGATAGTCAGCCCTGCCTGTTGAAGGACCTAAAGCACTTTGTTAAGGTGGAACAGGTAATCCTCCCAGGTGGAACTAAAAACAGCATTATAATCTGATGAGCTGCATTAAAGCTTTCCAAACCTGAATATACTCTGTTCACCAACCTCTGGAAGGTGGCAGGTGCATTTTTCAAACCAAAGGTCATCACTTTAAACTGAAACTGGCCTTCCGGAGTTGAAAAGGCAGACCTCACCTTGGCTCCTTGAGAGAGAACTATCTGCCAATAACCTGAATTTTTTAGTTTGATTTTTGGTTAGGGTTAGGGGCAGTTCAGCAGATGGTGCAGCCTCTCTTCATGAGATTCCAAGGGCATCAGGGTAGTCCTTCTTCTGTCCTCTTTCTGAATCCAGCTTGATCTGAGGGTACACGGAGCCAGGGGAGCCCTATTTATGCCGCTAAAATGGCCTGGATTTTGGGTTGGAGAGGTTGTACATAGTCTCACCTACTTGGTGGCCTAAGTACACTACAGACCCCTGCCCTATCTGGCATTATCTGGCACTTAATTGCCTTGATAGTCAGCCCTGCCTGTTGAAGGACCTAAAGCACTTCGTTAAGGTGGAACAGGTAATCCTCCCAGGTGGAACTAAAAACAGCATTATCATCCGATGAGCTGCATTAAAGCTTTCCAAACCTGAATATACTCTGTTCACCAACCTCTGGAAGGTGGCAGGTGCATTTTTCAAACCAAAGGTCCTCACTTTAAACTGAAACTGGCCTTCCGGAGTTGAAAAGGCAGACCTCACCTTGGCTCCTTGAGAGAGAACTAATAACCTGAAGTGAAATCAAAGGTACTCAGATATCTTGCTGTTCAGATAAACTCCTGGCCCAGCAGGAGTGATGCACATCAATAGTCCAACCACACCCCCTAAAGCTCCATGAACCGCATTGCTGCTGGCCCAATTTGCAACAAGAGGAATAAAGGGAATGGGACAAAATAACAAACAAGACCTGGTCTGTAGTCTCATGGTATTAACCTCGTCACACTCTCAACTCCAGTGTGGCTGACTGGATGGTATTTCTGAGGATGCTGTGAGTGCTGCAGGGAAACAAGAGTAAAATTAATGTTCTGCTTAACCAAGTTTCTTTCCACTCTTTCTTTCATTCACATCATTGATTCAAGTACCTATTATACAACCAGTTACATGTTGAGCCTATGTTTTCAGTTTGGAAGCGCCTCAAAGCCTATAGTCCAAGCAAACACCCTGGCACCATGGGCGTACACCTGTTTATGCATTAGTCTAACTCCTGCTCAATTTGGCAGGATTTTACTTAGTCTTTGATGCCGGCCAACTCAGTTTCTTCACTAGTCACAAAGTGTGTGTAGCTTGATTCTGTTTGTTAGTGTGCTGTTAATTTTTAGTCCTTCTGCTCTTTGAGTGAGCGTAGCTCTATTGTGCATAATATATTCTACTCATGACATACTTCAACAATTGTCCCAGGATACTTGCACCTTGCTTGAGTCTTTTATGCCAAGTCTTCTTTCCCAGAGTTGAGCGATTTCCACTTGCCTTGAATCTGAGCCCTACTATTGGATAAAATGAAGCACATCCATCTTAGTCTTTAGTCTCTTATTAATGCGGCATGCATGCGCGTGCTTAAAATTGTTGTGTGTAACTTACTGTCTTTTTCTACTTCCTTTGTCCTTTCTAGGTGTGGCCAGGACCTGTGGACCACACAGCAGTGGCTGAGAACTCGGGAGGTGAATTCAACAAAGTGTTTTACATCCAAAGTTCCAATTGCCTAACAATAGGCCACTGTCAGAGCATGGTTTATATGCCAGCAAATTCAAAATGCCACCGAGACCCCGTGCTCCTCACCTGCTAATGCAAGTGTCAATGCACGTGCTCACACCTTATTTCATTAGCTCACATGCTTTCTACAGTCCAATAGCATACATACAACAGTGCGTTCTGTAGTCAAATAGAACTCATACAAATAGTGTGTATACTCAGGGGCAGATTTACAAGCCCCTTACGCCACTTTTGCACCGCCGTTGCATCACTTTTGTGACGCAGCGGCGGCGCAAATCATGCGCCATGCTGCGGGGGATTTACAACGTGACGCATCTAGGGAGATGCGTCACGTTGTAAAGCCCTGCGCCACATGAAACCTGCGTCAGGTTTCATGTGGGCGGGCCGGCGCAGGGGGGGGCGTTCCTGCGGAAGGAAGCCCCGTAAAAGTGACGCAGTGAAATCTACAAGATTTCACGGAGTCACTTTTACGTCCCTGCTGCGTCAAATCCTTACGCCTGCTTCAAGCAGGCGTAAGGAGTGACGCAGCATGTTAGGTATAGGGCACCCCTGAGCAGTACTGGAGTAACGTCGCACTTGCGACACGACTCCAGTACTGCGCCACCCTTCCGCCGACAGATGCGTCAGGCATCTGTTTATCCTTGCGCCATGATGCGCCGCATTGTAAATGCGGCGCATCTGTGGTGGTGCAAGGGTAAACTTGAGTCACGCATCTTCCCTGGCGCATCCCTGCTGATTTGCAGGGATGCGCCAGGGAACGTAAATCTGCCCCTCAGTCTTTATCCTTTTTGTATTGTATGTGTGCTCAATATTACCTTGCTTTATCCCTCACTCCATGTTTCCTCAATATCAACTTGTTTTCTATCACTCCCTCCATGTATTCAGGCATTTCGTGTTGATTGACTTTCTCCACGCTTGCACAACATTTATCCAGGACTGGATTTTATGATTGTCAGTGTGTGGTGTGCGTAGGTTTGCATACGTGCTCATAACATTTCCCTCCCTTAATAGCCGCTGCCTTGACATCTGTGGGGCTGGTTTAGTCAGGGCAGGTTTAGTCAGGCTCAATTGATGATTTAAGGCTGTTTATGGCTGGCCCACCAAAAATAGCTTTGAATCGCTGTCTTCTGGAATCCCAAGTGCCCTGCTAGATCTGAATCATGAAACCAGACGAGAACCTTCTTCTGCAAGGACTAGGGTGGCACGTTCAAGGTCCCTTGATGAAACAACAAGCCCAGCTCTTCTCTTCTTTCAGCATCCGCAGTGATCCAGGCTTGTGCATCTATGGTTAAGCAGTGCTTTTTTAGTTCTGAAAGAAATTCCTGATTTCCAAGGGTAACATCAAGATGGAGGACACATTCTGTTGGATGAGGGACTTCAGGAAGGATCAATGGTGGTTCACAAGCCGCTGGCTCTTTAGTAGCTATTGACTGATCATGGATTCTTAATAACGCATCTGCCTTGCCATTGTGAGCCACTGGGCGACACTTAATCAGGAAATAAAAATCCCAAAAGAACAAAAACCATCACAATTGATGAGGAGTGAAAGCTCTCGCCGACCTCAAAAACTGCAAGTTTCGATGATCAGTGTAAATTTTGACTGTATAGCTAGCCCCCTCAAGTAGTGATTCCACTGTTCAAAGGCCCTCTCGATAGCGAGTAGTTCTTTATCCATTATGCTGTAATGTAATTCACAAGGAGAGAACTTCCTGAAGTAAAAGGTCACCAGATGCATCTGGCTTGTGACTGGATATCTCTGCAAGGGGACCCCTCCCATGGCGTATTATGGAGCATCGGCCTCCAATCAGAAGAGTAAGGTGACATCAGAATGATGTATAATCAGAGAGTGCATGAATCTAATTATTAATTGGCTAAAAGCCTGTCCTGCTTCCTCCATCCAGCTAAAATGCACCTTCTTTTGTAGTAGTTATGTCAGAGGATGAACTATTGCTGAGAAAATCTGGATGAATGGCTTTTAGAAATTTGTGAAGCCTAAAAAGCTCTGCAAGGACTTCAAATTCATTAGAGCATTCCATTGCGTAATGGTGGACACCTTATGTTTATCCATTTTAATGCCTTCGGGGCTGATGATGTACCAGAAACTCAACTTCTGATAGGTGACACTTGCATTTTTCAAGTTTAGCAAATAAGTGGTATTCTTTAGTTGAGTGACATGCTGAACATGTGCCTGCACTGTCCCTGAGAAATGTAAGATCTTATCTATATAGACGATGCAGAAGACGTCCAGATACCCTTATAGAACATCATCCATGAAATACTGGAAGGCAGCAGGGGTGTTGTACAGTTCAAAGGGCATGACCTGACATTTGAACAGGCCAAATTTGGTCCTGAATGCTGTTTTCCACTCATGCGATATCGGACCTGTACAAGATGCTATGTGCCTTAAATATCTACTTTTGTGAACACAGAGACCCCTTTTAGCTGATTCAGTGGTACCGGTATCAGAGGTATCAGATATCTGCATTTGACAATGACCTTATTAATTGCTCAGTAGTCAATGCAGGTGCCTTATTCTCCTCCTTTCTTTGGAATAAAGAAAAGTGGCAATGACGCCGGGGTCTGCGATGGCCATATGAATCCTGATGTCAAATTTTCATCTGGCATTTTCGTAGATGTTGATTTTCAGGCTCAGTTAGAGCATAGAGTCTTCTACAAGGTATGCCTGGTTCCAGAACTAAGTCAAATTCTGCAGTCATAGTCATACTATGGGGCAGCTGACAAGCTTGTTTCTTATTGAAATTCTCTTGAAATTGTTGGTACACTGATGGAAGAGTTGAACTTCAACAAATTTGTGTTTCACTCCCACAGGACAGGCATTGTGCTTTGGAGTCTTGAGCTATCAGATCCTTTGTACAATGTTGTGAATAGTAGGCTGAGCTTAGTTGCACAGTTCTTGCAGCCCAGTGGATGGTTGGGTAATGTAGGTTCGACCAAGGCATCCCTTAAACGCGGTCAAACAGGATATGTTCTTAATGACTAGCCCCTTAAACATGATCATAGGTTGGGTGTGTTAAGGTACTGTTCCGGAGGTCAAGGCCATTCCATCAACCGCTTTGACCAGTTTGGGAATAGTCTTTTTTATTGCAGGGTACATTTAGCTGACAAGCAGTGGATTGATCAATGAAATTACCAGTGGCTCCAGAATCAATGAGCGCGGCCACCTGCACTTGTCTGCCATCCGGAAGTGTCAAAGTAACATTCATGTTGATATGAGATACAGACCTTTGTTTGGCATTAGCCAAGAATATAGAGATCTCTTGATCAGTCTTGCCTCGTGTTGGACCCGGCCCTTTTTGAAGGGTTATCCCCAAACATTTTGCCTTCTTCCTCCTAGTTTTTCTGACCCTGTTTTGCTGGCTTTAGGACTCTGGGTACTTTACCACTGCTAATCAGTGCTAAAGTGCATATGCTCTTTGTGTAAATTGTGATTATGATTGGTTATCCAAGATTAGCATATTTTATTTACTGGCAAGTCCCTAGTAAAGTGTACTATTTGTGCTCAGGGCCTGTAAATCAAATGCTACTAGAGGGCCTGCAGAACTGGTTGTGCCACCCACATGAGTAGTTCTGCACACATTTCTCAGGCCTGCCACTGCAGTGTCTGTGATTGCATTTTTAAAATCAATAAAGAAGAAGTACGTGGTTCCTCGGTGAATACAGAGTATTTATTGCAGGTCGTGGAAGGAAGGGGATTCTTCCTTTCGGAACTGGTGCCCTCACACACCCAGCAAGCTAGGTGTCATGCTTCATCATCTGGGCCTGCTCCTCATCGGGTCGGCGCTGCAATACCCGACGGGCACCCAAAAAGGGGCACTTTATCGGAGATCTTTTGTTCCTTGCCGGTGGGTGCCGTGGGTGTAAGGGCCCTTTTGATTGTGTGGATGTAGTAGTATGTGAAGTGAGTTAAAACAAGTCAGGGTGCCTTATGGAACATATGTTATTCTTGGTAGGCCCCCTGCCTGATTAAAATAGAGAAAGGAGAGGCGTCTATCTGACTATAATGGGTCAAGATCTGGGCGCTCTACTCCTAGTGGGTCAACATGTTTCTCGCTGTTGTTGTCTTAAGGATCAAAGGCGATTCTTCAGGACCGTAAAGTGAGTCTATCTACACCCAGTGGTGTGGTGAACTACCTACCACTCTTGGATAAGCGGGTTGTGCGCCCGTTGTTTCTATGGATGACCTGTACGTGAGAAAAAAGGTATATATACTCAAGGACACAGTTGACCACAAGTGCCATCGTGCTTCCAAACAGATACTCTGTATTAGGTCCTTAACTGACAGTGGTGATCAATAATATCAATAGTGGTTCGCTATTCATATCACCGAAAAAGTGTGTTCCTGAACGAAGTCTTCTGGTAACACATACATATTGTTGAATAAAACCAATTACTTTAAAACATTTATACAATGGTGAAGAAATGGTAGTAAAATAGTTGGGTGATCAGAGGCCTTTTTCATGCGACTCACCCAATCACTAATTGAATCGTGCCTCGTCAGTATCCAACGGACTGTGGACACATAGAAGTTATGTGTCTGGAAATTGATAGATATAAGAAGAGATTCATAGTCAGGTGTGAGGAGATCACAGGTTAGAATAGAACTGCTTCTATAACTACAAGGATAGCCTCGTAAAGTAGCGATCTTCCAGTGGTCCTGGCCCAATGGGTTGCTCTTTCAAAATAAGTTCCTGTCCTCACTTGGCAGATTCTCAATGCCCCTCAATCCTATGGCACTCAGTACGGGCAGCAGTGCGGGCGCCAGCACCACCGGTGACCCCAATGGGTAAGAGTAGTCACTGTGGTACTAAGCGCGCACATCGCTACAAACAAGCTGTCACCACCCCTATGAATTGGCATTGCGTTCCCATCAAGTAGTTACTTGATAACTCATGTGAGAGATAGTAATCTGTTCCCCAGGCGCTTACCTCTGTAGTCGGTGCCGTCTGAGGTCCCTTGTTTTTAAGCATATCAAATACTCACCTGCTTTCAATGAAAGCCATGTGGTTGACCTACCCCTCACCGCTGGATCCGGGATGGTAATAGACTAGTAGAAACTGTCCTTTTATGTACCTGCAAGTGAGCCAGCTGGGGCCGGGCAGGGAAGCTGATCGGTTTCAGCTGGTGCTGCTAAGCATCATATGACGTCTAAACAAAGGCCGAGGTAAACGAGAAAGGTGGCGGCCATCTTAGACTGGTGTGGAGTGTCCATAGGGAGGTATCCCTTTCTACTCAGTGCATACTAGCAACCACATATTCAATAGGGGCCTCGTGCTGGTATCACCGGAGTTGGTGAATAAAAGGGTGGAAAATGTGTTTACACATAACGTATAGGAAAGGCCAGAGATGACGAGAATGTAGTGGCCATCTTAGGCTGGTGTAGAGTATCACTTGGAATATGTATATGTATGCTCAGTGCATTCTGGTAACCCATTGTCCAATTGCGGTCCCATGGTGGTGTCACTGGAACTATTGCTGAGGATCTTAGTGGGGTAAGTGGGCGAGGTGTTTGCCAATGTTGGTCCCATATTACGTAAAGCGGGAGAAGCCTGGTCGAGTATTGTGTGTACATGCTATGACCATCTTGGAGTGTTCAGGATCTTAGTGCTCCGGGTATCAAGTTAGGGGTGTTATATTCCTGGGTTGTACCCTGGTTTGAGGTTGGACAGTTTTGGGGAGGTTATTAATATCGAATGAAGGGTAAGGGTCAGTACCTCTCATGGTGTCTCATATCGTCTGTGATGTACTCACTGTATCAGAGGTTAGCGAGTGACCCCCACGGAATCTCATCATTGAGTCCCTGTTGGTCAGTCAACAACTGGTGTACCCATCTTTGTTCGATTCTAAAGAGGGAATTCTGTGTAATCTGAGGGTGAGTCTCTAGAACCACCCACCACAAACTTTCAGGGGAATGTTTCAGTTCTTTGAAGTGGGTGTATAGTTTCGTGGTTACTCGTTGGCATCGGATGTTACTTTTGTGTTCTGTGATTCTGGTTTTTACCATCCTCATTGTCATCCCTATGTACCTTTTCTTACAAGGGCATGTAATCATATACACACATTGAGTTGTGTTACAATTGGTATGTTTTGTAATCTGCCAGGTGAACGAGTCTGTGAAAGTTATTTCTTTTGTGGGCTTGGTTTGGGGGGTGCTGGGGTGAGAAATGACACTCTCCTCAAATGCAGCCATATAGAGGCAGGCCACACTGGGAGCAAATGTACTCCCCATGGATGTACCCTGGTGGAAGAGCTGACCCTTATACTCAAAGAAATTCTCTGTTAGAGCTAGGGATGCGCACTCCATTACAAATGTCACAGGAGTATGTGAGGTCCATGTTGTCATCTCCATGGCTGTTAGAATACAACTCAATGTGTGTATATGATTACATGCCCTTGTAAGAAAAGGTACATAGGGATGACAATGAGGATGGTAAAAACCAGAATCACAGAACACAAAAGTAACATCCGATGCCAACGAGTAACCACAAAACTATACATCCACTTCAAAGAACTAAAACATTCCCCTGAAAGTTTGCGGTGGGTGGTTCTAGAGACTCACCCTCAGATTACACAGAATTCCCTCTTTAGAATTTAACAAAGATGGGTACACCGGTTGTTGACTGACCAACAGGGACTCAATGATGAGATTCCGTGGGGGTCACTCGCTAACCTCTGATACAGTGAGTACATCACAGACGATATGAGACACCATGAGAGGTACTGACCCTTACCCTTCATTCGATATTAACAACCTCCCCACAACTGTCCAACCTCAAACCAGGGTACGACCCAGGAATATAACACCCCTAACTTGATACCCGTAGCACTAAGATCCTGAACACCCCAAGATGGTCATAGCATGTACACACAATACTCGACCAGGCTTCTCCCGCTTTACGTAATATGGGACCAACATTGGCAAACACCTCACCCACTTACCCCACTAAGATCCCCAGCAATAGTTCCAGTGACACCACCATGGGACCGCAATTGGACAATGGGTTACCAGAATGCACTGAGCATACATATACATATTCCAAGTGATACTCTACACCAGCCTAAGATGGTCGCTACATTCTCGTCATCTCTGGCCTTTCCTATACGTTATGTGTAAACACATTTTCCACCCTTTTATTCACCAACTCCGGTGATACCAGCACGGGGCCCCTATTGAATATGTGGTTACTAGTATGCACTGAGTAGAAAGGGATACCTCCCTATAGACACTCCACACCAGTCTAAGATGGCCGCCACCTTTCTCATTTACCTCGGCCTTTGTTTAGACGTCATATGACGCTTAGCAGCACCAGCTGAAACCGATCGGCTTCCCTGCCCCGCCCCAGCTGGCTCACTTGCAGGTATATAAAAGGACAGTTTCTACTAGTCTATTACCTTCCCGGATCCAGCGGAGAGGGGTAGGTCAACCACACGGCTTTCATTGAAAGCAGGTGAGTATTTGATACACTTAAAAACAAGGGACCTCAGACGGCACCGACTACAGAGGTAAGCGCCTGGGTAACACATTGCTATCTCTCACATGAATTATCAGGTAACTACTTGATGGGAACACAATGCCAATTCATAGGGGTGGTGACAGCTTGTTTGTAGCGATGTGCGCGCTTAGTACCACAGTGACTACTCTTACCCATTGGGGTCACCGGTGGTGCTGGCGCCCGCACTGCTGCCCGTACTGAGTGCCATAGGATTGAGGGGCATTGAGAATCCGCCAAGTGAGGACAGGAACTTATTTTGAAAGAGCAACCCATTGGGCCAGGACCACTGGAAGATCGCTACTTTACGAGGCTATCCTTGTAGTTATAGAAGCAGTTCTATACTAACCTGTGATCTCCTCACACCTGACTATGAATCTCTTCTTATATCTATCAATTTCCAGACACATAACTTCTATGTGTCCACAGCCCGCTGGATACTGACGAGGCACGATTCAATTAGTGATTGGGTGAGTCGCATGAAAAAGGCCTCTGATCACCCAACTGTTTTACTACCATTTCTTCACCATTGTATAAAGGTTTTAAAGTAATTGGTTTTATTCAACAATATGTATGTGTTACCAGAAGACTTCATTCAGGAACACACTTTTTGGGTGATATGAATAGCGAACCACTATTGATATTATTGATCACCACTGTCAGTTAAGGACCTAATACAGAGTATCTGTTTGGAAGCACGATGGCACTTGTGGTCAACTGTGTCCTTTAGTATATATACCTTTTTTCTCTAGTACATGTCGTCCATAGAAACAACGGGCGCACAACCCACTTATCCAAGAGTGGTAGGTAGTTCACCACACCACTGGGTGTAGATAGACTCACTTTACGGTCCTGAAGAATCAGCTTTGATCCTTAAGACAACAACGGCGAGAAACATGTTGACCCACTAGGAGTAGAGCGCCCAGATCTTGACCCATTATAGTCAGATAGACGCCTCTCCTTTCTCTATTTTAATCAGGCAGGGGGCCTACCAAGAATAAATATGTTCCATAAGGCACCCTGACTTGTTTTAACTCACTTCACATACTACTACATCCACACAATCAAAAGGGCCCTTACACCCACGGCACCCACCGGCAAGGAACAAAAGATCTCCGATAAAGAGCCCCTTTTTGGGCGCCCGTCGGGTATTGCAGCGCCGACCCGAAGAGGAGCAGGCCCAGATGATGAAGCATGACACCTAGCTTGCTGGGTGTGTGAGGGCACCAGTTCCAAAAGGAAGAATCCCCTTCCTTCCACGACCTGCAATAAATACTCTGTATTCACCGAGGAACCACGTACTTCTTCTTTATTGATTGTCTAGGGCATGTACGTTGGACCTTTCCAAAAGCCCATTGTCCCCAATTTTTTGTAAAAAAATTGTATGCATTTTTAAACTGCCATATTAACCTGGTAACTGCACCCACTTGCCATGGACAAACCTTCCCTTTTATTACATGTAAGGCACCCCTAAGGTAGGCCCTAGGCAGCCCCATGGGTAGTGTGCAGTGTATGTGAAAGGTAGGACATTTACTAGTGTGTTTTACATGTCCTGGTAGTGAACTACTGCCGATTTAGATTTTTCACTATTGCAAGGACTAGGCCTCCCATAGGTTATCATTGGAGCTGCCTTGTAACATCTTACAAGTATAACTTTCAATTGAGAAAAGATAGAGATTTGGAGTTTGGGTTCTCTGAGCTCAGGATTTAAAAACATATCTTTTAGGAAATGTGGTTTCTAAATTGTTTGTTTGACAATGCCACTTTTAGAAAGTAGGAATGTTCTTGCTCTACCATCCTGTGCCTTTTTTAGATTGACAGCTGGGTTGTCTGTGCACAGCATTCACTCTAGACAGTCACACAAAGGAAGTTGAGGTGTACCTGCATATCCTGATGGCCCATCAACTGGCTGATGGGCCTTCCTGAACTGGAGTGGTGGGAGGAGTTATCACATACACCTGAATAGGGCTGTGCCTGGCCTCTCACAATGCTGGCCCCACCCCCCTGGAGTCTGTCTGGAGCCAATACCAGGCAGAAGAAGAACGTGTGCACTACAAAGGAAATCCTTTGAAGAATGCCTACTACAAAGGCCAAAAGGGGTATAAATATTGGCCCTAAAACCCCAGACTTTTAGAACACTTCTGGACTGAGGACTCTGCCAAGAAGAAGAGCTGTCAGGAGTAGTACAGCCCCTTTGCTGTGTGTTGCTTTGCTGGGTTGGCCTGCAGTTGCTGCTTCTGTCTCTGGGCAGTGAAGGAGCTGGACTTTGCTGTTTTGATCCTGCTTTCCAAGTTACTAAAAGGGCTTGTTTTGCTTGCCTCCTGTTGGAGGTCTTAGGGTCAACAAAGTCTTCATCTACAGCACCTGGACTTCATTGCTGGGAGTCCTGAACCTGCGAAGCTGTGTCAACCCCAGTTATGGGCCGTTGGAGTTGTTGGCTGGGCTGTTATTTCAAGAAAAGGATTCCTGATGCTGTCATTGATGCTGCTGTCTGCACCGACGCCATGATCATCGCTCGCTGGGTGAACAGAGCACCGACCTTGATGACACCGCAGCCCTGGTCTCATTGACGATGACGCTTCTCGCTGACAATAATGCTGCTGCCTGCACTGTGGCCGTGGACACCCACATCGACAACACCACAGCCCTAGTCTCAGCAACGATGCTGCTTTGTGGTGTCACCAACTCCAGTGCCTGCACCGTAGGTGTAGTCACCACCCTTGATGACACCACAGTGCTCCTGACTGCTATATCAAAGAGTTTGGTCTGCAATGCATGTGACTTCAAGGACTCCCCGACATCTGCACCAACTTGCAACTCCAGCATCCAAGATGCCAGCGACGCCTCACTGCTGCACTGCACCACAAGGTCCTTGAGGCCTCCATCGAGGTTGAACTGAACTGTTGTATTTGTTGGTCACGATGCCATGATATCCCCAGTTCAAGGAACTGTATTTTTGCTTTATTTTTAAGAGATTCATATCTTTGCTTGTGTATGTTGGTTTTTTGTCATTTTTGGTCTTGTTTTGATTTGATAAATAGTGGCTATTTTTCTAAACTGGTGTAGTATCCATTTTGTAGTGTTTTCACTGTGTTACTGTGGGTGTTTGTACAAATACTTTACATGGGCTCTGAGATAAGCCTGACTGGTTGTGCCAAGCTACCAAGGGGGTGAGCTGGGGTTATCTTGGGTGTGTAATCCCCTTACCCTGACTGGAAGGATGAGTCCCTACTTGGACTGGGTGCAAGTCACTGCCAACTAGAGACGCCCATTTTTAACACCTTTCAAGTCTGGGATCTCTGTCAGGACTGATATCACTAGTTTTCTATCTCCTTTAGATCTAAAATCTGGGAACGAACTACTGCCTGTTCTATGTTACCCAACTTTCTGTCTCCTACCTTAGGTTGAGACCTACATTAATTAATGGAATGGTTTCCCTTACCACAATACATGCATAACTTTAACTTCCTCCTTCTGTCTCTTTCTTCATGTCTAAGAGGTGCTCTTATTCAATTCACTTGCATTGGTTCAGGCCCACTAGTTTCCTTAGTACTCTCATCTCCTTAGATCGAACCATGATCATTTTAGCTACTGTTCTAGACTTGTGTCCTCTTCCTTTAAGTAACCTATAATCTAACGGTACCATTAGGTCTATCAATTTATCACAAGAGATAGAAAAGTTGACCACCTGGGCCAACACAACTTTAAGCTTACTATGAAGTCCTGGTAGAGCAAGGAGGAATGTTTACTTTCAGGCCATTCTGTTTCTAACACTATTCTGTTGAACGTCGCGATGTGCATTAAAAGTTCTTGTGACCCTTGGCGTGAGGTTATTAATTCTTGGTCTAAGGAGAAACCAAGTGTTTTTCTGTAACAGAGTTTTTTATCTCACCGAAAATGGCTGAACAATTAGATATAAAAAGTAAATTTGTTCTAGAATTGGAATGGACCAACTGGATGCATTGCTACCCCTAGATAGGATAGAACAAATGATAGAACAAAGGCTGAGCACATTGTAGCAGTCTTTTTGCTATTTCTGGGACAAGGTGGAAGAGAGTATACTCCATCCAGTGATCCCTTTTTGACGTTGATAGACAGTAGGTCTGGGAGAGGTTCACTCTCTTCCTCTCTTCCACCATCTGTCACCATAACCATAGTTATATCTGCTCTGTCATGAAGAAGTTTGAGCCTCTTCACATGTATCACCAAAGGAAACAAGCATCTTTGGTAATGACCAGTATATTTATTTCTGGCATAGTAAAAGTGACATGGGTGCTAATGCAAGTAAGAAAATTAAGCCCGCTGCCCCAGTTGAGTAGTAAATAGAAGCCCTAAATAAGATGTAATGTGCTCCATCACATCCTAGGTCCTGGTGCTACTAGACCTGCTGCACTAACACTAGCTATGCCTCTGCTTTTTAGCCTTGGGTGGAATAAAGATAGGAGGTCTTTTTGGTGCTACTTAGGTCAGTTTGGACTGCTTTCCCTGCTCAATTTGCTAGATGTCATGTGCATTCCCACTTCCTACATTGTAGCTCAGTAGTTTTTACAATTAAAACAAAAATTATTATTATGTTTCTCTTCAGGCAACAGTGTTTAATGAACTCCCTTTCCCAGGTTGCATCAGGACTGAGAGAACAGTACGAAGCTGCAGCGGACAGGTGCTCGAGAGAGGGGCAAGTGAGAAATGCAAGAAATGCATAAATGCATCAAGAGTAGGCAGCACTGGAAATTATGAGGAGTCATTCAATCTAAAACAGGGCAGCTATTATTGAGTCAGATCTTGGATTATGACTTGTGGCCTACAGATCACAAAGGATTTCTGCAGCAAAAGCAGCACCTTGGTGGGACGGTACCAGTTTTTAAGGAGAATTGCTTTTGTGCCCAGACGGGGCACCTTCCTGAACAAAAACAATCCCCTGAGCATACAATCCCCTGCGCATTTTCCTCTTTCTACATGTGCACACATAGAAAGAGGAAGTAACAAGGAGAAATAAAGATATTTCTCCTTGTTATGCCTCACCTGGGAAGGTGTAGCATTTTAAAGCATTCCCAGTTCTACCAATTTTGGTAAATTTGGGAGTGCGTCAAAATCCATTGATGTTGCATGGGAACACCAATGGAATGCCTCCCTGATGCGAAGTAAAGCAAAGCAGCAATTTGTGCTGTGTAGCTCTACTCCAGATTTGTCAAGCCACTCAGAACCACACAATGTGGCCTTACATGACTCTATAAATCACATTTTGGGCTTGCATAACACATGCTCCATGTTACGTGCTGCAAGAGCGACACAACCCCAGTCATAAATATGCCCCTAAATGCATAAGTTTATTGTCAAACACTGCTCCATATGACACCTCATGAATCAAACACCTTTCAGTTGCCACCTATTAACTTCCTTTTTATGGGATCTCAGAATAGCATATTGTCCATTTCCAATGCTAAATGCAGGTGATAGGTGCAGGAAACAGTTCAGTAAAGGGAAGTGTGCAGGAATGAGATGAAGTGATTAAGAAAGGTGTTAAAGCAGATCTGTTGGAGGAAGAGTTGTGGTGTAAAGGGAAGAGAAGCAGAGTGGAGAAAAAGTGAAATAGAAGAGATGGGAGCAGGAGAGAGTTGCAGAAGGTATTGCCAGGTAGTGGCACAGAAGCATCTCTGGGGCAGATTTGCAGCACAGACCTGCATGGCCATAGTCAGGAGGATAAGTTGTAGTAGGAATGACCCTGCTATCAACAACAAAAAGAAAAGGGGTTGTGGGGTGAAGGAAGCGTTTTCCTCTGCATCCCTAAGTCTGCATGCACAGCAGGGGATCTTCTAGCCAATTCATGATGTTCCTTGTGTTTTCCCTCTCTCACCAATTTAAAGATTTCAATCTCATTATCCCTCCCCTAGGCTTCAAAGAACCGCCCAGCAGTCACATGCACAATGGTGGTATCAACCATGTAATCAATTGGTTAACTGACTCAATCTACATCCTGGGCATTTAAATAAAAGATTTTTACAAAGCCAAGAACATCATCTGTTTGGGCCTGTTCAGCTCAAAGAAGCTAAAGTCATAACTCCCACACATCAGGCAAGCTTTATCCTCGTGAGCTGCATCTACACCTTCAGCCATACCAGCACAATCACCCCTCCATCAACACAAACATGCCAAATTATGCTCTCAAAGATACTCTCTGCAATAAACAATGAGCTTACCATAGCTGACATTATCACCCAATGCAACTTAGATGTACTCTAATACACAGAAATATGGCTCCCTCCAATATCCATGTATGCCATGCACATCCTTGACATTCTTATCTCCACAGAAAACAATATTAAACAAGCTGATAACACCCAAAAGTCAAAAGAAGGACTTGCCATAATCCAAAAATCATCATTGCCCTTCTTTCTTAGTGTTCCACCAAGCCCATACCTTTAGAATGCTTCATTTGCCACTTCACAGTATGAACTTCTCACTGATAAACCAACTCCCAGACCGAAATCAGAAACATACTGAGTAAATAACAGACCTCATCACTTCTGCCTATATTAAACTCGCACACCACATAGTCCTTGAAGACTTAACACTTCCTACTGATGCTAGCATGAATGTAATCAATACTCTAGACATCAGGATGTACCTCAACAAACCCACTGAGTCCAAAAATAACGCCCTCCACCTAATTATAACTGCCTCACCATTAATTCAATGAAATACCTCAATTTAACTGGATTGAATGGACCATTTCACTATCACATTCCACATCAATGCATCAGGGTCAAATGATTAGAGTAAAAAATTCACCTCATTCCTTAAAAGAGCCTACCATGGATTTCCTTGAAGAATAACTTATCAACCTCTTCAACTCCTTCCTATACACATCAAATGTCAAGACTCTGCTTGACTCATAAAACACTGCACATGAAACCTCTGCAAAAAGTATAAAACCCATGGAAACACAATCCTGCAAACCTGAACATTCAGCACATTGGTGCCCTCCAAAACTCTCCGAGAGCAAATGTATTACATGCAGATGACAAAAAAATACCATTTGCAGTTCCACCCAACTCAAAGCACTCTGCTTGACATATTGAATAATTATCATCGTCACCAAAGTCTCCTTCTGCAAAACTGTCATAAACAGAGCAGCAACTGAAACAAAGCACTCTTGAATGTTGTCATCTAGCTTCCTGACCTTCCCATCACTCAATCATTTGACAAATGGAACACCATCAACCCCTTCTCAGAGAAGACAATCAAGATTGGATTCCAAAATGACAACTAGAAAATGAATTCCAGCCTGCTCCCAACCCCACTTCGGTATCCTCATTCATGCCTAACTCGTCATCATTCTCAACTTAGTCAAGGCCACCTCCTACAAAGATGACACTCTAGTATCAACAGTCCTTTGGAATGCCCCTTGACTTTGAGGCTAGAATTAATGGGACAGAAGCATGTTGACCATTAGTATAGTGGTGAGGGAGATTGCATAATGTACCCTATCCTAGCTTATGATTTATGACCTTGTAATAGTGGGCTTAAGGAATTTAAAAAATCAATAAAAAATATACTAGATGCAATTTTAAGCTGAGGTTCCAGGACAACACACTTACATCCAAAATTGCTCAAGGAGCACCAGACTAGCAACCAGTTTGCTGGAGAGGAGAGGAGAAACCGCTATGATAAAACATACAATCCTGTATGGTTAGAGGTCCATTTCCTTTCTAATGTTTGTCTGAACATCACAATGGTTTTAAGCTCAACCTATAACACAAGGCAGTTGTCTCATACTGAAGCAGCATAGCTTTAGTATGTTTCATTATGTACCTTGGGAGGAAGGACTCTGCTGTTCTTTAAATTAATCCACATGCTTCACACAGTTCGCCTTTGTCTAGTCGTTCCTCACAAACTGAAATCATCTTTTCTAAGTGGGAACTTTGAGAACCAAGAAACATCCATCTCTAATGAGTACCACGGAGATCCATTCTCTCCCTCATAATCTTTAATGTCATCATATTAGTCACTAGATGTCCCTGTGTTAATGTCTCTTTGTCATTGCCCTTTTGTCAGTGTCAATATTGCTATTTCAGTGTCACCATGTCATTGCTACTATCCCTGATTAGACGTTAGTGACTGTTAAACCTGACATCCTTGGTGTGGTGTTTTCCCAATCATTTTGCTTTCACCCCTCTTGTTTTGCTGAATTAGTTTTTGTTGGCTTTAGGACTCTGTGCACTTTACTTCTGCTACCCAATGCAAAACTGATTGTGTTCTCTCCTTAAAACATAATACAATTGGGCTACATTTAATTTTCTTGTAAGTCCCTAGTTAATGGTAATATATGTACCCAGGGCGTGTAAACTAAATGCTGCAAGGGGGCCTACAGCACTCACTGTGGCACCCATTAAAGTAGTGTTTTAAAGCATGTCTCAGGCCTGCCACTGCAGCCTTTAGTGTAGTTTTAAACTGCCATTTTGACCCCTGGCTAAAAACATCTTTTGCTAGGGCTAAACTGTGCTTTTAATACTTATAAGTCACAGCTAAGGTAGTCCCTAAAGGTTCCTAGAGCAGTGTGCACTGTATGTAAAAGGTAGGACATGTGTGCTTAAGTTTCACATGTCCAGTCAGTGAAAAACTCCTACAGTTATTTTCCACTGTTTTAAGGCCCATCTCTCTTAATGACTAACAATGGGCTACCTTATTACATATAATAAGTGCTAAGATTGTATTGGAAGCAGATGGAGATTTGCTGTTTACACTGAAAGGAGTTGTAATTTAAAATCCTCTTCAATGGTAAAGTCGGACTTTAAGCTAGAATTCTGAAAAATACACTTTTAGAAAGTTGCCATTTTCTTATCCCAAACAGTTTTTAACCTCCAGAGCCACTCTTTAGAACACTCCTGGACCTATGCAAGTTACAGACAAATGACTGCCTTACTGCTAGAAGGGCTGGTTTGTTGCCAGAAAAGGAAGACTGAACCTGCTTCCTTCATTCCAGACTAACCAGAGTGGCTCCAAGGGCCAATTGGCAGACCTCTTATGTGAGCTACAGGAACACAAAAAGCTTCAGAGGCCTCCCTGCAGCTTCCCAGTTGACCTTCTGCAACTGGACCTGCCTGGACCTGCAACTGGACCGGCTTGAGCCTTGATGGTCTCTCCTGGAGGCACGCCTGAACCCCAAGCGATGTCTCTCCAGGTCCTGGACCCTCGGCTGGCAGTGTACTCATCCTGAAGAAAAGGTGAAAACCCTGAAGTTTGGGCCCCTCTTGACCGTGAACGGACCCGATAGTCTCAAGAGCCTGCCGCCCTTGATGACCGCCAATTCAAAAGTCCAGTAAGATCTGCTCTTTGCATCAACAGCGACTGCCATTGATGACCAACAACGTGATATCTGCCCTACACGCTAGAACAATGACAACTGCGGCAACCGCCAATGTGAAGCTACAGCATTGACCATCTGTGATGCTTGACCGACTCTTCACAATACAGAGATGACTATTCATGACAGCCGATCTGCTCTTTGCACTACAGCTGCAACCGTCGCGATTCTCAGCCTCTACCTTGCAGCCTCCTCCAACGTGAACTGAACTCTTTATGCCGGAATTGCTCAGCGGAACTAACCTGCTCCCTGCATCTGACCCCCTCTCCATTGTGGTAGGCCTCAACCTGTGATTTTCCTCCGATCTAGCTTAGCCAGATGATCATGAGTGGCACTTTTTGTTCATAGGCGCTATTTGCACTAAAAATTTTAAATTTGAATATCTCTGTTAATATTGATTGGATTTCTTGTAGTTCTGGTATTATTTTATTTATTAAAATGTGCTCAATTTTTCAAATTTGTATGGGAATTTTCACTTTGTTACTATTTGTGTGCTGCATAGATACTTTACAATTGCCTCTAAGTTAAGCCTGACTGCTTTTGTGCCAAGCTACCAGAGGGTGAAGCACATATTAATTTAGTGACTGTTTGTGGATCGCTCTGACCAGGATTGTGGTTGTTTGCTGAGTGGGGCTTCCACCCACTCAACCAATAACCCAGTTTCTTACAGTGACCCTATCACAGTGCTCCATGGACAGTCTCAGTGTTTCAACTTTCTTTGTCCGATTGCCGTAGTGCTGTATGGTAACGACTCACTATAAGTATTGCTCTCCTATGTCCATGTTCTCATCACTGTCTTGTGCCTGTGCCCCTGTGGGAGTGTCAGTGTCCCCATATAATTGTCAATAAATCTATATCCTTTTGTTTCAGCACCAGTGTTCAAAAGTCAGCGGTCCGGTATCAATTTCTGAAGTGTTAGTGTCCCCATCGCAGGGACATCGTCCCAGTGTCTGTTTGCCTTTTGTGGTTGCCTATTTGTGGTTCCCCAGTGTTAAATAATAATATTTGCTTATTTATGACTTATGGTGTTCTTTGGCTCTTTGAAAAAACTTATTGGAAAAATTAGAGGAAACAATACATGTGAGAGGGTTGGGAGTACCCTGGGACTGATAAGGTATATAAGGAGGAATAGGGTTCAGGGCATAAGAGCTGGAGCTAAATATGCTACGGGTGATGCGACTAAGGAAGGGATTGTTGCATAAAAAGTTGAGATTATAGAAGTCGAATCTACGTAGGGCTTCTTGCCCCCAACGTGGTGGTGAAATACTTTTGCAGATGGTGTGAGTAGGGAAGCAGCATGGCTGCAGGCAGGGAGCTGAGACGTTCAATGCATAGCATCAAGTGAACCTAATAAAGAGCAGACAAGGGCAGCACCTGGATGATTATGAGGAATGTAGGCCTCCCTAGATTGGGGTCTATTGCTGATCCACATTTTAATATATTAGCTGGTTGACACATCAGGGCTTATTTATGAGAGCCCTGCATCACTTTTGCACCATGTAAAGTGGAACATGTGTGACGCAAGGCTCTCAATATTATTTATGTAGTCACACAAAGCCACCCTGCATGAATTTGAGTGGCCTCATAAATCTTGAGTAAGGCAACGCGGCACAAATCATTGTGTAGCCTTACTCTGCACCCAGGAGGTATTCTATGGGCGTTGCAATGGGTTTTTCCCCACAACACCCATGGATTTTGATGCTGCCCTGGATTTACAAAATCATGTAAACCTGGGGAAGCACCAAATCAGTAAGCCTCCTGAGGTGAGGCATAACGACGAGAAATATGTTTATTTCTTCTAGTTTTTTCCTCTTTCTATGTGTGCTCCCTTCTGCAGCACACATAGAAAGAGGAAAACGGCTCGCCTCTAAGGATTGTTTTTGTGCAGGGAGGTGTCCCTTCCAGTACAAAAATAATCCTGCATGCAATGGAGGGCACAATTGCACCATGGTGCAAGGGTGCCTATGTTGGCACTAGGCTGCTGAAACGGCTCCAGTGCAAGTAGAAAGGACAGGAATGCACTATATTGTATGAATACAGTGCATTCCATTCCTGCCCCACTCCAAAATCCCATAAATGAGAGCCATCATTTTCAACTGGCGCTATTATTGCTTCATCTTCTAAAAATAACTTTTACCATGATTTATATCAACAGGCTTCTGGAGGTAGTAATGCTGGACAAGAAAATGTGTGCACATTTGGGGGCATATTTATGACATTGTCATGCAGTGCAGCGGAGGAAGTCACCTTCCTGTGCTACACTGCATGACAGAGAAAGAGCAGGAATGCGCCATATTTAAAATAATACAGTGCATTCCTGCCTTTTCTTCAGCGCTGGCACCATTTTTGCAGCCTAGCGGCAATGCAGGTACCATTTCACCATGGTGCATGGGTGCCTGTGTTGCATGCAGGATTGTTTTTGTACAGGAAGGGGCACATTTCTGCAGAAAAGCAATCCGGAGAGACTTATTTATCTATCTATGTGTGCTGCAGAATGTGGCACACATAGAAAGAGGGAGTAACAAGGAGAAATAAAGATATTTATTCTCGTTGTGCCTCTCCTGGGAAGGTGTATCTTTTTGGCACATTCCCAGATTTACCAGTTCTGGTAAATCTGGGAATGCATCAAAAACCATGGGCGTTTCATGGGAATTCCCACACAACACACTTGGATTGTCTCCCTAGCACAAAGTAAGGCAACACAGCTATTTGCACAGTGCTGCGTTGCATTACTCAAGATTTATGAAGCCACTCAGGGCCACATAAAGTAGCCTTGCGTGGCTTCATGAATCTCATTTTTAAGTTGTGTTCTACCACATTGTGTGGTGCAAGCAGAACGCAAATCTGGTCATAAATATGGCCCTGGGTGTGTGGCATTCTGTTGTGCTGGTGATGTGTTATTTTGCGTTTTTAAATAGTTGTCATTTTGTGCTGCATTATTGCAGTGTGATTTTGTTTTCTTACACTGCAGTTACTATGTTGTGTTCTGTTTTCACTGTTTTGTTCTGATGTGCCATGTTATACATGGTTTTGGCTTTATGCTGTTTTGTGTGGGGGATTGTTATGTTTATTTGCAGGGCCGGCTCTAGGGCTGTGCGATCGGTGCCACCGCACCGGGCGCTGACTTGGGGTGGGGGCGTCATGTTCAATGTTTTAAGAGCACCTGATGCCACATTCCTTGTCCCAGCAATTTTCAAGCATCAATAAAAATGTTAAGTGAACTCCTGCGATTAATGTTCTTTCTAGAGAGAGACCGGAGCTTTGTCTGGTAGTGGAAGTTTTGACTCATCCAAGTGCAGGGTTAATATGCCTGCTGCAAAGAACGTGTCCCATTCAGATCACAAAGTGCATATACTATAAATAGGTCAATGGGTTATCACATTTGTCAGAGAGATCCTTTTGTTACTTGCAGTTTAAAAGTTAAAATCCTACTATAGAGCAGTGAGCTATTAACGGTCGCCAAAGAGCTGCATGCAAACTGCAAGGAATATATTACAGCTACATGTTTTTATGCCCAGTCTTTCCTTATCCTAATATTGCAAAAAGGGTTCATTTGGGTAGAAATCAATTCTTATTATTAAAGAAAACCCCTAATAATGGGGTTACATTTTAAATTCTGAATTTGTGCTTTTCCAGACCAAGGACTCAAACTATACTGCCTGCCAGTATGGATGACATGTGGCTCCTACACCTTGTAGGCCTCTGTCTTATTTGACATTTCCTATACACTGATTTACACTCCTATGATTGTCTCCATGCAATGTATGTGTGATGTAAAGTGTTCTGACACCTTAAATTAGTGTGAGTGGCGCTCTAAAACTACACAAATCTAAGAGACAGTGGTTATGGAGACTTGGGGGGCATTGTCAAATGGTGGTAGTGAGGGAATCCGTGGCGAGGAGGACATTGAGGGGGGCGCCAACAAACATTGTTGCACAGGGCACCACCAGTACTAAAGCCGGCCCTGTTTATTTGTTTACATTAGATATGTCAAGAAAAACTTTTACATTTCCAGCAAAAGCTGCACATGCTTTGAAAGTTCCTGTGACAAGCAACCATTTACCACCTTTTAAAGTGTTTATATAGCGCTGCTCAGCTCTTAAACCACTTAAGACACCACTCAGCCCAAAAACTCCATGACTCAGATTTAGGGGCTAGCATTGCCCTTGTATCATGCAAGGCGACGCAAGCCTTTAAGTCAGATATACTATGCCTCGCAGAGCCACCTTGCTTGGCTCTACGGCGCATAGTAAATCTGGAATAAAGCAAGGCAGCGCAAGTTGCTGCCTTTCATTACTCTGCATGGGAAAGTCGTTCCATGGGTGGAGCTTGGGTGTTTCCATGCATCCGCCCATGGTTTTTGTCCATTCCCAGATTCATAAGACTAGTAAGCCAGGGAATGTGTCAAAATGCTACGCCACCCCAACAGGCGTAATGAGGAGAAATATGTTTTATTCCTCCTCATTATTTCTGCTTTATATGTGTATTTCAAAACATATAGAAAGAGGAAAATTCCTCTGGGGATTATTTTTTTGCAGAAAGATGTCCCTTCCCAGAAACAATTCAGATTGTAACGCAGCCACCTATGCACGATGGCGCAAGGGCGCCTGCGCTGACAGCCACAAGAGTGCCAACGCAGAAAGAAAGCAGGAATGTGCCATATGATAATAATTATGCCACATTCTTGATTTCTCCATTTGACACAGTGCAGCAGGTTGTCTTGCTGGTGTGCATTGCACCAACTGATAATAAATCTGGCCCAAAACTGTGGCTCCCAGCAGTGCTCACTATGTTATACGGCCCACCGTGTTCTCTTTTAATCTTAAATGCATCACTGCAGTGTAATTTGTGCTTCCTTCTTTATCTGATTCTCCTGTAATAATTAATGCTGATATTCAAAATATCAGACTAGCTGATCATTTTCTTATCAGGGCACTGCACCCCGTGTGTTGGAACTGCCAATGTCTGATTGGCTGAAGAGATGCCCAAGCCAGGCAGAACCTACTGCTCCCTTAAATGGTGGCTGATCACACGTGTTGAATAACCTGTGCTCACCCTTGGGTAGCTTGGCACAGAGTAGTCAGGCTTAATTCATAGGCTATGTGTAAAGCAAAGGCACAGCAGTCACTCATGATAAATACACTGAGCTTCACAAAAGAGACTTCACACAGGATGTTTATAAAAACGTTTGTATTCAACACACATATTCAATCATTATAATGTGAACATCAGGTCCTTCTGGGCATAAAACACATCTGGACTTATTTCTAGCAGTATTAGGCCCTCTCGTATGTTTATGATATCAATAGTATGCATACTGGGGACAATTACTAATCTAACCCCCCCCACAGAGAGAGCACTCTTATGCGGTACAACACGCTGTCCACCCCAAGCCCGTTCTAGCAATCCTGATAATACAGTCCCACACAGGTATAGGGTATACCCTGGGTCACAATGATATCAAATATATGTACATACACGAAATGAGAACACGTTTTGGCAGCACAGCGGGCCGGAGCCACGTCAGGTAAATCCAATGCCAAATCTATTGTGCTTTTGGCATGAAATCAACGAATAAAGCGGCACCAACGGCCAGTGAAATGAATCACAGGCGGTCTGCAGACTATCACTCCCACTCACACACACTCACTGCCAACCACTACACGATGTGGCAGGTATCCAGCATAGTCCGTACAGAACACTCTTGCACACATACGCACTCAGCACCCTAATGCCGAGCCACTGGTACCCAGTAGGTCAATGGATAACAAAACAACCTGCAGACTCCGTGGCCCCAGCCACCCTCTAGTTCACCCTGATTGTCCTATACCCCAGTTGGAAGATAACCTGCCCTGCTTCCCTGATACTAAGCAGCGCGATGCTGAAGTCACACTTAGTCTGGATCAATGGGAAGCAGGGGGAATATGTAGCAAGTTTTAATTAGGAGTTAGGTGTAAACAAGGGGAGTTTAGCAGTCACTCAGGAAGTTCACCGACAGGTCTCAAAACACAATGAAGTCACGCACTCTCGTCACCCATTTCCAAACTGTCTCGGAAGCGTTCCTTCAACCCAGTAAATCTCTCTTGCTATTACTTGGTACCAAGATGTCTTTGGGACAGGACAGGTGTAGAGAGGGCCATTGGTCCGCCTCGATGAGGGTCGAAAAGGGAAAAACTGATGAATGGGGAGTAACTCAGGGGAGCCTCTCTGTTACCAGGAGGCATCCTGACAGGCACATGATGATCAGGGTTGTGCCCAGGCAATCTGGGCACAGCGTCTGGTGGGTGATGGTATGAACTGCACCAGACACTTCAGGTCTCAACCAGGAAGAGTTGCAAATTTCGTACCTTCCTGCAAAATGAGGCACTATGACTGGAGCACGTTGATTTGGGTTGCACCAGGCAATTCCGGTTGCACACAGTGAAGAGTTGCAAATTCCATACCTCCCTGGAAAGATGGCGCAATGTCCATTGCACGATGATACAGGTTGCACCAGACCAGTCTGGTCACATACACACAGGCGCAAGTTCAGCAGAGCCACATAAGGTAGAACGTAGACACTACTATGGGTACACCCTCACCTTCGAGTGTCACACCCCACGAATCAGACACCGCATGCAATGAGCATGCAGTCGGTGTGTCGCATGAAAGATATGCAGCACTATCAAAGAAGTGGGTCACTTTGGATCCTGCAACAGGTGAATCTTCCCACCACCAACAAGATGGTTATGAGTGCCAGGGCCCATGCAGTACAGGAACCACACGCCTTAGATACAGACATGATTTCTGGGGTTTAGTTCCATGCTCACACCATGCTACCAGTTGGGATTCAGTAGCTGATGTGAGCACTTGAGAGGGCACCGCTCTCCAGATGTCAGGTAGATTGTGCAGGTCCCTCACGGGAGATCTTTGATGTCCCTGAGGTCTCTGAGAAAACAGGACACCTGCCGACAGGCCCCTGGAGAACACACTTCAGCGTGCCGCACTTCAGCAGGTCTGTCATCCTAGGCCAGCCACTATTCAGAAAGGGCACACTGTCCCCTTTAATGGTAGTAATGCTCCATGCGCACAACAGAGTCCTCTGACACTGTGCATCATGCCGTCTGGTTTCTCCGGTCATGTTTCCCCACAAGCGTATCTCACCCTTTGCTGAAGGATGGTACCTGTAGTTATATTATCGTGTGTCTTTGGATGTAGGGGTGGTTTAGAGGTTTCCCCTTTGAACCACAGATGTCTCCCCTAATTTGTAAGAGGGGCCAAGTTCCTAGGGCACCTTGGGCTAAAGCGTGCACAGCAAAGTGGGATTTACAACATTTATAACATATTCCCAACAAAAAATTATTAATCTTTTAACTGTATTTATTTTCATACACTTTACTTTGTGCTTTCATCAAGCAAGATATATGCAATTCTAAGCATTACATTTAGATTAAGAATAATCAATTCAAAAATTATACAGCATTATTTGTAAATTAACAATCACTGTGTGAAGGCAATATTAAAAGAAGCGACGCCCAATGCATTTCGGGACGGGCTGTCCCTTCATCAGGGGAAAACCTGTTAATGAAAACAAATAGCAAATCATATACTTCAGTGGTTCAATATTCACATCAAAACAATAGAAAAATTACTGCTAGCAAATACACCAATGTTTATGAGTTACATGTGCATTTCGAATTGCGCCAACAATAGATGTGTAAAACCTTAGTATCTTTCCTTAATCACCGTTTAGTGACACACCACAGTGTTAAACCACAGCCTGAACAATAGGGAAGTTCACTTACACACAGTCGACTTCTATATTTAACACGTCTAGAGGCACCGCCAGGTGAAACGATTCCTAAAAACGATGAAACACAATGTAAAGAAAGTAACCCATTCAGTGGGAGTCGTGATCACCATCACCTAGATGCATCGTACCTGATTAAGGATGTAACAGAATCTCCTTGCTTTAACCAAGACCAACAATGCAGCGTTATTTCGTCCCCATTTTATCTGCCAAAATAAAACCTCAATGACCAACATGTTCAGATGTATCGATTTCCTAGAGCACATCACTTGTATTGCCACCGTGAGCTCTATGCACATCCGGTTAATAGTCCCTAAGTACACCATTATCATGGTCTTACCTCTTCTCGGACGCGCGGAACCTCAAATCAAATCGGGTAAACCACGACCATGTTTCCCATTTCCCGGTGATCTACATTTCAACTATGGCTAAATCCCGCGAGATTTCTTAGGCAGTCGAATATGGGCACCATCTTAGAATAGGTTCGAATTAAGTGTTTATCAAGCCCGACGTTTATTTAAAGAACCTCCCGACATGTAGGACAATCAAAAATGGGATCCAGTACCAAATGCAAAGAAACCAATTACACATTGAAATACGATCGCCACTTATCATACTCCGTGTCGCACACTGTACCCGATCTCTCCACTATGTGGTCGCCTTTTTGAAGTGGTTTAATGCTTAGAGATGAAACATTCAAAGATGCCGATACCATGATCTTATAAAAAAAATGATGATGTGTTGCTAGCATCCATATGATCATATTCCTACATATGACAGTGTATACATGGAATATTCTTTTGACAATGCAATGACATTGTGATACATGACACATACACACCTATATGATATCTTCACTACAAAAAACATCAAATAAATCAACATCTTAGGAATGATAAAGACAAAAACCCTTTAATTGATGAAATGTACTCTGGTGAGAGACTAGTGTATGTGTAGTGTGGCCTGATAGATGGATGGGTGTTTATAAGAAGCATGACATTTCAAATTTGTCATTGAGAACAAATGGCATCAGGGTATTCAATTTCTTTATCCAAAACGCTTCTCTCTGGAGAAGTCTTTTAGAGTTATCAATTCCTTCATGAATAGATACTTGTTCAATAATTTGGAATTTTAGTTGTGCGATGGTGTGTCGACTTTCCTCCCAATGTGTTGCCAAGCAGGAGTTTATATTCTTGTTCCTAATCTTGCTTTTGTGTTCTGTCAGGCGAATTTTCATACACCTTTCAGTTTTCCCTACATATAATAGGCCGCAGGGACATTTAATCGTGTAAACTACGTTGGAGGAGTTGCAATCAAAAGCTTGAGTCAATTTAATTCGTTCTCCTGTTCTAGGGTGAAGTAAGACATCCACCAGTATGATGTTGTTACAATGAATGCAATTCCAACAGTTCATCGTTCATGATTTCGCGGTATGTGTTTTAATCCTCTTCCTAGGCAAGATCTCCTTAAGATTCCGAGCTCTCGTGAAAGGAAACAATGGGTTCTCCTTAAACAGGCCATTGAAGTCTTGGTCTTCCTCTAAGAGTTCCCATCATTTACAGATGCTTTTTTTCACTTCAGTAGACACTGTAGAGTATTTTGATACAAACACTGTTCTGTTAGTATCCTTCTTTGGTTGTTTTTGTAATAAATCCTCTCTTGCAAAGGACATAGCTTGTGCTTCATGTTTTTCCAGCAGCTCTTGGGGTACCCTCTTTCCATGTAATTCATCTTTTGAGTTGCCATGGTTTGGATGCATGTGCTTGTTTCAGAAGAGATTCGCAGCTTTCTCAGAAACTGAGAATATGGTAAATTCCTGACAAGGGAGGGAGGATGGAAGCTCTGAAATTGCAGTGAGTTATTCCTGTCTGTTGATTTTTTATACATTTGTGTGGTGATTTTATTAGATTCCAGTTCAATCCAAACATCCAGATATGCAAGCCCACTCTTCTGAATGGAATGTGTGAATTGAATCCTGGGGTCTTTCGGGTTAAGGATTCTAATATTCTCAATTAAAGCATCTTCCGTGTTTTTCCAAATCAAGAAGATATCATCTATGAAATGCCAAAGAAGATTAATCCATCCTTCCAAGCTGGATTCATTAAGACGTGGTCATGTTCGAACTTCGCCATAAAAGTATTTGCGTATGCTGGTGCTCCTGGAAAACCCATTGATCTTCCGTTGAGTTGTAAAAAGTATTCTTGGTTCCATTCAAAGTAGCTGTGATATAGACAAAATTCCAGGAGTTCAATCACAAAACAGTTCTGGGTGTTCATGTTTGAATGTCTAAGTAAAGCCCACTCTACAGCTTCAATGCCATGTGAATTTGGGATAGATGTATACAATGCTACCACGTCTATGGTGCATATGCACCATTCTTCGCTTACTGGCTCTGGCAATGATTTGATTCTCCGTAGGAAGTCGGTGGTATCCTCAATATATGTGTCCCAGTTCTTGACAATCGGTTGGAGTTGAGCATCAATGTAACGCCCTGGAGCTTCAAACAACGATCCGCAACCTGATACAATCGGTCTGCAGGGTGGATCCGTCACGCTTTTGTGTATTTTCGGCAGCATGTATAATTTGGGCCGTCTGGGAAAGTGAGTGGTCAGAAACTGTTGGGCATTTTGTCTATCCAATTTAACTCCACAGCTTTCATAAGAATTTTATCCAAGAGGTTAGCTATTTCTGTTGTTGGGTCCATCTCGAGTCTAGTGTAAATGTTGCTGTCATTTACATGTTCGTTCCCTTTTGCCTCATAGAAGCTTCGATCCATCATGACATGTCCACCACCCTTGTCAGCTTTCTGGAAAATTATCTCATTATTTTTGGCCAAGCTGTGCAGTGTACTGTGTTCTGCGTGACTGAGGTTCTTGTGAGTTTTCATATCCTTCGCGTAGTTGAGTTTTCCCAGATCCTTCTTTACTAATATTTCAAAAGTGTCTAGAGTTTTATGGGAGATTGGAGCCATAAAAGTGCTTTTGGGTTTAAATGGTGTACTTTCAGGTTCCTTTGTTGAGGGTACTATATTGATGAAGAAATTGCGCAATCTAAGTATTCGCATGAATTTAAAGAATGCCACCTCGTTTTCAAGAGCTGTGCTGTCGTAGGTCGGTACAAAAGATGTACCTTTATTTAGAATGGTTTCTTGTGCCTTTGTTAGACTAACTGTTGAAATGTTTATTATAAGGCTTTGTTTTGGTTCCTTAATCCTTTCTTCAACTTTTCCCTTTCTTTTTCCTCTCCGAGTTTTTTTTAAAACGGAAGTTTTTTTTTTTGTGATGGGTCCGGTGGTTGTCCGGAGTCCCTGGCATGGACTAAAAAAGAAACCAATGAGGAGCTTCCATACGCACTTTCACTGCTTTCCTTGTTAATGAGTCCACTTTGTGTTGATGGTAATATTTTCAGTGGTACTCTGCCAGTGTCAATATCTTTTTAGATGCCACACTCTCTTCAGATGATGCAGTATTATTTCTTCTGGTAAATCGCTTTTGGGCATATACTTCAGCCCATGTGTACGCCTCATTCAACTTATAATCTATAGTGTTGCGCTTAAACTTTCTCAATTTTGTCTCTTGCAGCTCTTTGCCATATTTTTCCAATTTCATGTTTAGTTCTTAAAGGAACTGTTTCCATGGTCCTTCATCCATTCTTTGGGAAAGATCCCTTCTAGTGTTGTTAATTTCTTCTTCAAGTTCCTGGATGGTTTTGGATAATTCTTCAATCAAGAGAAGGATGAGATCCAAGGAACACTTATTTAAAATCGCGTACCACTTTTCCATAAATAGGTGGTTATGTTGAAATCTGAACAACATTGGTTTTATTGCTAGTCGAAGACCACGGGGTATCTGCTTGACTTTGTGGTACTGTATTAAAGTTGCGGCATGAAGCCGTTGATTAAGTTCTCTCAGTGTTAAAAATGCAAACTGTTTCAATTGTGATATGGAACCACTTTGTACATCAAATACTTTAGTTTCTTGAATCAGATTGTAAATTTCATTTGCTTGTTCAGCTGTATAAGCCTTAGTGGTGGCTCTGTTATCCGTAATGTTTGCTATGGATTCAAAGGACATTTTGTTCTTGGGTGCTCCAATCTCAGGTAGGGCAGAGTTGAGACTGATGAGAAGTAGAGGTAGATTGTGCACTCCTTTTGCGTAATGAAGATATTTGTGGTTTATTCGTGATCAAACTAATCAGCGTGCCACGCTTAACAGATGCCTGCCTAGCATGCGTGATGAATGTAAGAGGGGCCAAGTTCCTAGGGCAACTTGGGCTAAAGCGTGCACAGAATTATCGACCTTGCACATCATGTTCAGACATGGGGCCATGGGATGCAGATCTTGATCTTTAGTGGTACAATTATCCGGTCCCTAGAGGCTAAGTGTCAAAACCGCTCTCACCTATCTATTCCACCTGAACGTCAAATGACAGAGGTCTGTCGTTCCCATTGTATGCCCATGGTTTATGCATGTTCCTGGGTAATGCACAGATGTGCTCCCCTGACCCCTGGTGTCCACTGGATCCAGACACCAAGGCACACAAGACTCTTAGAGCATAGAAATGCCCATATTCTATAAGTGGCATTGCTAGGCAAGTTATGCCAAATGCACCTTTAGTATTGGAAAGGGTTTGGTATGGGGAATCCATTGATAGGAAACATTATGGGGCTGAACCGCTGCAATCCACTGGTGCAACCTGAAGTAGTGTCAACTACTTCCCCATGTTAACTTAAGGGAAAAGCAAGTCTCATAGGTAGTGAAAGCAGACACAGGTATTCCTCACTACTGGGTGCACATGCGCTAGTATGCACACCGACCTGGAATGGCAGGTTGGACACTGGGGTCCTGATTCACAAAGGTAAAGTTAGACGAAAGTCTAACTTTACGACTTTTGGTATTCACAAAGGACATTTACGAGTAGTAAATGCCCTTTGTGAATACCGAAAGTCGCAAAGTTAGACTTTCATCTAACTTTACCTTTGTGAATCACCCCAAAGTCCCCAGCACAAAGGGTGCAAGGGTGCCGGGCCAAGTCTGCAAAAGCAGACTGAACACCGGATTAACTAATACGGGTGTCAGTTCGTATGCATAGGCCTGCGATGGCAGGCTGCACAAGCAATCACGGGCACCATAGGTGTGGGTGCACATACACAGAGGCCTGCAATGATAGCCTGCTCATGAATTTAATTACAATAGATGCCAGTGCTCACACAAAGTCTGCGATGGCAGACCGGCTGATGTTTCATAACATCAAGTCAGCGCCACTTCCCAACACGGATAGGAAAAGTATGCACACTTTCACACTGCATTTACAGTGTGAAAGTGAACAGAGCCTGGATGCCACACAAAAGAATAAACCAAACCCAGGCAGAAAAAGCTAAAAGTTTAGGGAACACCATGTTATCACAGTCAGGTGTGATTCCTGCTGTTAGAATTTAGTTATTTTCCACTGCAGCACTTCATGTTAACTTGTCTTCTGGTCACTATTGACCTCGTGTTAACTCACACATTCTCTAGGCTGCTAGTTAGTACACATGGAGCAATAGGAACATTGGATTTGCGTCTAGGGGATTCAGGGTAAATCAGAATTTTCTTACAGTATAAATCATTGCATTGGTTGCCGTATTGAGCTCTGCTGTTTGTCTCATATGATTAGCAATTGAAGTTTAATAGGTATGCAAAGTCACAGATGTTTCAATAACATTTTTCACCGCACAAGAACTTCAACTGGGATTAAACGTTTTACTAATGTGTGCTGAAATGGTATAAGACCTCTGATGAGTGTCAAGAATGGATTTTATAATCTTTGAGTGCCATCTAGTGATCTGAACAGGAGTGTAACCTTTATTTGTCCATGCAAACATTATTTTCATCAAATAATGAGATTTTCATTCAGTTTGGTGTAATATTTAAGCTGTATAACACATTTTAGGGGCAGATTACTTAGAATTCATGCAACGCAATGCAGCAAGGCAAGTTGTTTGCCGTGTGTTGCATGAATAGGAGAGAGCTGAAAAGTTCAATTTCTACGAAGATATGGGGCTCCTCTGCTCTCTCCATCACTTGAGATTTACTAGTGCCAACACAGGCACCCTTGCTCCATAGTGCAAGGGAGCCTGCGTTAGGGACTGGATTGTTTTTGTGCAGAAAAGTTATCCCTTCCCATGCAAGAACAATCATTAGAGGCATTTTCCTTTTTCCCAGTGTGCTATAGAGTGCACCACGCATAGAAAGACAAAGTAACATGGAGAAATAAACATATTTCTCCTCATGTTATGCCTCACTGGGTATTACTAAAGTTTATTGAGACACTGCCAGGTTTACTAGCTATAATAAATCTGTGAATGTGCCAAAATGCATGAGTGGTTGTATGAAAATGGCCATGCTCCATCCATGGAACACCTTCCCAACACAAAGTAACAAAGTAACAATGATTGTAGCTATTTTCGTAATACGAAATGTTGTATTACACTGAGAAACACCTATAGATATCAAGGAATAAGAATCAAAAATAAAATTCATATTTTTTGATCAGGTCCATTTCTTCCTTATCAAAGTCAATACATGCCTGAGGGTGTAACATTACTCCATAGACAGGCCTCTTTGCTTATTCCAATTACAAATTAATATACATTCTCTTATCTCAAATGAGATTAGGAAATTATTCTGTAGAAAATCGAAAAACCAGGACAGGTCACAGCTACTAGGAGTATGCAGTCCATAGGAACAGCTAAACAGAATGGGATGATTGGTACACGAAGAGTAGCCAGATGCAGAGATTATTCAACCTAGGTAGTAAACTCTAGTTAAGCTCATACTCTGTGAAAAACTATCATCTGAATCGCCAAGCCACATATAGAAGATACTAATGAGTTGCATGTGAGCAAAAAGGATGAAGGAGAGGGAATAGGAAAACTTGAACACTGGCAATCCTTTTTAAGGTTCCATCATCTACTTACCCTGGAAAGGTAACCAGTGTCAGAGTTTCCAAAACTGGGCTAAAAAGTGACCCTCTGCATCGACATACCAAATTTGGTGAGGTTGTGAGTTCTGAATGTCAAAGCAGGAATATTGAGTGGTCACAATATCATGAATATATCAACCCAAAACATTGACTTTTGTAAGCGTGTATGTATTTTCTATACCTAACTCAGAATTTATGTACATTGACGATATTTACACATCTTCAAGGGATGCTGATGTTAAGTTGGGAAGAATAAGGCCTAGATTTACGAAGGACTTGCGTTGTTCTGTGTCACGCAAGTCAACCAAGCAATAGAACTCTTTAAATGATAATTACTAAGCATGACTTTGTAAATAAATATAGTGCAATGCAGAGGCTTTTGCTGCATGACATTTCATGGTTGGCATTCCATGGGTGGAGTATGGGCATTCCCACGCATTCACCAAAGGAATTTGACAATCTCAGATTTACTACCCTAGAATTTTATGGCATGACCGGAGGCTAACATTATTGCAATCTACTTTATTGTCGCAGCTCCTTTAGAGAATACTGAACTTTAACAAAATTCCAATCCCAACAAAAGGCAGAATCCCCAGCCATCTTCCATCTTTTTATCGAACTGCCAACATAACATATAATAAAAATTTCCATATTACATTATATGTGAATTCCCAAATGTCCAAACAAAAACCTCCTGAAATCTGAGATGACTTTAGTTTTAGTTCTCCATACTTCTTCCAGCTTCCTCTCATTGTTGCACACGACCTACAAGAAAAACAAAAAAAACAGCAATACAGGGTTGGGTTGAAGGGAGGGATAATATTTGCCTCCGTGTCTTTAATAAAATCCAGATTTCTGACCATCAAGTTGGGGAAAATCTACATTTTATGGCAAGACCGGAGGCTAACATTATTGCAAGTTTAAAGTTTCTCTAATGAACCAGAAGCTGCATTCACAACACGTTTAAAATAAAACCTTCTGAAAATTACATCATTAGACAAATCCGCACATCTCAAAATGTATTGCAGAGCACCCTCCAGCATTTTTATTTATTTTATTTATTGGATTTATAGAGCGCATGGCTGCCCGGGGGCTTCCCAGCATATATGCTATTGAAGCAGAAGCACCCCTTACAGAATGTGTTCCAAACAAGCTTATATCCACTCCTGCGCTCTTCATCATCTCTTTCACCCGGTAGAGCAAGAGTAGGTGCTGATACAGATTTATATAGGTGTTTAAAAGGTATAAGCAACTGATAATCCGATAGAAAACCGTGACATCCTCCTTTCATACTCTTTCATGCAACGGACCACACAAAACTTCTCAGTCTCACCAAAATATGGATAGAAGATAGTTTCTGAATTTGCTTTGGTTCTTTTACTCAAACAAAAACAAACACCCTCAGGACTAAAAATTCTTACACAAACATCCAATGCTTTATCGTTCGATACTCTCCTAAATGAATGTAAACACAACAAAATGGTTAGTTTTTTAGATAAAACCTTTAAATCTAAAACAGGATGGTCACCTAAACCTTCCAAACAGTTAAGCACTTTCAAGCCTTCCAGATGTTTAAGCTCTTTCAACACATCCCAAACAGAATTTTACCTTGAAACTGGAGGTTTCAAAACTCTTACACTCCTCATCAAAACATTTCACCAAACATTCTGTCCCACGAATGCACCATTCACCAGCACATGACCTGCAGCAATGGCAGATCTATGCACATTAATAGTCCTGTAAGCCAATCTTGACCTACACAGACATGCTACATAGTTAACCACTTCTACAATATCCACTGAAACGGGATCAAAATCCCTCTCCACACACCAGCAAAGCCATTTCTACCATGCCAATCTATACATCTTCCTGGTACCTTGAGCCCAGGACTCCCTAATAAGATTTGAAGCCTCCTACAAAAGTCCTGGCACCTCCCAGATATGCCTGAAATTCTAAAAGCTACCAGTCTCAACTTATCTGATTTCACCATGTCATGCAATACTCCTAATGGCTCCAACAGAACCTCCTGGAACACAGGGAGCAGAATCGGACAATCTCCAGGAGAATCAGGTGTCAAATCTGAGACTTTCACAATGGTATCACCAAGAACACCGTCTCCTTCCATCTGCGCACCATCAAAGTTACTCGAGTAATCATTGAGAATGGAGGGAACACATAAGGACTGAGGCCTCTCTAATCCTGCCTGAAAGCATCTATTCCTGCCAACTCCTGATCCAAACGCCAGATGAAAAACTTCTTCAAATGAGTATTTAATCTATTCACAAACAAATTCACCTCACAAGGACCCCAAATCTCCATCAACTTTGTGAAACCTAAAATGTGCAGTCTCCAATCGCTGGAGTCCCTGTAATTCCTGGAATACCAATCTGTCTCTACATTCTTTAACCATGGAATGTGTTCCGTTTGCACTAGAACATTCTGGTTCAAACAATAATCCACAAAAATATTTGCCAGATCCTTTGAACAAGACCCCCCAACTTGTTCAAATACCTCACTGATGAAACATTATCCACCCTCAGTAGAAGTGAACACTGAGTCCTTTGTAAAACTTCTTATTGCAAAGGAACCTGCCAGAAGCTCCAGACAATTTCTGTGGAGCCTTGTTTCCTCTTCTGTCCAAATACCCTCTTTTAAATTCGCACCACAGCGAGCCCGCAACCTGTTAAACTTGCATCTGACTCTATAATCAACTCTGAATTCTCCTCAAAGATAGCGTTCCCATTCCAAGCTTCCATATTCCTTAACCACCACAGTAGTTCTCCTTTTGCTTCGCGAGAGCACTATCAGGTCCAAATACTTTAAACAACATCTCGAGTGCCTGACCTTCAGTCTCTGAAGAGCACGATAATTCAAAGGTCTGGGAAAAATAGGCTGAATCGTGGAAGACCACAGACCTACCACTCTCGCCAGCATTTGCAAATAAATCTTTTCCAACTCCTTCCCAATCCCATTCCTTATTCTCTTTAAATTTTCCTTGGGCAACTTCAGTTGTCCCTGTACTGTATCCACTAGAGTCCCCAAGAACTGCATTTCCTGGCCAGTATTAAACAAGGCTTCTGCCTGTTGACCACAAAACCAAGATTTTCCAACTACAAAATTTCCATCCTCGTGTTCTCCTTTTCTCTTGACTTCTCCAGATCCATTAACAAAGTAGCATCCAATTACATGATCAGACATACTTCTAGTTCCCTCAAATATGCTGCAACTGGACGAAGCATCTTTGTAAAGCAGCAAGGGGCAGATGAAAAACCAAATGGCAGACACGCAAACTTCCACATCTTCTCTACCCATCTGAATTGAATAAACCTCTGTTGGGATTCCCAAATTGGAATCGTCAAATAAGCATCATCTAAGTCTAACCAAGTCATCCAATCTCCTGCCTGCAACTGATCCCTCAGAATATGCTTTCCTTCCATTTTGATGTGATGATAACCCAATCGTTCAGATGCCTTAGATTTATGGCAAGTGCTGCGGCAACAAATGATGGGCGGAATGCTGAATGAATCAAACATTCACCTCAAGTCAGGAGATCCGGGTTAAATTCATTGTTCTCTGCTCATTATGCCACCCCAGTTTGGACCCAAATCAGTCTTGACCCTGCTCCTCATGGGAACAGTCCAGCCCTAGACCAGAGGCAAGCATCCTGGGACAGGTTTTGGGGTAACACCCCTCATCAGCCAGATTGGCTTGAATCCAGTGGTACAGTGAGCAAGGGACCCACGTCTGGGCATACCCATCCCATTTAGGGTGAACATGTATTATCCATTCAGCATTCCGTCCATCATTTGTTGCCGTAGCACTTGGATTTATGACAGGCCTCATGCCCTTGTCCTTCTTCTCCACAAGGAAAATGTTACTCAGAAAATCTGGCACAACATTTATCACTTCCACAATCACACCTTTCCTTTCTAATTATAAAACTTCCCTGTTCACCAAGTCTGATAGTTCTGAATCAAATCTTATAATTTCTGGAAACCAGTACTGTACAGGCTCCCCTACAAAATCTATATGGTATCCTAACACATTTTGAAGACCCCCAAGGATCTCTAGTTATTTGAGTCTAATTGTGAAAGATTTGAGCATGTCTACTGCCCAACTTTAACTGGATAACAGAAAGGTTGTCTAACCTGATCCCTGGTTTTGACGGCCTCCTCTAGCCCTTGATCTTTGTTTCTGGGGATAAAAATGTCCTGGATGGTAGGAGGTTTGGTATTAGTAGGGCCTGAATCCTCTTGTAGAAGAAGATCTACTGATAACGTTCCCACAGCTGGGAAATCAGCCTCTCGTTCTCCCCGCCCCACCAAAAACTTGGCAGTCAAAGACCTTCTTAATCTCTCTCTGAGACTTTTGCAAGGAACTGAAAGCCCCAAATTACTTGGACAACTCTTAAATAAAAGTGTCACCAAAATATATTCCATTTGCCTCCTGACCTGCCTCAGCATTGGCCAGCTCCACCAATTTAGAGTCTTTTTTAAGAAGGATACTCTTCCTTATTTCAACAGATATGGCCGTGTTTGTATTACCCAAAATATATACTGCTCTCTGGACCCACTCCCTCAGCTCTTCAACATTCAGAGCCTTCTTAGCATCATAGACTTCGTCTGCCATATCGAATATTTTTGTAAGTGGGGTCGTAAAGTCCAGCAATACATCATGGCACATTCTTAGACCCTTGTCCAAACCCTTTCCTGGGTCATGACCACCTTCACCTATGAAAGCTAAAATCTTAGCACCAAGATCCGGTGTCATTGATATATTATTGTCGACATTTTGCCTAGCACACTCTGATGGCAACCTCATCGTCACATCTTTAGGGATCTGCTTCTGCAACCATATCTCCATGTATTCAGCTACATGAGGTGCCGGTGACTATTCAGGGGAAAGTGGATGCTTTAGAAGCATTGGGACAAACATAACCCTCCCCCCCAAGAGTGCCAGTAAGAGTCCCAATTCCATTACCTTTAATTCCACCAACCTGTCCGGTCTGATGAACAGTGCCAACGTCTTCCTCATCTGAATCAAATCCAGTTGAATAACTTAATTCTATCTCTGCACTGCCCGATGATTCATCACACAGGATGGTAGTATGCTTGGGAACACTTTTTGTTTTCAAATTAGCCTTTACTGGCCCCTTTTTTTCATCCCCATGTGTGTCCTTGACACTTCCCTGTTTTGTGCAGCCACAAAACCCAACATCTGCCACTGCAGATTTGCTCTTCTTTGCTTTTGTCTGATCAACCTCCAGATGTTTACATGTCCTGTTCAACTTACCACCTTTCCTAACAGCTGGTCCCTCCCCAGCTGAATAATAAATGTTCCTCCTGACAAGAAAAATCCCTAGCTTGCCAGAAGTCATCTATTTTCTTTTCCATTTTTTATCCAATTCTGCTGAAAATGTATTCAGCAAATTACCAATACTGTCTTCTATGTAAATATTAATTTCTTTCCTTACATTTTCTTCCGACATGTTACTTCTTAAACAAAACCAGCAAACCTACCTACTGTTGCCACTATCCACCTTTAAAATCCCCAAAATGGAGAGGAAATTAGTTTTTTATAAATAAACCAAACAACCCACACAAAGAACTCTCAGAGAAGAAAAAACAACTCCTGCTCTGAAGTAATAATACATCCGTAACAGCTGCAACTGAAAAACATTGAAAAATCACGTCACGTATTTAAACCAATTACATTCATAGAAACAAACCCAAACTCCAAAAATGGCCTCCATGTGTGTCAAAGTACTTCCCATGCCACATTTCATAGGATTAACCTCATTCACAATAACAAGGCTGTTGGCATCACAGATTCGTCTAACTGTGTTTCTTCAAGAATATACTCCTGCCACCTTAAAAGGCAACCTTCCTAAATTATGAACCTTTAATTGTCATAAATCTCTTGAATGTAAAACTGCTTACCACTGAATTGGCACGCGGTGTTAACAGCACAAACCAAATGTGTGCATCTAGCCCTGTACGTGGCAAAAAATGCTCCTCAGAGCTTGCACACCAGGCTCAATTCTAATAGAAATGAAAACATGTAGTCGGCTCATGGCAACTCCATACTCTCGTGTCAAAGGAGTTGCGCGAGCACCAACGGTCACACAGAACATGTTTCAGCAACGCGAGCATAAGCAGCTGCCCTGAACGCATAAAAACACTTGATAAAGGGTAAAATATATCTTGCTTATCTTACATAAATTCCACAATACTCATATACATTGCTTTTTATAATCAATAATCAAATCCAAGGTAAGCACACATTTCTCACGCTTACCAAACATACTACTACTCGTACAAATAAACAAAATTATACTTATCTCTGTGAGCAGCAGCAAAAAAGAAGGAAGATGGCTGGGGATTCTGACCTTTTTCTGGGATCGGAATTTTGTTAAAGTTCTGTATTCTTTAAAGGCGTTGCGCCAATAAAGAAGATTGCAATAATATTAGCCTTTGTATCTTTAAAAAAATCCAGATTTTGTGATGATCAAGCTGGGGAAAATCTACATTGCCCAAAAGTGACGCTCCTCTAGAGGATGGCATAACGAGGAGAAATATTTTTATTTTTCGCTATTATTTTCATTTTCTATGCGTGATGCATAACACATTATAGAAAGAGGAAATTGTCTCTTAAGATTTTTTTTGTGCAAGAAGCACAAAAACAATTCACTAAACAATTCTGTCTGTAATGCAGGCACTCTTTCACCATGGCACAAGGGTGCCTATTATGCTGCTAGGCAGAACACAATGCACCAGAGCAAGGAATGAGCAGAAGTACACATAATCTTGGTGTGGGTCAAAGACCTGAGGATAGAGAACATTTGGAATATTCACCACCCTAATGACAAGGACTACACATTCTATTCAGCCTCACACCAGACATATGCTAGATTGGATTACTCTCTTGGCACCCCACAGCTCCAAGCGAGGACCCTGCAAGTAGAGATAGGAGTTATCGCCCATTCTGTCCCTTCCTGGTGACCCTAACTCTACACGACCCTGACAGTCCTTCCCAACAGAGACACTGGTGACTCACTACCTGCCTGACAGAGAACAAGGGCTTGGCCCCACAGATAGTTACGCTTCGGGACACTCTTAAGTTGGTCCTGAGGAGGAAATTTATCGCTGTTGAGGCCAAACTTAAAGCAAAGCAGAAAGATAAAAGATGAAAACTGGAGGGCAGAGTAGGGGAACTTGAATAAAAGCATAAAAGCTGAGGCTCCTGGAAAATCTTGTGTCAACTTATGATAGCACAAGACAAACTAAAGGCACTGAACTGGGACGCTACAGAATATGCACTGCTTCATACCAAACACAGACACTATGGGGGAAACGAAGCAGGCAAGCTACTGGCTTGCACACTCTAAGCAAAACAGAAGAGGGACAATTTAGCCAAGATAGATACTCACATGGGTGACACAGTATCCACTCTGGAGCAATTTGAGAGTTCTACTCTGGATAGTATACGTTGGACCCGTACATCGCCATGGGCATTTAAACCTACCTGGACACAATCACACTGCCGACCCTCACTGCCCAACAGTTCGATGCCCTAGATGAAGATATCCCTGTTGCAGCGGTCATAGCAGGCATCTGCCGCCTTTGAGTGGGGAATACCCTGGGACCGGATGGGAACACAGCAGCTTTCTGCAAACTGTTCTACCCTCACATTGCCCCTCTGCTGACCAAGCTCTACAACTCATTTACCGCCACTGAGTCATTTACACTCACAATGCACTCGTTGGTCATTACAGTTATACATAAGCTGGAGAAAAACCCTGCTAATTGTGCTTCCTACCACCTAATCTCCCTGTTTAATACAGATTTGAACATCTTGTAGGGCATTCTGGTTCGGAGATTGGGCCCTTATATGCAGGACCTGGTGGATCCAGATCAAACGGGGTTTGTTGTCCGGACAACACAAATCACATAGAAAGAGGACCTCTGGTACTGGAGATGTCTTCCACAGTAAAGTTGCACGGTTCACTGAGGTACCACCCCCATTGTAGTGGTGGCAAAGTATCCACAGTCTCCACTGGACAGGTGAGGGTCTGCATACCACAGGAATTGGTGCTTAATTATGTAGTGGGAAATTATATTGATAAATGGTTCTCTGCTTATAAGGTAGCTCTGAAAGTGTACAAGGTCCAGAGGTGTACCGAGAGCATATTTTGGAAGTACATGCCTACAGTCGGGAGGGACACAAGTCTTACACTTAAGGTAGAGGACCAGACCAAGTATGCCTCCATGAAAGCCATTCTTATTTCCAAATTTGGACAGAATCTTAGAACTACCTTGAGAGGTTCATGGACAGCCACAAACTCCCAAACCTGCCATGGGTGGACTTCTTAGATTATTCCAGCAAGGAACTGAAGGGGTGGGTGAGGAGCAGCAAAGTGTTTTTTTTGGGCTATATAACCTGATTCTGAGGGAACACATGCTCAATACCTGTTTTATAGTGCTGTGCCAACACCTGGTTGATAGTAAGTTGACTGACCCCAGGGGTAGCTTGCTGAGGAGGCAGACCTCTGGGTCAGTACCAGAGTGTCCAAGAAGGTCCGTGGAGGTGACCCCATGAAGGGTAGTTCAGGTTCCCCCCAGTAGAATGAGGGAGAGGTCAAGGAAAACACAAACAAGTCTAAGACTAAAGGGGAAAGAAAGAAAGGGTTCCCATGCCCCTTCTGAGAAGAAGGAGGAAGATTATGGTGGACATGTGGCTAAGGACACCCCCTTTCCAACACTGCTGCTTCGAGTTTTCTCAGCAGGGGGACTCTGTCCTAAAAATCTACCCACTTATGGGACCTCTTCAGGGATAGGTAGTCCCCAGAGGTGGGAGGTAGATCATGCGCTAGTCTCCCTTGGTTGGAAGGTGAACTCAGAAGTTAGAATGGTGATCCCTGTGGGTGGGAGACTTCATCTCCACCAGGTCGAGGTAAATGGGGTCCATTTCACTGTTCTGAGGGACAGCCAGGCTAGGCAGACCATGGTCGTGGAAAGGCTGTTTTCCTCAGAGCAGTACACCGGTCAAGTATGTAGGGTAAGGGGTTCGAACAAAATATCAGCAAAAAAAATTGTGATACAAAAAAATAGTGTACAGAATATTGGTACATGAAAAATATCATGGGCTGGAGTATTTAAGGTAAAAAATATAATTTTTAGTGTTCTTTTTAATATCAATGTAACAAATATTGTTGTATGTAATACTGTTTGTATGTGTTAATTAGTATGTAGTTTATATATTATTATTATATTATATTTATATAATATCTAAAAGAGCATGTGTAATAAAATAAAATATGTCGGTATATTTTTATGGAAAATGTTATATTTTTATAATTTTTGGAACATTTTCTTTTTAAATTGGTGCCATTTAAAACACATTTTGTTTTAAAATTAATTATATATTTTTTTCAAATTATATTTTAAATGTATAAAAATATAACATTTACTTAAATATTTTTATATTTTATGATTGTTATTGTTGGAATAATAGTTTTGCTTTTTTATTTTATGGTTTAAAGTTTAAGAATAGTAGAAAACAAATCTAAAATATTTTAACAATTATTAGAAATAAAAAGACATTTTTATATTTATATTTGTGTATATATATAGGTTTGTAGTTTAGGGTAGTTTGTTTTTAGATTTCTTTTAAATTTTAGGTCTAAATCACTTTTATTGGCTTCAATGAAGTACAGAATGCAAACATAATCCTCACCTACATCCATCAACCTTTGCAGATTAATACTAAGGGAAAGGCAAACAGATAAAACAAGGGAAGAGGGGTGCGCCTTAGGGGAAACAGGCGATCCAGTCCAATGTGTTGGGGTGGGAAAACAAGAGGGGATAGGGACAGTGAGAGAGGGTGAGGGAAAGGGCAACAGCTCTACGGTTCTAGCCGCTTTGAGGAGCCAATAGCATTAGGTGGCAGGGAGATCATAAGAGTCTCTAGTGCGCTCTTTCTCGGTCACTCATCGAGGTTATCGTTAGTCGAACTATGCATAGGTATGCCATACATCTGAACTCCCGGAAGGTTTTACAAGGAATTGTATGCATGGATCCCATGTCTTGTCAAATTGTGGCAGCTTGTGATCCGCCATGCCTAGTAAGGCCCATAGGTTACGAGCTGTGTGCGTCGGTGCTATCTCTCTGCCCCCCTTGAGCAAAAGGACTTGTTTAGCTGCACAGAGTGCTAGGGTTACCACTTTCCCTGTCGCTGATCGCAAAGGGTGAGTCAGGACATTACGGAAACCTAGCAGGCTGTAGCTGGGAAACTTAGAGATATCTGCATAATATATGTTGTTAATATTGGCCAACACCTCCATCCAGCAGCATTGTAGTTTATGGCAGTGTCAAAAAAGGTGAATGACTGTACCTAGGTGGCCACAGTTGAGCCAACAGTTATCAGTACTGCCATGTTTCCATATAGTCCCCCTGGCTGGGGTATAATACCAGTAGGGTGTCAATTTAAGGAGTGTTTATTTCCCGTAAGCACTATAGGTGGCACTCCAGGTCCTGTGAAAGATGTAAGATCACTCCTTGGGAGTAAATGTGCACTCATACTCTACCTCCCATCTCTTCTGGGCTGGAGTTTTATTAAAGGCCATAGGGGTATTCAGGAAGTTATAAATAGAGAGAGAAGGCTCTTGTCATTCTGCCTAGTCTGGGTCGATAAACCCTTGCATAAAAGTACTAAGGCGGGTCGTCAGAATGTTGGCAGAAAGTTTGGAAACGACATTAATTAGCAAAATAGGCCTTGAAGGCAAGCGGAGGTTTGGGGATTACTGTGATAGTAGCTTCCCTCATCGTATCAGTAAGTGTGCCCTTTTCACTGAAGGAGTTATAGAGGCGAGTGAGGATAGGTGCCAATTGGCTAGCAAAAGTTTTGTAAAAGTCGGCAGTGAACCTGTCTTGCCTAGGGGCCTTGCCTTTCTGGAGCGGTGCTATAGCTGTGAGGAACTTGTCTTCTCATATGTCCGTCTCCAGTTGAAGGGCATCTGCAGCCTGTAAGCACGCAGTAGGAGCTTGTGCAATATACTCTGCAGCAGCCGCATAGTTTAGTGTGTCTGGCGAGTATAAATCAGCGTAAAAGTGTTCAAATGCCTGCGCAATTTATTCAAAGGCATGCGCGGGTTGTCTCGGTGGTCCCCAAAACTTGGTTCTTCTCTGTTTGTGTACCTGATCTCTCAGCCTATGGGCAAGATGTCATCCTGCGCTATTGCCCCCGCATAGTTCTTCTGTTTAGCATGGAGGAGAGAAAATCTGCCCTCTCCTTATTTAATGCTTTAAGTTGCTTTCTAGCTGGTGTTTGTAGGATCTCCACTTTATAGGAGCCTGATTACTTATGGGCCTCCTCTAGTTCTTTCACCTCGGTCTACAGGCTAATGCTCTTATCCTTTCTGCCTTTATTAAGCCTTGTGGAGATAGCTATAAGACACCCCACAGGACCATTTAGAGTATTCCAGCATAATAATATAGAGGTGTCAGGTGTGTCATTGGTGCTGAAGCATGTGTGTAGGGCGGGAGACATCCTTTACCACGCAACTGTTACAACGCGATGCTTTTACATCGCGGTTTTCACAACACAAGTCGTTACAACCACTTGCGCTAGATGGCGCTCTAACCTAAGGAATAGTATGATTTACTATTCCAACACCTTCCCTACTGTACGTAGACTGGAGTTGGAATAGTAAATCATACTATTCCTAAATCCAGCGCCCTCCAGCGCAAGTCGTTGTAACGACTTGCGTTGTAAAAAACGTGATGTAAAATACCGCGTTGTAATGGAATGCGTTGTATCGTCATATATTTGTGTAGGGCTTTCTTAACTTCTTCCAAAGTAAGGCTGTATATCAGGAATTTGTGATTTAATCGCCATGAGTGTTGAGACACAAGAGCGCCGGGCATGGACAGGCTAATTGAAATAGGGGAGTGGTCGGACAAGGGCACTGCACCTATGCTCACTTAGGTAGTGGCCACTGCAATTCGAGGAGACACCAGAAAATAGTCTATTCTGGCGTAGGTTTGGTGAAAAGCTGAGAAATATATAAAGTCCTTCATGTTAGGGTTACGATCCCACCATACATCCACCATGCATGTGTCTCTCAGCCAGCCAAGACCTGCAGCAGTAAAGACCCCTGTCTGACCTGTCCTGTGGGCAGAGTGATCTAGCAGTGTGTCTGGGATAAAGTTGAATTCACCCCCCATGAGTATATTGAAATCTGGAGAGGTAAGTACTCGCCCCATCACTTCCAGAATGTAATATTCTTGGTGTTCGTTTGGGGGCATACATATTGGAAATTGTGAAGTTGCGTGTGTGGATTAATAGTCTCAAGGAGAATAGCTGACCAGGAGAGTCTGCTTGAATCTGGAGACTTGTCCTTGGAAGTGGACAGCAAGATCGCTACTCCAATCTTTTTTCCCATGTCCTGAGGAGAAATACTGTTGGTTGAACCAGCAGGACCTCATGCGCTTCCAATCATCCTTGAGGATATGGGTCTCCTGTAGGAGGTATATATTGCATTTGGAGACTCTGAGCATTGTGAGGAGCGCTATTAGTTTTGCAGTAGAGTTGAGTCCGAGAACGTTTAAACTCAGGATCTTAACCATATCTTCATGTGGGTGATAGTGTCACCGATGGAGTGGTGTAGGCGTAGATTGGCCACGGCTCACCAGTGGATCTTAAACGTCAGCATTGTCGCAGTGTTGGAAGACATTTACGTTTATTTGTATGTATTAGAAATAGTTTGTGTTATTTTATTGGTTCGTTGGTGATTAGAAATGTAATAAAAATAGTAAGTTGTATGTTTGTAATCAATGCTATGATTAATTACATTATTTTATAAAAGATAGACATGTCACACATTTTTCACATTTTATTTTTGTTTTCAAAGTTTTTTAATTGTATTTTTTGACATTTGTAATTATATATGTTTAATTTAAAGAACAAATATTTCTATAAAGTTAGGTAAATAAAACACTTCTTTTCATTTTTTATTAATAAAAAATATGTAAATTATGTTTACATAGTATCGTGGGTTGTACATTTTCAACTTTTATTTTACATTGTTTAACAGTTTTCTAACATTTCCTAAATGTCTTTATATACATATTTTCAACATCATTTTAACATATGTTTTTTCAGTATATATTAAATAATTGTAATATTTTATACTATTTTTAATTTTTTCTTTATGCATTTTATACATTTTATCACAGTATTTTTTGATATGCTGTACATGTTTAACATGTTTAACATTTTTTTTATTTTTTTTATACATTTATTCAACACTTTTACCATGTTTCCCTTTCATTTCTATTTGGAGATAGTCATTTTTAAATTTCAATTAGTGCCCTCTTTTTTTACTGCTACCTTTTATTTTGTAATCAATTTGTGTTTTTTTTAATCTATTTTGACGGTAAGATGCTGCTGTTTGTTAGAAGAGGTGAGTCCTTTTTAAAGGATTTTCTAAGGATTTTGAGGGTAAGAGGGGTTGGATGAGTTTAGAATGTAGTTATAGTGTTTCTTGTGGGTTATTTGTATATTTTGATGCGTTACAGTTATTTTATTTCAAAACTTTGTACATTTGCATTTTTGTACACTATTTTAGTAATGTATCACTATGCTATGTTAAATAAAGTTATGTTAGTTCTATTTTGATGGTTAATTGTTACATATATGTTTTTTTACGGAGGGTAATGTGTTTTGCGGGTGACTTGTTTAATTTACTTTCCAGGCTTTTGTCTACGAATGTGTACTTTGGGCAATGGGAGTTAATGTTTTTTTTTTTAAGGAAAACATTTTTGGTTTGTAATAGGGGTGGGTTGAGCCCGCAAAGTTTCACTATGTGGAATTTCACAGAGTTACATAAAATCTCCATGAGATTCAACAGTTTTCCTCAAGTGGGCAGAAATTGGTACGTTGCGCTGCTCGTGCTGATTTTCAGCACTGGGAACTTGTTCCAAGCAGCAAAATCAGCGCAAAGAGCACCACACGGTATGCCAGAGGTACTGCTTCTTGTGTAGATTTTCTACTTGAGCGTCAGCTTTCTCACTACGAATTGTAGTTCCTGGAGTGTTTAATTTTTTTAAATCACTTTTTCTGGGTTTGTTTATGGTTCCTACATACTTTGGGTTTCTTTGAGGAATTTTAATTGTATTCATTAAATTTTTGCATTTTATTGGGGTATTTTGGACAATATGTTTCCTATTTTTTGTTGGATTCATATTTTTCACTAATTGGATACACAGAAAGAGCTGCAGCTACAGAACAGTAAGTTTTATTTCTTTTATTTCTTTTCGGGTGGGAACTGTAGTTTTATAATGTTTGTGTAAATGTTATGAGGAATCTTTTGGTTTATGTGTTATATTTGATTTATTTGATGGATTGAGTTCAATGTTTTTAATTTATTGGTTGTGATGGTTAAATTTTATCTTAAATAATTATATGTAGTTTTATCATATCGGTCTTCAGTAACATTGGAATTGCAATTACATTTTGACTGATTTAATTTAGTTGGTTTAGAATTTGTCATAGTTTTTGAGTACTTTGGTAGGTTACTATGAAGTCTGTAATATGCTTTTGGATATAATTTCTATAACTCTATCATTTTTGTTATTGTTAAAGAGTTTGACTTTAAATTGTAGCAAGCCGTACAGTCTTTTGGTCTTTTTGATAAGTTTATGGGCAATTTGGGTAACACAGATTGCTCCAAGTTTAGTGGTTGATGGCAGCTTTGCTCTTTTGGTAATGCTTTTATAAATTACTACAGAGTAGGTTGGGTTTTGCCTAATGTGGGTTGGAAGGCATTGTGCCATCCTTCCACTGCGTTGTTTGTTGTTTGTTTTGGCTTCCTGTGCCAGGGTGCTGTCATAGACATTCCACCATGGTATTTGGAATTTTGGCTGGCGTCTGTGTCTTGACCGATGCAGTCTGCCAACCCAAGTGTCATTGAAATTGTCCATAAGGGGGTAAAGGTTGTCTTCATTTTGCTGTTAGAAAGGACTTTCTATTAGCAAATTGTAGCGGTTGGCAGCTACCTCTGTCACAGGGGCATCGGCTAGTGCTATCAGTTTTTTTTTATTTCTTATGCAAATTTGCTGTTTGTAGAATATTCTACACTTAGGCCCTGATTACGTGTTTGGTGGTCCGAACGCCCAACCGCCCTGGTTGCGGTCCCTATAAGACAGCTGCATCGGCGGTCTTCCACCCATTATAGTACGAGTCATGCAACCTGAAACGCCGACTGCATTGACGGCGTGGTTCCCGCATGGGCCGCGGTGGTCTGCAATGTTGGCGATATGTACACTGATGCCGTCAGAGCCGCAGCTTCCTGCCGAGCCTTTTACGACAACACAGTTGTACTGGTGGTCCCCTAATGGCGGGTCCCCACAGCAGTAGACCACTGCGGTTCGCGCACAGCAAAGCACAACAACAGTGCCCATTGGATGGATTAAAAAACTACACAGCAGATGTCCTTTGGCCAAGTGGACATGCCTGCAAATCACACTACAAGACACACCCCATCCCTGACAATGATCCTTTGCTTCTCAGCTGCAGCCCACAAGACAGTCACCACGATTTCATGCATTTTGAGCTAAGGCACCCCTTTTTTTCATCTTCCCATTTAACACTCTCCACACCCTTTTGGCATAGTAGGATTCCATAACGGTGCCAACAGCCATGGACGGTTGGGATGCTCTGAGTCTCCCAGATATAAGACAGACAGAAGTGCAACAATGAGTTACACACTTTCAGAATATACTACCTGATATTACCACACAAAGTTAGGATAGATCAAACTTACCAACAAGCCAGGCCCTCTCTGGTATTAGTTGTGACATCAGCTGTGGTATGGCGCTGTTCCGCAGTATGAAGGAATCAAGTGCAGATCCTGGGAACCGGGCACAGACGTTTGAGATGTACAAATCATGTAAGCAGACAACTTGCAGGTGGTTAGAATGGACTTGCTTCCTGTTACTGTACACTTGTTCTCTGGATTGCGGTGGTACTAAGGCAATATGGGTGCCATCAGGGATGCAACCAAATCTATAGAAATTACCTTTTACAGCGGCTTAAACCTCACAGCACGGGAATTGGATGTAGCTGTTCATGTGTCTCATCATTGCTGAAAGCATGTCTCGTAGTACACAACTGAACATTAGTTGTGACATACCACCAGAAATAACCACAGTAAATTGAAAGGAATCTGTGGCCAGAAAATGCAATACTGACATAAGATTCACAATTGGTGTGAGAGATGTAGGATAATGTGATTTGAGGAAGGAGGTCAGGCTCCAACTGATTACATGAATCCTGTATTGTTTGCCTATTCAAACGAAATGTATTGATCACATTTCTTTCTTCCTGAAAGTCTGGAAATGGGTGATACAGTGGAGGCTGTCATCTCCTTCCTCTCCTAGGGTGTCTATGTGAGGAGTGAACATGATTTTGTACATTGGTCACAGTGTCCAGAGTAACAAATATGAGAGTAAGTCAAAACTCCTGTGACATAACATAACTGCATCACAAAGTATTACATATAATTCAATTATCATTGACTACTGTTCAACATACACCAGTAATCCCCAATTTGGCCTTCACATGTGTCTGTAACAGAAATTTGCACATCACCAATTCAGAAATGTAGCATTTGCACTAAAATAAGGTTTTCATGACATTTTAGGTGAAAAACCAACAACCACGGTGTTCAGTGCACCGCACACATTTTGCCTTTAGGCACAGTAATGCACCACACAAATGATTTTTGTACTGGTCATTATATGGGAAGGTAGTTTTTTAAATGTAAACATGTTAGCCCTCATTTGTTGGGGTGGTGACACACTTAACAGTCAGCAATACTGTAGTTCTGCTAAAATGGCAGATGCCTGACTTTGCATATGGGACATTTTGAACAACCGCCGCCGTTGGATGTCGACTGCATGGTTGCATCCATTGTCGACACAGCCATGATGACCGCATACGTAGCAAACATGTACACCACGGTTTGAAAAAAAAACACTTCCCTTACTGACACTGCTGCTATCAAGAACTCCTCCATTTTAGCTGATGTTTGCCACCTCTGGGAGCAATTATGCCAGGCAAAGCAGGCGAGAGGGCCCACCCCTTCTCTCCAGAGGAGCTGGTAACCCTGTTTGAAGAGGTTTTTCCAGTGTATGGCAAGCTCTATGACTCACCAGAGGAACAGATAACTATTACAAATAAATGTTTTACTCTGTTCAACTTCATCTTTTCAATTCCCATTGGCTACAATGTGCCTCTGATTCCAAGAGTGAAACCATGCTATTTTTGGTGAAATTGAGTGGTCCCTACATAGGTTAATCATGTAATGGATATTTTGGCACTGTACCTTGTGGAGTGAACATCAGCATTGTAAAGTTTGATAAGCCCTATATCCTACTTGTTTTGCATGCACATATCTATGCATGTATACATTTCATGGTACCTATGATAAGTTACCAAATCAGATCATGGTATATGTGCAAATAAATGTACAAGTTTTACAGCATGAGTTGTGTCTGTATACTGTAAGAAGCAGTTGAGGGTGATATTAGCCATGTGTACAGTACCACAGATCACTCAGCCCACATCAGGCTTTGAACAATTGTTGTCTGGGAGCTAGCTGTACCTCATAGACCCCTACAGAGTGCCATACAACCTATTTGATTGCCAGAAGATTCACTCTTATGTACTAAATTGGTGGATATGTTATGTTCATGTGGGCTCAGTAGGCACAGCCTGCAGAGAGCAAGGCCTGACAATGACTTTTAGCCAGTCTGGGATATGGCCCATGCTGGGGTACAGTTATCTCCTGGTAGACCTGCAGATCTATGGATGCTCCCAAAATTATGTTTATTAAGCAATGGTAGCCCTGATTGCTGTTACATGGACTTTATTTGGAATGGCGACTGAGGAAACTCCCTGACCTGATACTTCTTTCCATTGACCCACATTTTCAATGTGCATCTTTTACGTATGACATTTCCATAAGTCATGCTTCCACTGTACTCGCCAATTGAACATCTGACACATGGCCAGTGTAGATAGTTGGTTACTTCTGAAGAGATTATGAAATGTAATTCACCAAGTTTGTCACATTCAATCCAATGAAGAAAGAAATACAATGGTATGTTGAATGACATCCCTATTACAGTGCCAAATATGGCAAAAAGTGTGTCCTGTGATGGCAGTACATACCACACAAACACAATCTGACATAGTATGATATCCGAATAAGTAGTCCATATTTCCACACATCCCCAGATAGGAAGCTCTCAGCGACACACATGCCAGCCTTTACTTTGAAACCTAAGTCTCAGGATGTGGTCTATAACATGGTACCAGGCTCTATGGATCATATGCATCAAATAATTGGGCCTGTCTGCAAAGGTGCCTGTGCAGTCATGCACAAGTAATTTACCCTTCAGAAGGTCTCAATGGTGTGTTGTGTGTCATAGTACCTCACATTACAGTACATGTAGGATGGCCCTGGGCTATGTGATGTTTGTGGGCTGGCAAAGTCAGTGTAGGTCAAGACTAGGGTTGAGGATAGTCAGCAGATGACCACAAAAGTGTGTATTCATGCGTTTGTAGTGCTTATCAGGTGACATTTACACATGTGTTGTGTTGACTATTGATAAATGCTTGTGCTAAATGTATACAAAATGTGTATCAAACAAACAGATATCCAAAAAGTTGCAGTCACAATATGTTTCTTCATCTATTGCATCCATACAGGTCAACGCCCATCAGAAAAAAGCCCTTTGAAGAGCCATAGCCTGGAAGGTGTGGACCCTGTTCCTCCATTGCAGGAAGAGGTGGGAGGATCTGAGGCCCTGGACCCAGAAGATTGTGGAGTTCCAGTTGTGGAAGTCCCCCCAATGTGGACAGGGCACACGCCGGTCCCTGACCCCCCCAATGGCCCGCATACTGGTGGTAGCCTACCAGGAGCTTGATGGGCAGTTGAGGGCCCAGCAGCAGCTACAAGGGGTGAGTCCTGTCCAGAGTCATACATGGTACATTGACAACTTTTTGTGTTACAGACATGCATTTCTTCATCAATATTGGGGGTTGCCCATGCGCGACACACAAGATGAGTTATTGTTTGTGTAGGTCTGGTAATAGGTGCACGCTTCTGTGCTGTGTCTATTGTCATTATGACCAGGAACACAGCTGAGCCGAGTCCACTACCATTTTTCATTTTTTAGCAGACACTTGGCTGAGTGAAGTGATAAATCATCTCATGTTCTTAGTTGTTCTGGGTGACAATTGTACCACACAGTCCCCTTTTCTTCCATGTTTAATGAGCGATGTTCCCTTGCTAATACTCTCATGTGATGGTGGCCCTCCTACATGTGACATGGAATACAGTGCACAGATTATGCATTGACTGTACAACACTTCCCATTGGTAAGTTATGCTTCAACAGTGACATGAGTGTGCATTAGTGTCTACATGTTGATCAATATACATTTGCCTGTTGTTAGTTCATCCACTGTAGTGCTTCAATAATCAATCACTGACTGGTGACATTCAACAGGAAGTGAGATGTAGAACCGTAGAGATCATATGTGAGTGTCTACACTCATCCTTACAAGGCAATCTGAGCTTGCACTACCAAAGAGTGCTGAGATGTGCCATCCCATTTGGACTCTCGTGATCCCACATCTTCATGTCATATATATTCACTGACACCCAACAACCTTCAAAGGTGTATTGGCATCTAGGAATGCAATCTATGAATGGCTTTATCACCTCTAGCAAGCAGGATTGGGAATGTTCATATGGCTATATTAAGTGTTGTGCTGTATGAATTTGGAGTATCTATCACCCAAAACTTTGGACCTCAATGTTTCAAGGCAACTTTCTAAGGTACATGTAATACATGGCTAAACTACTTCAGTACAGTGTTCATTAGACTTTTCTGGTAGTAGACATATGAAGACATTTGGAGTCAAAAGTGTCATCAGTGTGCAATGTGCATTTGCATGCAACATGATTTGTGCCACAACACATATCGATGGTACATTGTACTTTAACTTGACCTTAATGGCATCATGATGTGTTAGGAGGCAAAGGTGGATCTGTTGAAATCTGGGCCTTGTGTGAACAGTGTGTACATTTAAAAAAGTTATCTATCTTTTTTGGTAACATCGTTTTACTATGGTATACTACAAATGCCAAAGTATGCAAGGTGAACAACTATCCTAGTATAGAAATAAGGATGGAGTGTAGAAAATCCCATCAATGCATTTGAAGCTGTCTGGAGATTTGACATAAGTGGAACTAACTGTTTGCAGGTTATGTAGCATGCATGCATGTGCTCATGCTAAATTTGAAGCCTATAGAGTGAACCATGAAGCTGGTGTGATATGTGCACTTAATTAAATGTTTTCTGTTTATTTATGATGGTCAGGTGTGGAAAAGCAGTAACAATTAACCCATTTTACATGTCATTTCAGCTTCATCCAGGGAAGGCGAAGGAGAAGGGGTCAACGTCATAGCTAGTCACAGTGGTTCCGGACATGACATGACACCTCAGACACAGAGGGACCCAGTGACCAGGACAGTGTGTGCAGTGCCACGGAGGACAGTAGCTGTTGGACTTGGCCCTTTTTGCAGGGTCATCCCTAAACTTTTTGCCTTCCTCCTATACTTTTTTCTGACCTGTTGTTGGCTGTTTTATGACTCTGGGCACTTTACCATGCTGATCAGTGCTAAAGTGCATATGCTCTCCCCATTGTAAATTGTGTTATGGATTAGTGACTCCATGATTGGATGATTGGTTTACTTGTCAGTCCCTAGTACAGTGCACTGAGTGTGCCCAGGGCTTGTAAATCCAAGGCCGCTGGTGGGCTTGCAGCACTGGTTGTGCCACCCACAGAAGCTGCTTGTAAAATGTGTCTCAGGCCTGCCATTGCAGAGCCTGTGTGCAGTCTGTGACTGCCATGTCGACTTGGCAAGTGCACCCACTTGCCAGTCCCTAAACCTTCCCTTATCTTCATATCAGACACCCCTAAGGTAGGCCCAAGGGCAGGGTGCATTGTAAGTATAAGGTAGGACATGCCCTGGTGTGTGTGGCATGTCCTAATAGTGAATTACAGCCATTTTCGTTTTTCACTATTGCAAGGCTACCTGTTCTCCATAGGCCAGAATGGGCAGTTTGATTATTACACCTTATAATCCTAACTGACCGAGAGAACATGGTAGAAAAACGAATTTAGTATGCCTGAACTCAGGATGATAAAATACATCTTTTAGTGAAGTTGGTTTTAACATTCTTTGTTTGAAAATACCACTTTTAGAAAGTAGGTATTTTCTTGCCTAAACCATCCAGCTGCCTCTGCTCAGGTTGTGTATTGTATGTCTGGGTTTGTGAGTGACAGGGGCTGGGGGATTCCAGGAGGCAGGGTGAGTCAGCACTAGGCTGAATAGGTCTGCCTGAAGGAGGATGGGTGGGAGGAGTTGCACCTGGGTCTGAATAGGGCTGTGCCTGCCTTCCACAATGCTGGCTCCACCTCCTGCCGGGCGTCTGATGGCTCTGCCCCTCACTCTCAAAGGAAAGAAGGAGTCAGAAAAACAAAGTGCTCCAGGACTGACCAGAACTGGTTTTGGACTAGGCAGAGGCCTCTCTGCCTTCAGAGAACAAAGGAAAACTGTGTATAAAAAGGGGACCCAGACCCCTAGGAAATTAGATCACTTCTGGGAAATCAAGAAACCTGTTGCCAAGGAGAAGAACCGGAGAAGCTGAAGGAGGAGTACTGCCCCTGTGCTGTTTTGCTGATTGGGGTTGGCCTGCAGTGGTTGCTTTCTGCCAAGGACAGGAGAAAAGACTTTGCTGTGCTTTGTCATCTTGAAGAAGAGAATCTCCAAGGGCTTGAACTAGAGCTTGCCTCCTGCCTGAAGTCTCAGGGATACAAGACTTCACCAACCAGCTCCCCCCTGCATTCCCTTGCTGGGAATTGAAGTGCCTGCTGTTGTGCTGGGCCTTCTGAGAGACTGCGTGTCGCTGGGAGCTGGAAGCGCGACGCAACAACGAGAAGCGTGTCGCCGCCGCAGCCGTGGTCATCGCATCGCCGAGGAAGCGAGACGCCGCTGCCGCTGTCATCATCGCATCGCCGAAGCGCGGCGCATCGCCGGAGAAGCGCGTCGCAGGGCCTGTCGCGGCTCCAAAGATCATCGAGTCGCCGCACGGCCGTCGGGCGTGCACGCATAACACCAACGTTGTCGCATCGCAACCAAGACGCCATTTTGTCGCATCGTACCGGAGAAGAGTATCGCATCGAGGTGCCATCTTGTCGCATTGCACCGGAAAGCAGTAAGAAACCGACGCATCACCTCCCCACACAGTAAGGAAGCGAGCATCAACTCCCCTGCGCAGCAGTAAGGAACCGACGCATCCACTCCCTGAGTGTAAGGAACCGACGCATCACCTTCCCTGCGACCCTTTTGTTTTCTTTGCGTTACGCATTCAAGGTACATTGAGAGTAAAGTGTCGCATTTACAACTTGAGAGAACTGAACTATTTTATAACCTTTTAAAGCCTATTTTTGAGTACAGTATTGTGGATTTTTGCTATTGGGTCTTGTGATAAGTCTATATAAAGATTACTTATTTTTACATAAACAACCTGTGTGGTGTCCATCTGTAGTGTTTTCACTGTATTACTGTATGTGGTCACAAATGCTTTACACACTGCCTCTGAGATAAGCCTGTCTGCTCGTGCCAAGCTACCAGGGGGTGAGCAGGGGTTATTTTAGGAGTGTTTCCCCTTATCCTGACTAGAAGCAAGGGTCCCTATTTGGACAAAGGTGCAAACCATTGCCAACTAGAGACCCCCAGTTCTAACATTGGTGGTCAGCGGTGAGGATTTGGACTTGCATTTGTGATTCATATACAGTGATTGGTGTACACTACTAGTGAGTGCAGACCAATACGCGACCACATACATTTTGATAGGACTTTTTTTCCTTGGAACCTTTATTTTTGTTGAGAACTGCCAATTTTCACCATGAGCAAAAAGGATCCATTGCACCTGCAGATATTGAATTTGAAGAAGATAGGGTTGATACCTACACTGTGCCAGAACTCAAAGCTGTTTGCAAAAAGTTTAAAATCTCTATGAGAGGCCTCACCAGGAAGGAGGAGTTTCACAAGGCGCTAAGGGCCTGGTTGGAAGCACGGAATGCCAGTGGGCAGTCCGAGGAGCCTGTGGAGGAGGCAGAGAATTTAGATGGGCAGCTTGAGGGGCCATTGGGCTTACCTGGGAGGGGAGTGCCTTCCAGGGAGGGCAGCAGTGTTTCTCAAAGGGCCTGTCTCCAGAGGAGCTGGAGGACAGGGACAAAAGCAGGATGCATGAAATGGAGATGGCCAAACTGAAACAGGGAAGCCATGATAGCCTTGAGCACAAGAAATTGGAGTTGGAAAGTAAGAGGTTGGCCATGGAAGAAAGGAAGATGCTTTTAGAGCATGAGAGAATGATGAGGGTGTTGGAGTTCAAAGCCAGGGGCTTAGGGATTCCTCCCTCTGGTGGCAGCAAAATTAAGTTATTCAGTGCTGAGAGAGTAGTGCACACACCCAGAGATGTGGCGCCTGACTTGGAGGGGGTTAACATACACCAGGAGGTTCAAGGACAGGAGGTAGCTCCAGTAGTGCGCGTTGTCCCTGAGAGGAATAGGGAAACTGATGCAGGGATTCATGGTCCTAGTGGTGGGAGGGACACTCTACTGACTCTAGATGAGAGGTGCAGGGAGAGGGGTTCCCCCATGGTTGAAGTCCTGGTATGTGAGTGTGAAGACCGCCCAGAAGAGTGTGGGTTGAATGACAGAGACAGTCAGTTACTGTCTTGCCAATCTCAGGAGAGTGGTGTGGAGTACATGTGCGAGGCACTGGATGGTGAGGTGAAGGATAGTTTGGTTAACCCCTGTAGGGGCTGTGTGATCCAATTGTGGGAGAGCATATTGTAAGTCCCTGTTTTCCAGAGCTATACCAACACCTGTTGGAGAGTGAGTTCTCTGACCCCAGGGAGCTCACATTGGAGGCAGACCTTTGGGTGGATTCCAGAGGGTCTGAAGAGGCATTGGGGAGTGACCCTAAGAGGAGTGGCTCAGGTGTCTTCCAACCCAGAGTGGTGGGAGAGGTTCAGTGTAGCCCAGCTAGGTCCCGTGGTAATGGGAGGGGTGTAGGGACTCACGTCCTGTCTCAGTGGAGAAGGAGTGAGTGTGGGGCTGCGTGTCCCAAGGTGCCTGAAACCCAGTCTCAGAGCCTGGATGGTTCTTTAAGGGAACACCAGGTAGGGAGCCTAGGCTGTCCTGATGGGCCGCCTGTTGAGGAGGATCTCCTAGTGTCTAGAGAACCTGGAGCGTCTGTAAATGGAGCTCCAGTGTTTCTGGTATCTGGCAGTGCTGCTCCACTTGGGAGGGTGCAGAAGTCCAGAGTGAGGGGTGAGAGGGGGAGAGAGTCCCCAGTGGAAGAACCAGTGGGTCAGGGACCAGCCAGAAGGGCTGAGTCACCAGTGAATGACCATGGTAACACCACTTCTGTCCTGGGGGATCTTCCCGCGCTGTCAGATAGACAGGGATCGGGAGATCTGTGCCAGGCGGACTGTCACACAACACCTGAGAGATGTGTTACCCTCTGGGGGGGCATGCGTGCTCCCCAGGAAGTCCTGGTGCGCCAGGCAGATTCTTACACAACTCTAGAGGAGTGTGTTTTCCTTGGGGGGGGTTGGTGTACCCTCCCGGAAGTCCTGGGTTGCCAGGCACAGGTTCAGCCTAAGGGTACAGACCCTGGGTTGGAGGGCCAGGTTCAGGGTGTCCCCCCTGACCTGGAGGAAGGGGCAGCTGCTAACAGGGCCCCTACCGGTTTGTCTTCTGGGGCACCGCTCCAGGTGGGAGGGTGCAGGACCCCAGTAAAGGGGGCGGGGAGAGGACAGCCTCACCCCTGGCCTCTGCCCAGTCTAAGGGTACAGACCCTATGCTGGAATCCCAGTTGCAGGATAGAACCCCTGAACTGGTGGGCGAATTGTGCAGGTCACCTGCCACAGGTGCCCTGACAATTCTGGAAGGGGGTACCGCTCCAGGTGGGAGGGTACAGAGCCCCAAGGAGGAGGACCGTGTGTGGGAAAGCCCACCCCAGTCTCCAGTCCAGCCGCCGGGTATAGGCCCGGGGCTGGTGGGTCAGCGCCAGGATGTCCTACCTGACCTGACAGGAGGGAGAGTGGACAAAGGGTGCCAAGCACCTGGGGCTACTGCCCCCGCTCTCTGACGCCACAGAGGTTTGAGAGCCCTGAGAGGCATAAGGCCTGGGTCTCATCCCTGACCACTGTCAGTGGCCACTGTGGCTTGCTTTCTGTCTGTTGGGACACACCTGTGAGCAAGTTAAGGTTAGGTGCTGCACAGATGGTGTCCACAGGTGAGGAGAAGGGTTCCCCATGGATTAGCTTGGTGGGCCCTGAGAGTATGGACAGAGGGATCCAAATAGGTTCAGATTGGCGTAGAACTGGAGTATGCCCCTGCTGTTGTGGGCCAGGGTCCAGGTTCTATCGCCCAAAGCAGAGAAGCCCATCAGGGTAGTGATTGGTCTCCCCTGCATTTTGGCTGGAAGGGGGTTGTGTTGGACTTGGCCCTTTTTGCAGGGTCATCCCTAAACTTTTTGCCTTCCTCCTATACTTTTTTCTGACCTGTTGTTGGCTGTTTTATGACTCTGGGCACTTTACCATGCTGATCAGTGCTAAAGTGCATATGCTCTCCCCATTGTAAATTGTGTTATGGATTAGTGACTCCATGATTGGATGATTGGTTTACTTGTCAGTCCCTAGTACAGTGCACTGAGTGTGCCCAGGGCTTGTAAATCCAAGGCCGCTGGTGGGCTTGCAGCACTGGTTGTGCCACCCACAGAAGCTGCTTGTAAAATGTGTCTCAGGCCTGCCATTGCAGAGCCTGTGTGCAGTCTGTGACTGCCATGTCGACTTGGCAAGTGCACCCACTTGCCAGTCCCTAAACCTTCCCTTATCTTCATATCAGACACCCCTAAGGTAGGCCCAAGGGCAGGGTGCATTGTAAGTATAAGGTAGGACATGCCCTGGTGTGTGTGGCATGTCCTAATAGTGAATTACAGCCATTTTCGTTTTTCACTATTGCAAGGCTACCTGTTCTCCATAGGCCAGAATGGGCAGTTTGATTATTACACCTTATAATCCTAACTGACCCAGAGAACATGGTAGAAAAACGAATTTAGTATGCCTGAACTCAGGATGATAAAATACATCTTTTAGTGAAGTTGGTTTTAACATTCTTTGTTTGAAAATACCACTTTTAGAAAGTAGGTATTTTCTTGCCTAAACCATCCAGCTGCCTCTGCTCAGGTTGTGTATTGTATGTCTGGGTTTGTGGGTGACAGGGGCTGGGGGATTCCAGGAGGCAGGGTGAGTCAGCACTAGGCTGAATAGGTCTGCCTGAAGGAGGATGGGTGGGAGGAGTTGCACCTGGGTCTGAATAGGGCTGTGCCTGCCTTCCACAATGCTGGCTCCACCTCCTGCCAGGCGTCTGATGGCTCTGCCCCTCACTCTCAAAGGAAAGAAGGAGTCAGAAAAACAAAGTGCTCCAGGACTGACCAGAACTGGTTTTGGACTAGGCAGAGGCCTCTCTGCCTTCAGAGAACAAAGGAAAACTGTGTATAAAAGGGGACCCAGACCCCTAGGAAATTAGATCACTTCTGGGAAATCAAGAAACCTGTTGCCAAGGAGAAGAACCGGAGAAGCTGAAGGAGGAGTACTGCCCCTGTGCTGTTTTGCTGATTGGGTTTGGCCTGCAGTGGTTGCTTTCTGCCAAGGACAGGAGAAAAGACTTTGCTGTGCTTTGTCATCTTGAAGAAGAGAATCTCCAAGGGCTTGAACTAGAGCTTGCCTCCTGCCTGAAGTCTCAGGGATACAAGACTTCACCAACCAGCTCCCCCCTGCATTCCCTTGCTGGGAATTGAAGTGCCTGCTGTTGTGCTGGGCCTTCTGAGAGACTGCGTGTCGCTGGGAGCTGGAAGCGCGACGCAACAACGAGAAGCGTGTCGCCGCCGCAGCCGCGGTCATCGCATCGCCGAGGAAGCGAGACGCCGCTGCCGCTGTCATCATCGCATCGCCGAAGCGCGGCGCATCGCCGGAGAAGCGCGTCGCAGGGCCTGTCGCGGCTCCAAAGATCATCGAGTCGCCGCACGGCCGTCGGGCGTGCACGCATCACACCAACGTTGTCGCATCGCAACCAAGACGCCATTTTGTCGCATCGTACCGGAGAAGAGTATCGCATCGAGGTGCCATCTTGTCGCATTGCACCGGAAAGCAGTAAGAAACCGACGCATCACCTCCCCACACAGTAAGGAAGCGAGCATCAACTCCCCTGCGCAGCAGTAAGGAACCGACGCATCCACTCCCCTGAGTGTAAGGAACCGACGCATCACCTTCCCTGCGACCCTTTTGTTTTCTTTGCGTTACGCATTCAAGGTACATTGAGAGTAAAGTGTCGCATTTACAACTTGAGAGAACTGAACTATTTTATAACCTTTTAAAGCCTATTTTTGAGTACAGTATTGTGGATTTTTGCTATTGGGTCTTGTGATAAGTCTATATAAAGATTACTTATTTTTACATAAACAACCTGTGTGGTGTCCATCTGTAGTGTTTTCACTGTATTACTGTATGTGGTCACAAATGCTTTACACACTGCCTCTGAGATAAGCCTGTCTGCTCGTGCCAAGCTACCAGGGGGTGAGCAGGGGTTATTTTAGGAGTGTTTCCCCCTTATCCTGACTAGAAGCAAGGGTCCCTATTTGGACAAAGGTGCAAACCATTGCCAACTAGAGACCCCCAGTTCTAACAGTAGCTCATTATAATTATCCTTCGGTGGACAGTCCTGAGTGGTGGAGGACCCCACAGGAATAGTACCACCTTCATCCTTGTCCACCAACTGCAGTTCCATCGCCACCCTCCCTGTTGTCCCCCAACCAGTTGTCCAGGCCCACTCCCCTAAGAGGGGTGCTGTCTCCTTCGTCTCAGGTACCTTAGCACCTGCCTCTGTTACCCCTGCTACCCTGAGTGAGGAGGCCATTGACCTGCTAAGGAACATCTCTGTGGGTCAGACTGCACTCCTGAGTGCCATCCATGGGCAAGGCAACCAGTTGCGCAGATGGTGGCCTACCTGGAAGGCATTCACAATGCAATGTCTGGCCTACAGAGGTCTTTTCAGGCTCTGGCTTCCTCCCTCCCTGCACCCTCCACCCATCCCAACCATCTACTCCAGCTCTTGCCCCTTCCCCATCCAAATGCCCAATTCCACAGCCTGTCTCAGGTACATGCACACATATGCACGCACACTGTTCATCAGACCCAAGCACCAGACACAAACAAAAAACACACAAAAAACACAGGAATGCAACAACTCACCAGACACACACCCACCTCCCCACTCCCACCACACCCATACACCTAGACACCACACCAACACCCACATATCCCTCCATAACCACACCCATTCCCGCAGACACCACACTAACACCCACAGACCCCTTCACAACCACATCCATACCCGCAGATATCACACCAACACACACAGACCCCTCCACAACCATACCCATTTCCCCAGATACCACACCAATACCTACAGACCCCTCCAAATCAAACTCATACTCCCAGACACCACACCAACACCCACAGACCCCCTCCAAAACACCCAGCACATTCAAATCACACACAACAAAGAAACGCTCACAGTCAGCCACACAACAGACACCAACACAACACACAGTTTATACAGCACACGGCATCTCACTTCCACTCCCTCTACCCCCAAACCCAACTCCATCCCAAACATCCTACCCTTTTTTCCTGTGAAGATGTCTTGTTTGTCCTTGCCCTTGTGAAAACCGACCCCCCCAAATTCCCACAAACCTCTCCCAAAGCCCAACCCATCCCTTCCACATCCCAATCCACCACTGAGAAACCTGATCCCCACCCCGCTAAACCCAGCCCTACCACCACAAAGACCAGGAAAATCCTTCCAAAAGCCAAACCATCCCTTTCACATCCCAAACTGCCCCTGAGAAACCTGATCCCCACCACACTAACCCAAGCCTTACTGTCAAAAAGCCCAAGAAAACCCGAGCCAAAATCAAACCAACCCCTCCCTAAACTACAGCCCCCTCCCAAGTACCTTCTTTGAGGTGCCTACTATGCCCAATGGATGCCCCTTTGTGAGGAGGTTCCCTGGCAGTGTCAGTAAGGGCAAGTTTATTTGCGCAGCATTGTGCTGTGGTACATGATTCCACAATGGACTGGACATTGGCCTTTGTTGGACATTATGGTTATCCTACATTCATTAACACTTTTCATAGTTTTGAAGACATTGGTCTTGCCATTACATTTCCAATTATTTGATGTTAGTGATGTGTGAATACAGTTGTGTTTGTTTCATCCCTGATTGCTGATCCAGTTGAAGTTGTTAGTATGATCTAACCTTGGAACCAGTGCTAGAGTTACGCAGGACAAGAGCTATTGTTGTATGGATGTCTATGTGGGGTGAAGTCCAAATGGGGTTGACATTGCTTTGGGTGTTATACTATATGGTAAGTATTTCAACTTGGCATGGCCACTGTCAATATTATTTAGGTTGCACTTATCCCTATGATGTACGTTGGATATGTGTTTGATGTGTTTGTGTTAGATATTTGTTTATCCACACACAGAAGGTGTTAAATTGTCAATCCTTTATGGACATTTGTATATGCATGTGTCCATTTTCCTGTGTGTATCTTATACCTACTTTATCTAGATGTGTGACAAATACTGTCAGTTCTGTTTTTGCTTTCATGATCTCAACATATAAATTACCTACACATGGATGGCACTTGGATATGCCATTGGCTGTCCCTGATATACTTCAATCCAAAGGTCGTGTGCACATTTAGGTTTTCAGGCATGTGAAAGGCAGAGCCTCAGGGCCCCAGCCTTTCAGGGTTCCCCCTGGTAGAGGCATACCTATTTCGCAGAGAGTGTTTACATTGTGCCCTTTGAGTGCTTCTCACACTGATTATTTATAATCCCATTTACTGACATTACTTTTTAATGTGGGTGATAGGTGAGAGTCTAATACAGAGTTGTAGCAGAGAAGGTGTGTTTCAGTTTAATGACATGTCCATACAGATGTATATTTGATATCACAACAGGACCTAGGATGTGTGCAATGTGAGGGTATCACAAAGATTAGTAAGTGGGATATTGATGAGGAGGAACAATTGTGTGACACAATTTAATGCACACATCACTATCACTGATTACGAGATGTAAGTACATGTCCATTTGTGTACAGTGTGCCTATACAGTGTCAGTGACTTGGCCAAGGAGGGCACCATCCAGATGTATTTGGGTTATACATTTAAAACAATACCAAACAAGGGCATACAAAATATGTTAGACCAAGGGAACCCAACCCCGTTGTCAGGTCCCTGACGGGGCATCAATTTTCTGAGCAGTCTATGGTAACAAATAGGAGCATGACTTACTATTTGTTGCATCCGTAATGGTTTTGGACGTGATCAAAGAGGTATAGCAGTGGCAGGACATGTACTATCGACTCCATGGCGGCACAGGACGTGTAGAAGTGAGTACGGATGAGTTTTGGCCTTATATCCCTCCCTTTCCACCAGTTTAGATGTGTTGGTTCGACCGCAGCATGTCATCAGTGATGTCATTTGAGATGTCATCAGTGATGTCACTTACCATGTCATGAATGATGTAATATGTGATGTCATCAGCAGTGCATTGCGAGGGCGCAAGTTATTTCTCTGGTTTTGTACGAGTAAAATGTCCAACTAACTATAACGTCCCTGAAACATGTGGTCTTTTCAGTGAATTTCTAAGGTTTTTTAAATGCTAATTTCTAACTATAACGTCCCTGAAAACTATGTTTTTTTCAGTGAATTTCAAAGGTTTTTTAAATGCTAATTTCTAACTATAACATCCCTGAAACCTGTGGTTTTTTCAGTGAATTTCAAAGGTTTTGTAAATGCTAATTTCTAACTATGCCTACAGAGGTAGGACATGTGCAGAAAGAGGAAGAAAGGCTCAGAAAGAAGCATGAGAATGCAGAAAGAGGCAACAGAAGTCCAAAAAGACGAAGAAAGGTGCAGAAAGAAGCAAGAGATGTGCACAAAGAACCAACAGAGGAGCAGAAAAAGGACTTAATGCAAAGTCATCCTGTGCCCCAACTTTTTGCTGACGGGTACTGGTGGTAACTAAATCTGACTAGCCAGGCCCGGAGCCAGTGCTATGCTGAAAGACACTTAGAATACAGTGAAAACACCTACATACACTAGGGTACACTATGGGTTGGGCTACCCCTGTGATTGGCATGACCTCCCCTGTAAGGCCCTAGTACATAATAGGGCAGGGGGATTAAAACTACCTCTAAGTAAGAGGTGCAGAAGGAGGCAAGAGAAGTGCAGAAAGAAGCAATAGAGGTGTCGAAAGAGGCAAGAGAGGTGCAGAAAAAAAGCAAGTGAAGTGCAGAAAGAGGCAAAAGAGGTACATAAAGAGACACCAGGGGTGCAGAAAGAAGCAAGACAGGTGCAGAAAGAAGCATGGAAAGTGCAGAATGAAGCAACAGGGGTGCAGAAAGAGGCAAGAGAAGTGTAGAAAGGAGCAAGTGAGGTTCAGACAGAGCCAACAGAGGTGCAAAAAGAGTCAAGAGAGGTGCAGAAACACGCAAGAGAAGTGCACAAAGAGGCAACAGAATTGCTGAAAGAAGCAACAGAGGTGTAGAAAGACGCAAGAAAAGTGTAGGAAGAGGCAAGTGAGATGCAAAAACAGGCAGGAAAGGTACAGAAAGAGGGAACACGAGTGCAGAAGAGACAACAGGGGTGCAGGAAGAAGCAAATGAGGTGCAGAAAGAGGCAACAGACATGCAGAAAGATGGAAGAGAACTGCAGAAAAAGGCAAGAAAAGTGCAGAAAGAGGCAAAAGAGGTACATAAAGAGACACCAGGGGTGCAGAAAGAAGCAAGACAGGTGCAGAAAGAAGCATGGAAAGTGCAGAATGAGGCAAGAGAGGTGCACAAAGAGGTGAGAGAGTTACAGAAAGAGGCAAGTGAAGTGCAGAAGGAGGCAAGAGAACTGCAGAAAGAGGCAATAGAGGTACAGAAAGAGGCAAGTGAGATGTAAAAACAGGCAGGAAAGGTACAGAAAGAGGGAAGATGAGTGCAGAAAGAGACAACATGGATGCAGACAGAAGCAAATGAGGTGGAGAAAGAGGCAACAGACGTGCAGAAAGAAGGAAGAGAGGTGCAGAAAAGGGCAAGAAAAGTGCAGAAAGAGGCTAACGAGGTACATAAAGAGACACCAGGGGTGCAGAAAGAAGCAAGACAGGTGAAGAAAGAAGCATGGAAAGTGCAGAATGAAGCAACAGGGGTGCAGAAAGAGGCAAGAGACGTGCACAAAGAGGCGAGAGACTTACAGAAAGAGGCAAGTGACATGCAGAAGGAGGCAAGAGAACTGCAGAAAAAGGCAATAGAGGTGCAGAAAGAGGCAAGTCAGATGCAAAAACAGGCAGGAAATGTACCGAAAGAGGGAAGACGAGTGCAGAAAGAGACAACAAGGTTGCACAATGAAGCAAATGAGGTGCAGAAAGAGGCAACAGACGTGCAGAAAGAGGGAAGAGAGGTGCAGAAAAAGACAAGAAAAGTGCAGAAAGAGGCAAAAGAGGTGCATAAAGAGACACCAGGGGTGCAGAAAGAAGCAAAACAGGTGAAGAAAGAAGCATGGAAAGTGCAGAATGAAGCAACATGGGTGCAGAAAGAGGCAAGAGAAGTGTAGAAAGGAGCACGTGAGTTGCAGAAAGAGCCAACAAAGGTGCAAAAAGAGGCAAGGGAGGTGCAGAAACAGGCAAGAGAAGTGCACAAAGAGGCAAGAGAATTGATGAAAGAAGCAACAGAGGTGTAGAAAGAAGCAAGAAAAGTGCAGAAAGAGGCAAGTGAGATGCAAAAACAGGCAGGAAAGGTACAGAAGAGGGAAGGCGATTGCAGAAAGAGACAACAGGGGTGCCGAAAGAAGCACATGAAGTGCAGAAAGAGGCAACAGATGTGCAGAAAGATGGAAGAGAACTGCAGAAAAAGGCAAGAAACGTGCACAAAGAGGCAAAAGAGTTACATAAAGAGACAACAGGGGTGCAGAAAGAAGCAAGACAGGTGCAGAAAGAAGCATGGAAAGTGCAGAATGAAGCAACAGTGGTGCAGAAAGAGGCAAGAGACGTGCACAAAGAGGCGAGAGAGTTACAGAAAGAGGCAAGTGACATGCAGGAGGAGGCAAGAGAACTGCAGAAAGAGGCAATAGAGGTGCAGAAAGAGGCAAGTGAGATGTAAAAAAAGGCAGGAAAGGTTCAGAAAGAGGGAAGATGAGTGCAGAAAGAGACAACAAGGGTGCAGAAAGAAGCAAATGAGGTGCAGAAAGAGGCAACAGACGTGCAGAAAGAGGGAAGAGAGGTGCAGAAAAAGGCAAGAAAAGTGCAGAAAGAGGCAAAAGAGGTACATAAAGAGACACCAGGGGTGCAGAAAGAAGCAAGACAGTTGCAGAAAGAAGTATGGAAAGTGCAGAATGAAGCAACAGGGGTACAGAAAGAGGCAAGAGAAGTGTAGAAAGGAGCAAGTGAGGTGCAGAAAGAGCCAACAGAGGTGCAAAAAGAGGCAAAAGAGGTGCAGAAACAGGCAACAGAAGAAGTGCACATAGGCAAGAGAATTGCTGAAAGAAGCAACAGAGGTGTAGAAAGAAGCAAGAAAAGTTCAGAAAGAGGCAAGTGAGATGCAAAAACAGGCAGGAAAGGTACAGAAAGAGGGAAGACGAGTGCAGAAAGAGACAACAGGGGTGCAGAAAGAAGCAAATGAGGTGCAGAAAGAGACAACAGGGGTGCAGAAAGAAGCAAGACAGGTGCAGAAAGAAGCATGGAAAGTGCAGAATGAAGCAACAGGGATGCAGAAAGAGGCAAGAGAGGTGCAGAAAGAGGCAAAAGAGGTACATAAAGAGACAACAGGGGTGCAGAAAGAAGCAAGACAGGTGCAGAAAGAAGCATGGAAAGTGCAGAATGAAGCAACAGAGATGCAGAAAGAGGCAAAAGAGGTGCACAAAGAGGCGAGAGAGTTATAGAAAGAGGCAAGTGAAATGCAGAAGGAGGCAAGAGAACTGCAGAAAGAGGCAATAGAGGTGCAGAAAGAGGCAAGTGAGATGCAAAAACAGGGAGGAAAGGTACAGAAAGGTGGGAAGACGAGTGCAGAAAGAGACAACAGGGGTGCAGAAAGAAGCAAATGAGGTGCAGAAAGAGGCAACAGACTTACAGAAAGAGGGAATAGAGGTGCAGAAAAAGGCAAGAGAAGTGCAGAAACAGGCAAAAGAGGTTCATTAAGAGACACCAGGGGTGCATAAATAAAGAAGACAGGTGCAGAAAGAAGCATGGAAAGTGCAGAATGAAGCAACATGGGTGCAGAAAGAGGCAAGAGAAGTGTAGAAAGGAGCAAGTGAGGTGCAGAAAGAGCCAACAGAGGTGCAAAATGAGGCAAGGGAGGTACAGAAACAGGCAAGGGAGGTGCAGAAACAGGCAAGAGAAGTGCACAAAGAGACAAGAGAATTACTGAAAGAAGCAACAGAGGTGTAGAAAGAAGCAAGAAAAGTGCAGAAAGAGGCAAGTGAGATGCAAAATCAGGCAGGAAAGGTACAGAAAGAGGGAAGACGAGTGCGGAAAGAGACAACAGGGGTGCAGAAAGAAGCAAATGAGGTGCATAAAGAGGCAACAGATGTGCAGAAAGATGGAAGAGAACTGCAGAAAAATACAAGAAAAGTGCAGAAAGAGGCAAAAGAGGTACATAAAGAGACACCAGGGGTGCAGAAAGAAGCAAGACAGGTGCAGAAAGAAGCATGGAAAGTGCAGAATGAAGCAACATGGGTGCAGAAAGAGGCAAAAGAAGTGTACAAAGCAGCAAGTGAGGTGCAGAAAGAGCCAACAGAGGTGCAAAAAGGGGCAAGAGAGGTGCAGAAACAGGCAAGACAAGTGCACAAAGAGACAAGAGAATTGCTGAAAGAAGCAACAGAGGTGTAGAAAGAAGCAAGAAAAGTGCAGAAAGAGGCAAGTGAGATGCAAAAACAGGCAGAAAAGGTACAGAAAGAGGGAAGACGAGTGCAGAGAGAGAGAACAGGGGTGCAGAAAGAAGCAAATGAGGTGCAGAAAGAGGCAACAGACGTGCAGAAAGAGGAAAGAGAGGTGCAGAAAAAGGAATGAAAAGTGCAGAAAGAGGAAAAAGAGGTACATAAAGAGACACCAGGGGTGCAGAAAGAAGTAAGACGTGCAGAAAGAAGCATGGAAAGTGCAGAATAAAGCAACAGGGGTGCAGAAAGAGGCAAGAGAAGTGTAGATAGGAGCAAGTGAGGTGCAGAAAGAGCCAGCAGTGGTGCAAAAAGAGGCAAGAGAGGTGCAGAAACAGGCAAGAGAAGTGCACAAAGAGGCAAGAGAATTGCTGACAGAAGCAACAGAGTTGTAGAAAGAAGCAAGAAAAGTGCAGAAAGAGGCAAGTGAGATGCAAAAACAGGCAGGAAAGGTACAGAAAGAGGTACACTTGTTATATCAGGCCCGCCCCCTCCCTGCACCACTGTGCAAACGCGCCCCCCTGGCATGTTGTAAGTTGGGGGATTAAGTCCCCTTGAATCCTGAGGGTCCCTGGGGGCCAACAAGCCCACCAGGTACTTCCAGTAAGCGCCACAGAGCTGCGTTGCAGAGAGGTGTTCTGAGGCCATGCCCCTTTTTACACCATGCCACAAACGCGGCTTTTGGTGCACTGCTGCTCGGAGGATGAAGTCCACTTGTGTCCTGAGGTCCTCATTGCCCCACCAGCAGTGCACCGAAAGCCGTGTTTGCAGAGTGGTGTAAAGAGGGGCGTGGCCTCAGACCACCTCTCTGCAACGCAGCTCTGTGGTGCTTACTGGAGGTACCTGGTGGGCTAGTTGGCCCACAGGGACCCTCAGGATTGAAGGGGACTAAATCCCCCAATTTACAACATGCCAGGGGGCGCGTTTGCACACTTGTTGTTTCAGGCCCGCCCCCTCGCTGCACCACTGTGCAAACGCACCCCCGGCGAGTTGTAAGTTGGGGGATTAAGTCCCCTTCAATCCTGAGGGTCCCTGGGGGCCAACTAGCCCACCAGGTACCTCCAGTAACTGCCACAGTGCTGCGTTGCAGAGAGGTGTAAAAAGGGGCGTGGCCTTTGACCACCACTCTGCAACGCAGCTCTGTGGCGCTTACTGGAGGAACCTGGTGGGCTATTTGGCCCCCAGGGACCCTCAGGATTGAAGGGGACTAAATCCCCCAATTTACAACATGCCAGGGGGTGCGTTTGCACACTTGTTGTTTCAGGCCCCGCCCCCTCACTGCACCACTGTGCAAACGCTTCCCCTGGCGCGTTGTAAGTTAGGGAATTAAGTCCCCTTCAATCCTGAGGGTCCCTGGGGGCCAGTTAGCCCACCAGGCACATCCAGTAACCACCACAGAGCTGCCTTGCAGAGAGGTGTAAACAGGGGCATGGCCTCGGACCACCTCTCTGCAACGCAGCTCTGTGGCGCTTACTGGAGGTAACTGGTGGGCTAGTTGGCCCCCAGGGACCCTGAGGATTGAACGGGACTTAATACCCCAATTTACAACGCACCAGGGGGCGCGTTTGCACACTTGTTGTTTCAGGCCCCACCCCCTCGCTGCATGTTAGACCTGGTACCATTGGCGTGAGTCTCCCTTCCATTTTTTCACTGATTGTCTTCTCTGTTTTTGATGTTTTGCTGGTTTTGATGCTTTGGCCACTGTGCCACTGCTATTCAGTGCCACAGTGCAAGTGCTCCCTATGGTAAATTGATGTATTGATTAGTGACTCCATGATTGGATTATTTGATTTACTTGTCAGACCCTAGTATAGTGCACCATGGGTGCCCAGGGCCTGTAAATCAAATGCTGCTGGTGTGCTTGCAGCACTGATTGTGCCACCCACAGAAGCAGCATGTAAAGTGTGTCTCAGGCCTGCCATTGCAGAGCCTGTGTGCAGTCTAGTACTGCCATGTCGACTTGGCAAGTGCACCCACTTGACAGTCCCTAAACCTTCCCTTTTCTACATATCAGTCACCCCTAAGGTAGGCCCAAGGGCAGGGTGCATTGTATGTGAAAGGCGGGACATGCCCTGGTGTGTGTGGCACATCCTGATAGTGAATTACAGCCAATTTAGTTTTTCACTATTGCAAGGCTACCTGTCCCCATAGGCCAGAATGGGCAGTTTGATTATAACATCTTATAATCCTAACTGACCCAGGGAACATGGTAGAAATTCGAATTTAGTATGCCTGAACTCAGAATGATAAAATACATCTTTTAGTGAAGTTGGTTTTAACATTCTGTGTTTCAAAATACCACTTTTAGAATGTAGGTATTTTCTTGCCTAACCATCCAGCCTGCCTCTGCTAGCTTGTGTATTGTATGTCTGGTTTTGTGAGTGACAGGGGCTGGGGACTCCAGGAGACAGGGTGAGTCAGCACAGGGCTGAATAGACCAACTGCATGTAGAGTGGTGGGAGGAGTAGCACCTGGTCCCTGAATAGGGCTGTGCCTGCCTTCCACAATGCTGGCTCCACCTCCTGTGGTGTGTCTGATGACCCTGGCCCACACTGACAAAGGAAGAAGTTTGCCCTGGCAGAATGCACCCAGAACTGGTTTGGACTAGGTACAGGACCCTCTGCCTTCAGAGGACAAAGTATAAATATTGGGACCCAGACCCCAGAACTTTAGATCGCTTCTGGAACAACAAGACAAACCTTTGCCAAGGAGAAGAACCAAGGAAGCTGCAGGAGTTTGGACTGCCCCTCTGCCAGTGTGCTGTTTGCTGGGTTGGCCTGCAGTGGTCTTCATTGCCAAGGAAAGGAGAAGGAACTTTCAAAGAACTTTCATCATCTTGCAGAATATTTCCCCAAGGGCTTGAACTTGTGCTTGCCTCCTGCTGAAGTCTAAGGGACAAAAGGCTTCACCACCAGCTCCCCTCAGAATTCCCTTGCTGGGGATTCTGTCTGCAGAAGCCTGCGTGTCGCTGGGAGCTGGAAGCGCGACTCAACGAGAAGAAGCGTGTTGCTATCGCAGCTGTTGCCGTCGCATCGCCGGAGAAACGTGTTGCCGCCGCCGCATCACCAGAGAAGCGTGTGCCGTCGCAGCTGCCTGCCGTCGCATCACCTGAGAAGCGTGTCTTCGTCGCAGCTGCCTGCCGTCGCATCCCCAGAGAAGCGTGTCTCCACCGCAAGGGTCGCCGTCGCATCACCGGAGAAGTGTGTCACCGTTGCAGCTGCCTGCCGTCGCATCACCAGAGAAGCGTGTCGCAGGGCCTGTTGCGTCTCCAAAGCACAGAGTTCGCCGCACGGCCGTCGGGCGTGCACGCATCATCTTCACGTCGTCCCATCGCATCAAGGGCGCACTCTCATCGCATCGCACCGGAAGGTCGCATCGCATCCAGGCGCCTGCTCGCCGCATCGCCCTCCCTGTGGACCCTTTGTTTGTTTTGCGTTACGCATCCAAGGTACTTTTGTAAGAAACGTGTCGCATTTATCATCAACTTGAACTAAGTTACTTCTACCATCTTTAAGTCTATTTTAAGTACAGTATTGTGGATTTTTGTCGTTTGTGGTCTTGTGTTAAGTCTATATAAAGAATACTTATTTTTATAAAACCTGTGTGGTGTCCATCTGTAGTGTTTTCAATGTATTACTGTATGTGTTCACAAATGCTTAACACACTGCCTCTGAGATAAGCCTGTCTGCTCATGCCAAGCTACCAAGGGTGTGAGCAGGGGTTATCCAGTAGTGTAATCCCCTTTCCCTGACTGGAAGCAAGTGTCCCTATTTGGTCAAAGGTGTATACCATTGCCAACTAGAGACCCCCAGTTCTAACATTGGTGGTCAGCGGTGAGGATTCTGGACTTGCATTTGTGACTCATATACAGTGATTGGTGTACACTACTAGTGAGTGCAGACCAAACGCAACCACATACGTTTTATGGTAGAATTTGTTTTCTCCTTGGACTGTTATTTTTTCTGAGAACTGCCAATTCTTACTACCATGAGCCGACCAGCATCTGTTGCATCTATGGATCTAGATTTTGAGGAAGAGAGGTTGGAAACCTACAATGTGAAACAGCTAAAGCGCTTTTGCAAAAAATTTAAAATTGCTACCCCAGGCATTGACAAAAAGGATGAATACCAAAAGGCGCTGAGGGCCTGGGTGAAAGCAATAAATACCCCATATCTGGTGGTGGAGCCAGTTGGGGATGCAGAGGGGCAGCTGAATATACCATTGATTCCAGCCAGGGAAGGGGTACCGTCCCCACCTGGCAGTAGCGTCTCTTCCAAAGGCCCGTCCCCAGGAGAGCTGGAAGACAGGGAAAGAGACAGGGTGCACAAGCTGGAGATGGCCAGGCTCAAAATGGAGGGTCAGAGGGAGCTAGAGAATAGCAGGTTGTCCTTGGAGAGAGAGAGAATGAGGTTGGAACATGAGAGAATATTGAGGGAGTTAGAGCTCAAAGCAAAAGGCTTAGAAATCAATCCCTCTGGTGGCAGCGCACCATCTGTGCCTGCAAAAAGCAGAGTCCATATATCCAAGGATGTCATAAAGGAATTCCACAGACAGGAAGATATTGGGCAGTGGTTTGCAGCCTATGAGATAGCAATGTTGGCCCACCGGGTCCCTGAGAAGGATTGGGGAGCGGGGTTGTGGGGCCGCTTTGTGAGTGAGGGGAGGGATACATTGTTAGACCTACCCAGTGAGAATAGGATGTCTTATGCCCACATGAAGGAAGCTCTGATGACAAGGTATGGTTTGACCCCAGAACTCTATAGACAGAGGTTCAGGAATTGTAAGAAGCTGGAGGCAACTACCTGGGTGGAGTATCAGTCTTTCTTTTGCAGAGCTATGGATGGTTGGGTGAAGGGTAGCAAAGTGGATACTTTTGAAGCGCTCTATGATTTGTTTGCATGGGAGCACTTGTCTGCTAATTGTTTTCCAGAGCTACGCCAGCACCTTATTGATAGCAAGTTAACTAACCCTAGGAAGCTTGCTGAGGAGGCAGACCCCTGGGTCAGCACCCGGGTCCACAACGGTCACGTGGGAGACTTTGCCAAAGGTGGGCAGGGTCCCCAGCAGAAGAGAGGGGAGGACAAGGGATAACAGAGGGAGTTCCAGAAAGGGCCCCAAAGTATTTCCCAAGGGAACCAAGGGAATGGTTCCCAGCCTCCCCCTTAGAAAAAGCAAGAGGCCCCGACAGGTAAACCTGTTCTCAGGGGCCCCTCTAAGTGCTTTACGTGTGGTCAAATGGGCCACCGTTGGTATGATGCACAGTGTCCCATGAGGGATTCCAAAGCACCACCATGTGCACCACCCCGTCAGATGGCGAGTGTAGCCCTGGGGGAGGAGGAGATGGGAGCCCAAGGTGGGTGGGGTCCCGCAGAAATGTCCCTTGTCTCACTAGGAGACTTTGAGATGGTCCCTGAGACCCAGCTGCCTGATAACACTAAGAAGTACAGGCAGTGGGTGACCATCAATGGCCATAGGGTGGAAGCTCTCAGAGACACTGGGGCTAGTGTGACAGCTGTCAATTGCCGGCTGGTGTCCAGAGAGCAGGTTATCCCCCATGCATTCTTCCCTGTAGTTGCCGTGGACAACTCAGAGAGCTGGTGTGAGGTGACTCAGGTACCCTTTGAGTGGGGGGGGTCTCAAGTACTCTTCAAGTAGCTGTGAGGCCAGCCATGCCTGTTGATTGTCTGTTGGGAAATGATTTAGAGAGCTCCCTGTGGGCTAAGGTGGAGAGAAGGTCTCATTTGGAGATGTTGGGTCTGCCTGAGTGGGCGTGCGTGACCACTCGGTCTATGGTAGCCAGTAAGGGTGTTGAAGAGGTTCTGGAGCCTGAAAATATGGCCCAGACCCCTGCCTTAAAGAGAAGAAGTAGGGGGCACAGAAAACCGTCCCCCATAGTTCCCATGGTCCAGGAGGAGGCAGACCTTGAGGGGGATGCCCTGGAACCTACAGGGGAACAAGTGGCCGAACTGGGGGACCTGCCTGAACTGACCCATTGGCAGCAGGAAGGAGGCCCCTCCAGGGAGGAATTTTGTGAGGAGCAGAAGAAGTGCCCTTCTCTTGTGGGTTTGCGGCAACAGGCCACAGACCAGGCAGCAGGTGATCAGTCTGGATCACATTGGATCTACTGGGAGAATGACCTCCTGTATAGCGAGCCTAAGGTTGCTGAGCCTGGGTCAGCCCGTGTGCTGGTGGTACCCTAGCGCTTCAGAGCCTTCCTACTGGGTTTGGCTCATGATGTGCCTTTAGCTGGATATCTGGGGCAGAACAAAACCTTTGAAAGGCTTGTCACCCACTTTTATTGGCCCCAGATGCGCAAGAGTTCAGATACTCATAGTAGGACTTGTCAAACTTGCCAGGCAAGTGGGAAAAGTGGAAGGAAGCACAAGGCTCCTCTCCAACCTTTCCCTGTAGTCAGTACCCCCTTTGAACGGGTGGGCATTGACATTGTGGGGCCACTGGACCCCAAGACAGCCATGGGCAACAGCTTTATCCCAGTCTTGGTGGACCATGCTACCCGGTACCCGGAAGCCATCCCTCTCAGGACAGTGACGCCCCCCGTGGTGGGACATGCACTGATGGGGATTTTCTCCCATGTGGGGTTCCCCAGAGAGGTGGTGTCAGACCGTGGTACAAACTTCATATCAAATTATATGAAGTCCCTGTGGCAGGAGTGCCATGTTACCTATAAGTTCACCACTCCTTACCACCCCCAAGGTAATGGGCTGGTTGAGAGATTCAACCGGACCCTTAAAGGCATGATCATGGGTCTTGAGGAACCTATGAGGCGTAAGTGGGACGTCCTCTTGCCATGCCTTCTTTTTGCTTACCCTGAGGTGCCACAGAAGTCCTTAGGGTTCAGTCCCTTTGAACTGCTGTATGGTCACCCGGTAAGAGGACCATTGAGTCTGGTCAAGGAAGGCTGGGAGAAATCTCCCAGGAAACCTCCCCAGAATAAATACAGTTACATGCTGGCCTTCAGGAAACAGACTAGGCGATTCAGACAACTCGCTGAGGCGAATCTGGAAGCCAGCCAGGAGGAAATGAAGCAGTGGTGCGATCAGAATGCCACTCTGATTGAGCTTCAACCTGGTCAGAAAGTTTGGGTCATGGCCCCTGTAGAGCCCTGTGCGCTCCAGGACAGGTGGACCGGACCATTTGAGGTGGTGGAGCGCAAGAGTGATGTCACCTACCTGGTGAACTTGCGGTCTCCTAGGAACCCTTTGCGGGTCCTGCATGTTAACCGCCTGAAGCCCCAGTTAGAGAGGTCCGAAGTGGGCATGCTCCTAGCGACAGATGATGGAATGGAGGAGGAGACCGAGCCTCTTCCTGACCTCCTGTCTGCAACAGAGCAAGATGGGTCAGTGGATGGTGTCAGCCTCTCTGCCACACTGATCCCTGCACAGCAGCAACATTGTCGCCAATTGTTGGGACAATTCTCTGATTTGTTCTCCCTGGTTCCTGGTGTCACTGAGTGGTGCGTCCATGACGTGGATACTGGAGACAGTCCTCCTGTGAAGCACAAGGCTTACAGAGTCACTGACAGGGTCAGAGCTCATATCAAGGAGGAGGTCTCCAAGATGTTTGCCTTAGGGGTGATTGAGTCCTCCCACAGCCCTTGGGCCAGCCCAGTGGTCTTGGTCCCAAAAGCTGCCGCGCCTGGTGCCACACCCGAGCTCCGGTTCTGTGTGGACTACCAAGGACTCAATTCAGTCACCAGGACAGACGCGCACCCCATCCCCAGAGCTGATGAGCTCATTGATCGGTTGGGGGCTGCCCGGTACCTCAGCACGTTTGATTTAACGTCTGGGTATTGGCAGATCACCTACACTGATGGGGCCAAAGAGAGGTCAGCATTCTCCACACCAGATGGGCACTACCAATTCCGGGTTATGCCCTTTGGGATGAAGAATGCCCCTGCCACCTTTCAGAGGTTGGTCAACCAGGTGCTGGCTGGACTGGAGGATTTCAGTGCCGCCTACCTGGATGACATTGCAGTGTTCAGCGCCAGTTGGGAAGAACATCTGCACCACCTCTGGGAAGTGTTGATGGCACTGCGAAAGGCAGGTCTCACGATCAAGGCGAGTAAGTGTCAGATCGGGCAGGGTTCTGTGGTGTACTTGGGGCACCAGGTAGGGAGCGGCCAGGTGGCGCCCCTACAACCCAAGATTGATACCATCCTGGCATGGGAACCCCCCAAGACCCAGACACAGGTGAGAGCCTTTTTAGAACTCACAGGGTACTACAGGAGGTTTGTCAAGGGGTATGGCAACATTGTTGCACCCTTGACTGAGCTGACTTCCAGGAAGCAGCCCAAGAAAGTGAACTGGACTGACACCTGTCAGAAGGCTTTTGATGCCCTGAAGACTGCCATGTGCACAGCACCCGTGCTTCAGGCGCCCAACTTCTCAAAGGAATTCATTGTCCAAACAGACGCTTCAGAGCATAGTGTGGGGGCTGTTCTATCACAAATTAATAAGGAGGGCCTAGACCAACCTGTAACCTTCATCAGTAGGAGGTTACTTCCACAGGAACAGAAGTGGAGTGCAATTGAGCGTGAGGCATTTGCAGTGGTCTGGGCACTGAAGAAGTTGAGACCATACCTGTTTGGGACTCACTTCCGGGTTCAGACAGACCACAGGCCCCTCAGATGGTTGATGCAGATGAGGGGTGAGAATCCAAAGCTGTTGAGGTGGTCCATTTCCCTACAGGGGATGGACTTCACGGTGGAACACCGCCCTGGTACACAACACGCCAATACTGATGGTCTGTCCAGATTTTTCCGCCTTAGTGAAGAGAACTCCCAAGGGGTTCGGTAGTTCTCCCCACATTTCAGCTGGAGGGGACACGTGTAAGACCTGGTACCATTAGCGTGAGTCTCCCTTCCATTTTCTCTCTGATTGCCTCCTCTGTTTTTGATGTTTTGCTGGTTTAGATGCTTTGGGCACTGTGCCACTGCTATTCAGTGCCACAGTGCAATTGCTCCCTATGGTAAATGTATGTATTGATTAGTGACTCCATGATTGGATTATTTGATTTACTTGTCAGGCCCTAGTATAGTGCACCATGGGTGCCCAGGGCCTGTAAATCAAATGCTGCTGGTGGGCTTGCAGCACTGATTGAGCCACCCACAGAAGCAGCTTGTAAAGTGTGTCTCAGGCCTGCCATTGCAGAGCCTGTGTGCAGTCTAGTACTGCCATGTCGACTTGGCAAGTGCACCCACTTGCCAGTCCCTAAACCTTCCCTTTTCTACATATCAGTCACCCCTAAGGTAGGCCCAAGGGCAGGGTGCATTGTATGTGAAAGGTGGGACATGCCCTGGTGTGTGTGGCATGTCCTGATAGTGAATTACAGCCAATTTCGTTTTTCACTATTGCAAGGCTACCTGTCCCCGTAGGCCAGAATGGGCAGTTTGATTATAACATTTTATAATCATAACTAACCCAGGGAACATGGTAGAAATTCGAATTTAGTATGCCTGAACTCAGAATGATAAAATACATCTTTTAGTGGAGTTGGTTTTAACATTCTGTGTTTGAAAATACCACTTTTAGAAAGTAGGTATTTTCTTGCCTAACCATCCAGGTTGCTTCTGCTAGCTTGTGTATTGTATGTCTGGTTTTGTGAGTGACAAGGGCTGGGGGACTCCAGGAGACAGGGTGAGTCAGCACAGGGCTGAATAGACCTAACTGCATGTAGAGTGGTGGGAGGAGTAGCACCTGGGCCTGAATAGGGCTGTGCCTGCCTTCCACAATGCTGGCTCCATCTCCTGTGGTGTGTCTGATGACCCTGGCCCACACTGACAAAGGAAGAAGTTGTGCCCTGGCAGAATGCACCCAGAACTGGTTTGGACTAGGTACAGGACCCTCTGCCGTCAGAGGACAAAGGATTTGCTAGTATAAATATTGGGACCCAAACCCCAGAACTTTAGATCACTTTTGGAACAACAAGACGAACCTTTGCCAAGGAGAAGAACCATGGAAGCTGCAGGAGTTTGGACTGCCCCTCTGCCAGTGTGCTGTTTGCTGGGTTGGCCTGCAGTGGTCTTCATTGCCAAGGAAAGGAGAAGGAACTTTCAAAGAACTTTCATCATCTTGCAGAATATTTCTCCAAGGGCTTGAACTTGTGCTTGCCTCCTGCTGAAGTCTCAGGGACAAAAGACTTCACCACCAGCTCCCCTCTGAATTCCCTTGCTGGGGATTCTGTGTGCAGAAGCCTGCATGTCGCTGGGAGCTGGAACCGCGACTCAATGAGAAGAAGCGTGTCGCTATCGCAGCTGTTGCCGTCGCATCGCTGGAGAAGCGTGTCGCCGCCACAGAGGCCGCCGCCGCATCACCAGAGAAGCATGTCGCAGCTGCCTGCCGTCGCATCACCGGGGAAGCATGTCTTCGTCGCAGCTGCCTGCTGTCGCATCCCCGGAGAAGCGTGTCGCCACCTCAAGGGTCGCCATTGCATCACTGGAGAAGTGTGTCGCCGTCGCAGCTGCCTGCCGTCGCATCACCGGAGAAACATGTCGCAGGGCCTGTTGCGGCTCCAAAGTACAGAGTTCGCTGCACTGTCGTCGGGCGTGCACGCATCGTCTTCACGTCGTCGCATCGCATCAAGGGCGCACTCTCATCGCTTCGCACTGGATCGTCGCACCGCATCGAGGCGCCACCTCGCCGCATCGCCCTCCCTGCAGACCCTTTGTTTGTTTTGCGTTATGCATCCAAGGTACTTTTGTGAGAAACGTGTCGCATTTATCATCAACTTGAACTAAGTTACTTCTACCATTTTTAAGTCTATTTTAAGTACAGTATTGTGGATTTTTGTCGTTTGTGGTCTTGTGTTAAGTCTATATAAAGAATACTTATTTTTTATAAAACCTGTGTGGTATCCATCTGTAGTGTTTTAACTGTATTAATGTATGTGTTCACAAATGCTTAACACACTGCCTCTGAGATAAGCCTGTCTGCTCGTGCCAAGCTACCAAGGGGGTGAGCAGGGGTTATCCAGTAGTGTAATCCCCTTTCCCTGACTAGAAGCAAGGGTCCCTATATGGTCAAAGGTGTATACCATTGCCAACTAGAGACCCCCAGTTCTAACACTGCACCACTGTGCAAACACGCCCCCTGGTGCGTTGTAAGTTGGGGGATTAAGTCCCCTTCAATCCTGAGGGTCCCTGGGGGCCAACTAGCCCACCAGGTACCTCCAGTAACCGCCACAGAGCTGCGTTGCAGAGAGGTGTAAAAAGGGGCGTGGCCTCGGACCACCTCTCTGCAACTCAGCTCTGTGGCGCTTACTAGAAGTAGCTGGTGGGCTAGTTGGCCCCCAGGGACCCTCATGATTGAAGGGAACTTAATCCCAATTTACAAAGCGCCAAGGGGTGTGTTTGCACACTTGTTGTTTCAGGCCCCGCCCCCTCGCCACTGTGCAAACGCGCCCCCTGGCGCGTTGTAAGTTGGAGGATTAAGTCCCCTTCAATCCTGAGGGTCCCTGGGGGCCAACTAGCCCACCATGTACCTCCAGTAACCGCCACAGAGCTGCCTTGCAGAGAGGTGTAAAAAGGGGCGCGGCCTCAGACCACCTCTCTGCAACGTAGCTCTGTGGCGCTTACTGGAGGTACCTGGTGGGCTAGTTGGCCCCCAGGGACCCTCAGGATTGAACGGGACTTAATCTCCCAATTTACAACACGCCAGGGCATGTGTTTGCACACTTGTTGTTTCAGGCCCCGCCCCCTCGCTTCACCACTGTGCAATTGCGCCCCCTGGCACGTTGTAAGTTTGGGGATTAAGTCCCCTTCAATCATGAGGGTCCCTGAGAGCCAACTAGCCCACCAGGTACCTCCAGTAACCGCCACAGAGCTGCGTTGCAGAGAGGTGTAAATAGGGGCGTGGCCTCCGAACACCTCTCTGCAATACAGCTCTGTGGCGCATATTGGAGGTACCTGGTGGGCTAGTTGGCCCCCAGGGACTCTCAGTATTAAAGGGGACTAAATTCCCCAACTTAGAACGCGCCAGGGGGCGCGTTTGCAGAGTGCTGCAGGGAGGGGTTGGGGCCTCCGGCGAGTTGCCGTTTTTTTTTTTTTTTCTTTTCATATTTTATGGGAGGGGGGCTGCGTGGCCTCCATTCCCTTGGCCACTTTTGGCCCCAAAGACCCCATCCCCCGGGGCCTGGCAGCCTTTTTTTAATTATTTTGGGGAGGGGGGCCGCATTGCCCCCCTACAGAGGCCAAATATGGCCCCGAGGACCCCATCCCCCGGGGCCTGGCAGCCTTTTTTAAAATTATTTTGGGGAGGAGGGCCGCGTGGCCCCCCTCCTAAGGCCAATTGTAGCCCCGGGGACCCCATCCCCGGGGGCCGGGCTTTCCATTTTTCTAAATATTTAAATTATTGGGGAGGGGACTGCGTGTCCCCCTCCTGGGCCGCTTCTGGCCCCGGGACCCCATCCCCTGGGGCCGGCCCTTTCCATTGTGGACCGTGGGGGGAGCCCCAATGCCCCCACGGTCCCTCCGGCTTCCCACCTCCTGCGGGAGCCAGCATTGCTTTTCCACAAGGGGAGCTGCAGACATGCAGCTCCCCTTGTGGAAAAGCAATCTGCTTTGGATTTTGGAAGCGAGAGCAGGAAACCTGCTCTCGCTTCCAAAATTCAAACCAGCGTTTGCTATGGCAGTGCGGGAGCCTCACAGCTCCCTCCCTGCCATAGCAAACAGCAGTGTCCCGGGGGTGGGCAACCCGGGACACTGCAGGAGCCGGCCCTGGGGGGTGGCGGTCCCCAGGGCCATCAAGGACTCCAGGAGTGGGGCCGCGCGGCCCCCCTACCTATGAGTGCAAAGCCCCGGGGAGGTGGTGGTTCATATTAAGTGCCCTGGGGAGGTGGTGGTCCCCGGGGCAGTGTGGGGGTCTTGAGCCCCCCACATTCATTATTATTTAGAGCCCCGGGTAGGTGGCGGTCCCCGGGGCTCAAGGGGCCCGTGAGGCCCCCACTTTCAATTATTTAAATGCCCCAGGGAGGTGGCGGTCCCCGGGGCAGCATGGGGGGGGTTGTCTATTGAGTAGTTCTCCGCCAACCTGGTCTTGGAAGGTGTCTATGTTGTCATGGTTCATGGTCGGTAAAAATGTCGATTTGGGTTTGAAACCGGTGCATGCCGCTTTATCATGCCCAATTTCTAATTTCTAACTTGATTATGATCTGTAAAGAAAAGCAAAAGATTACAATCAGTCTTACAAGGTTAAATCGTTTTTTCTCTGTTTTCCCATGTCATTTCCTTTTGTGTCACGATGTGCACTAAAACGAAGTGGTGTTTTCAGGCAGCTCACTAAGAGTCTCCTTTCACTGTTTATGCACGTTTCGTTTTAAATAGCAAAGCAACTCATCTGATCAACAGTCGCCATATGATTAAGACACGAGGAGTGTTGGAACGCATCATAGCGATGGACTCTATGCTAATAAATACTTGATAAATACGAGCGGATGGATGGGCCTGTTTCACTTAATTTTGAGTAATGAGTGGTGTTTTTTGGAATATACATATATATATATATACACATATATATATGTGTATATATATATATATATTAATATTTAGGTTGTAGTTTAAATGTTGTAGTTCATGGTAATATATTTTGTGAGGTTGTTGTGTTGTTATACCTTTGTTATATATTTTTGGAGGCAAATAGCAAAGAATTATTTGATGTACTATGGGGCAGATTTACAAGCCCCTTGCGTCATTTTTGCACCGCCGTTGCGTCACTTTTTGTGATGCAGCTGCAGCGTATAAATGCAGCCCATTTACAACGTGACGCATTTAGGGAGATGCGTCACGTTGTAAAGCCCTGCGTCACATTATACCTGCGTCAGGTATAATGTATGTAGGATGGGCGTTCCCACTTAAAAAAGCCTCGTAGAAGTGACGCAGTGAAATCTACAAGATTTCACTGCGCCACTTCTAGGACGCCACTGCGTCAAAACCTTCCACCTGTTTGAAGCAGGTGTAAGGAGTGACGCAGCACAATGATGATAGGCCTTCCCATGCATTGCTGGAGTTGCGTCGTGCTTGCGACACGTCTCCAGCAATGCGTGACTTTTGAGTTAACAGATGCGTCAGAATTTCTGACGCATCTGTCAATCCTTGCGCCATGGTGCGCCGTATTGTAAATACGGCGCATCCATGATGGCGCAAGGGTTTCTCAGGGTGACGCATGGAAAGTGACGCATCTCTACAGATGCGTCACTTTCTTGTAAATCTGCCCCACAATTTATATTTAATGTAAGTATGTGAACGAAATGTTTGTGTTTATTTGAAATAACTGTTTTATGTAAAAGGTGTTTTTTAATGTATTAAATAATGATCATTTAATTATGTTGGCAATAATATTGTAATTGATATTTTGTGAATCTATATTTTTATATCCAATATTTTTGTTTTCGATATAGTTAAAAATGCGGTGCCACTGGTACCCATCTGGTCAATGGGCAAGCAAACACCCTGAAGACTCCATGGTCCTAGCCTCCCTCCACCCTTTAGTTCAGCCCGATTCTCCCATACCACCGGATGGAAGATAAATTGCCCCGCTACTGGATACATTGCGGTACGAGGCTGAAGTCACACTTAGGGGGTCATTATGATGGCGGAAGGACAGGCACCGCCAGCCGTGCGGTGGCGATCCGTCCGCCATCAAACGTGGATTTACCGCCCGCCAGATTAGGATGGTGGGCGGATCCAGACTGCGACTGTGGCTGATGCAAAGACCGTCCACCACAGAGCCGCCACAGGCAATCGTACCGATTGCCTGGCGGAGTGGTCTGCATCCATACAAAGCACTAGCAGGCACCGTCCACCATATTATGATGCAGGCTTGATCCAGCCTTTCCATGACGGCGAAACCGTCATGGAAAGGCTGGTGGAGATTGGTTTTGGGGGCCCGTTGTGGGCCCCCAATGTGTTGGGGGGAGGTGTTTGTGCACTGGGGAGTACCCATGGTACCCCCCTACATTTCAGTACACTAAGTGGCAGGCACCCTGTGGTGCCTGCCACGTAGTGCAGTGAAATGCACAACATGCATTTTCAACATTGCGGCGGGTGCTGCTGTCAGCAGCACCTTCCGCAATGTTAAAATGCAAGATGCGACCGCCATGGTGGCGGTCGCATCCTAATTTGGTGTGCCGTACCACTGCATGCATTGCAGACGGTCCCGATCACCACCACAATGGTAGACGGACTACAGTCTGTCTGCCTTCATAATCGGCCCCTTAGTCTGGGTCCTCAGGAAGCAGGTGGGAAGAGGTAGCAAGTTTTAAGTAAGAGGTAGACATAAACAAGTATATGATGCAGCCCTGCATTTCCCCCTTGCGCTGTCGCTACATTTAGCTGCCTAGCGCCAACCAAGGCACCCTTGCACCATAGTGCAAGGTTGCCCGTGTTGAATGGAAGATTGTTTATGTGCAGGAAGGTCCTCCTTCCTGCACACAAACAATCTTTAAATGCAGTTTTGTAACTTCCATGTGTGCTGCTTAATGGAGCACACATAGAATTTGCAAAACTGCATTTTTTTTTATGATTGTTTTTTTGTACAGGAAGGGGGACCTTCCTGTAAATAAACAATCATTGGCATTTTGCTGTTTCCATGTGTGCTGCACAACTCGGCACACATGAAAACAGCGAAAACAAGAAGAAATTAAACTTTTCAACTCGTTGCTCCAGGGTAAGACCAGGTTTTCCCTGGTCTTAATTTTGGCGCTGCCCCATATTTATGCTGCCCTTTTAAATATGGGGCAGCGTCAAAATCAATGGGTATTGCGGTGGAATGCATTGCCGTCCCCTTTCAAGCTAAGTATAGCATGAAAGGGGGCCTTATTTACAAGACAGTGTTTAGCCAACATAAGTGACGTTGTTGTGGTGATAGGGGATTATAAATATGCCCCTCAATCTCTCTCACTGCTACTTGGCACCAAGTTGTGTTTGGGAGGGGCAGGGTTTGGAGAGGGTGGATGGTCCACCACGATGAGTGTCAAAAAGGGAACAAATGATGAATGGGGAGTAACAAAGGGAATCCCCTCCTTAGGTGGAGGCACCCCAACAGGTATACCCTGATCAGGGTCATGGATTAAGTCGACGTCCAGTGGCATATTTTTCAGCCACATTGGACCCGGTGGCTTCAGCATTACCTGGCTGCTTAAAAGCAGTAGCTGCTACTTGTATGAGTCTGGAGCAAAGTGAGTCGATAGTGATGGGACATCCGGTAAAAGTGTTTGTTCCACACTCAGTTGAGATTCTTTTGACAAGAACAAGAACACAGCATCTCACTCCCAGTCGATTGACCAAGTATGAAAGAGTGATTTTGGGAGCTAGAAATGTGTCTGTGATAAGGTGTATGATTATGAATCCCGCTACTTTATTGCCAGACCCTTGCGATGAAGAAGTGAGAGATGAGAGTGATCATGATTGCTTGGACGTGACTGAATTATGCACGAAGCCCCGGCCGGATATAAGAGAAACACCTTTGAAAGAGGCTGACCATGAGTTATTTGTAGATGGTTCTTGCCTCAGGACACAAGAAGGAGGACTAAGTGCCGCATATGCTGTTTCTAAAATATCTGGGGTAATTGAAGCATCCTGTTTACCTGGGGTCAAGTCTGCACAAGTAGCTGAATTAGTGGCCTTAACGATGGCATGTAAAAAGGGGAAAAATTGGAGAGTAACCATATTTACGGACAGCCAAGATGGGTTCGGGGTTGTGCATGACTTCGGTCAGCTCTGGATGCAGAGGGGATTTCTGACTTCTTCAGGATCTCCTATCAGAAACAGCAAAAATGTGAAAGATTTGTTGGAAGCATTACAATTGCCAAAAGAGATAGAAGTTGTAAAATGTGCTGCACATCAGTCAGGAAATGACTATGTGACTGCTGACAATAATTATGCTGACCAGGTGGCCAAATACTGTGCTAAAAATACAGTGGCCATAAACTGAAAAATTGAAACGGGTGAAACCAGATGCCAACTTATGTTTTTCTCAGTACCAGAAACATGGGATGAGATTAGACAATTGAGGGAAGAAGCTGAGGAAAGGGAAAAAGAAATTTGGATAAAGGCAGCTTGTACAAAAAGACCAGAAGGTGAGGTATGGGTGTATATAGATGGAAGACCAGTCATGCCAGATTGTCTGCTTTCAAAAATGGCAAGAGTATATCATGGACCAACACACATAGGGAGAGACTCAATGATCAGATTATTTAGACAGAGTTGGTACAATCCGAAGTTCAGGGTAATCGCAGAAAGCCTTTGCCAAAGATGCTTAACCTGTCAGCAGCAAAATCCAGGTAGGAAGACAGTGGTTAGCTGGGGAAAGATTGGAAAGGCAGAAGGACCCTTCACCAGATTACAATTGGATTTTATCGAATTGCCCCCATGTAATGGACTGAAATATATACTTGTCATAGTATGCCTTTTCTCAAGATGGGTGGAAGCCTATCCCACTCGAAGAAATGACAGTCTCACAGTTGCAAAATTGTTGTTGAGGGAGCTAGTTCTACGATTTGGTTTTCCGGTCATTTTAATAATGAAATAATTCGATTAATCTGTGCTGCATTTAACATTGAACAAAAATTGCACTGTGCTTACCGTCCAGAGGCTTCTGGAATTGTTGAGCAATTGAATGGCACAATCAAGTCAAGATTGGGAAAGGTGTGTGCATCCACAAAGCTGAAATGGCCAGATGCATTACCTCTTGTACTGATGGGTCTCAGAAGTATTCAAGACAGAAAATCAGGAATGAGCCCACATGAGGTTCTCATGGGAAGAGCCATGAGACAGGCATTTATTCCTGGAAATAAACTAATGAGTATAACTGATGATCTGGTATTGGACTATTGCAAAGGCTTGGCTGAAATGGTGCGTTCTGTCTCCCACCAGGTTGGAGAAGACGCAGTTGAAAGACAGCCAGAACAAGCGCATGATTTGAATCCTGTAGACTGGGTGTTAGTGAAGAAACACGCAAGAAAGTCGTGCCTAGCACCGAGGTGGGACAAACCAAGGCAAGTCATACTAGTCACTACCACAGCAGTGAAGTGTGCAGGTCTGCCCAATTGGATTCATGCCAGTCATACCAGAAGAGTCCCGAGCCCATCAGAACAACAAGAGCCACCACTGACTGAACAGGCTGAAGCATCAGGAGTTGTCAACTGTGAAATTGAGGAATCTGGAGTGATAGATTCTGAAAGACAACCATATGATGAACAGCCAAGTATAGATCAGGAAGAGTGGATACCTGTGATTGAAATAATTGATGATACCATCGAAACAAGAAGAAGAACAGAACTGAAAAGACAGGAAAGTAGTCAGGAAGAGACAGGGGAAGAAGAACATACTCAGGTGGAAAATAAAAAAGACATTCACGTACCTGAGGAGGGAAAACTAGAAGAACACGTTCAGGCAGAAGAAGAAAAGTTTGAATTAAGACCTGAACAGGATCAGATAGAGTTAGAAGAACAGGTTCAGGCAGAAGAAGAAAAGTATGAAGTAAGACCTGAACAGGGTCAGATAGAATTAGAAGAACAAGCTCAGGAAGAAGAAGAACAAAATACAGTAGAACCTGAGCAGGAGGAAGCAAAAGCAGGTACAAGCACAAAATATAAAGAAACAGAACAGATTGTGCCAAAAATAAATGAAATAAAAAGAACTTTACAAGGAGATGAAGAAGGTGAAAACGCTGTACAAATCAAAAGAATCAGAAAGGGAGATAATTGGCCAACTGGAGTAAAGAAATTAAAGTATCACTTGAGAAAAATCTGAAAAGAGACCTGAACAAGTAAATTAAGTCACAAGTCAGACACAATCTAAACAAACTTTGGCAAAAATAACTCGAAGAAGTCCAAGATTGAGAAATTTAAACAGGAGATACAAGGCTCCTGAATGGACTTACGTAATACTCGAGGAATTTGAATCTCTAGATCAGACTGATGAAACAGAAGAAGTTCATATTGTTCAGATTGATGAAAAGAAATTGAGGCCTCCTTAAAACAAAAAGGAAAATTAAAACTGACAAAGAAAGGAGAAAGAGAAAAGTAATTTTCTCAAGACTAAAATGGCTGAAACTGAAGTTACCGAGAGACCAAAACGTGGATTAAAAAGAAAATGTTTTAGATTTTGTTTTTGTAGTATTTAATTAGTAGCATTAGTATGGTTATTCCTAACAGTAGGAGTACCTTTGTTAATAAAAACAAGTGAAAAGAATAACACAAATACTAATGATAGGGTAGAGAAAATAAAAGATACTAAGATAGAAATAGGGGTAGAAGATGAAGTAAATTATCACTATGAATCAGATTTTAATACGTCTTCAAATGTGTTTATTAAATTATTATTTCAGTATGTGAATACTATGGAGATTAGTAATTGTTATGTGTGTATGAAGTTACCCTCATCAGTCTCAGAAGGGGTGATGTATCACCATATACCTTTGACGTATGGTGTGTCATGTAGTGTTTTATCAAGTTTATTTTATGCTACAGGGAGACTTCAATATTTTTATTCAGATATAGATGTAGTATTTTCTGAGTTACCTATTAGAAAGTATATAAACCCAGTAGCCAGTGATTTGGCAGCTGTGCATCTGAAATACTAGCTTGAGCTGCGGAGCAGAGTGCTGGAGAAACGGGTGCCGGTGAGTCGGGAGAGCATTGAGAGCATTGAGCATTGAGAGCATTGAGCAGCTGGGAGCGGGAACCGTGGGTGGCCCGATATCATACGTGCCGAAGAGCGGGACTCAGGCATCGGCGTGTCTCCTTTTGATGGGCTGAGGATCGCCTGTTGAGCAGGGAATGAACAGTGTGGCCCATTAGTACATGGCGCAGGGGGAACCCACCTGGTTAAAGAAAGTAATCAGAGCTGTGTGAGGTGCCGTTGTGAGAGTCTTTTCAAATCTTTTGCCTACCATTACACCTGACAAACTCACTGCTATCACCTTGCAGGATTACTGGGTTGCTGGGTTGCTGACGCCGGTTCTCCGGCTAGCAGATTACACCTCCCAGCAATACTAGCACCTGGGGAGGCCCTTAATCAACGCCCAGGGCTCCCGCAGCGGCCGGACAAGGCAAGGCAGGGCAGGGCAGGCCCACCCCCCTTGGGAGTGAAGAGACTGAGAGACTGAGAAATCATGGTAAGAGAAACCGACGCCGTTTCCATTAACTAATATCGAATAGATATGGGCAAAAGGAAACTACCGCAAGAAGGGGGGAAGAAGGCCATTAAGAATGCTCCCATCACGAAATATTAAAAAATTGCTGTGGGTCTTATTAATAATGAAATCATTCACGTAGAGGAGCAACTGGCAGCAACTAAATCTGCACTAGATGCCGCTCTAAAGGAGACTGAACCAGCAGGTGGAATGGAACCTTTAGTGTCCAAGAATAACATGAGAAGTAAGGGCAAAGAGATAGAGACACTTGAAGTTAATGAAGCTAAAAATGTAAACCCACATAAATCTTCTAACCCATGTGTCCTAACATCATCTTTGGAAATCTCAGACCTAACAGACGATACATCCCTGATATCCCCCTTGGCGAAAAAAATGAAACAGCCAGGACGAATAGCAAATAGCCCAGTGGAAATTCAGACAGCAAAGATTACAACTAAGGCTAAAATAAAAGCTAAGCAAAAGAAGGGAGGAGCTAACCCGGGGCTGATGAGAGGGGAGGGTGATCCTATAAAACAGAAGCCGCTAAATCTCGAAACTCTTTTTAAGAAACTACATGGCAAAATGGATAGTATTGAAAGACGTTTAATGTCGGAAATTAAACTGATACAGAAAGATATGGCATCTTTAACGGACATGGTTATCGAAATATTACCCTCTAAAACGACGAGTAAGACACCTAGCATCCCTAAGCCAGGTCAAAACCTAATGGGGACTGCAAAAGGTAAACCAAGCTCTGATTTTACAACCACCCTTACAAAGCAAATGGAGAAGATCACCTCTGCCATACCGAAGAATACCTTAATACAACAGACAAAAGATACAAGTTCAGACAAAGTAGATAATAATGCCACAAGAGTACCTAAAACTCCACAATCTCTCATGAACAATAGAGCGATATATCCTGATAATAACACCAAGGGGACACTGAACTTGCCACCTGAAGCTACTCCATATGTCATAGTTTTAAATAATGTGCCTAAATTAATGGTGAACCAGAAGGAAACGTATGAATCTCTGAAGAATCAAGTGGTCCACTGGATTTCTATAAACACCAATGTTAGGGCGCACATTTTACATCAGGACATACTCATGTTAAGGAGAGTTGACTGGTTGGGAAAATCTAGGAAATCATGTCAGGGCGATTGTATAGTGGTAAATTTGCGAAGTAACAAATTGGTGGGTGATTTGTTGAATATTTTACTGAGTCATGGAAAAGGATACTGCCCTGATAATGTTGATTATATAATAGCCGTCCCCTTGGGTTTCTTCTATAGGCCCAGTAATAGTTACACTAATGCAAATATGAGTTTTAATACACCGTTAAATATGCCATTGTATAACAGGTATGCACCGCTGAGGAGATGCAGCGAAATAGATTGACATACTATCGCTGATCCCTCACCTATGTATAAGGATCACACTATTAATTGTGGATTGTCGGAGGCTGACTTCATAGTTCAAATTGAGGAATACACTATGGAAGAGTCTCTGCATAGCATTACTGATGATCTAACTACCATCTTGGATAATGGAAATTTAAACGTATCATCCCATATAGAGGTTTTAGATATACCTTTATATTATAATAGTAACAGCCCTTTGAATAGTAACTTGATGAAAGCTGTATCTAGTATATACCCCAGTGAGTTCCTAAAAATTATGACGTGGAACATCGCTGGGATTAAAAATAAGATTTGTGATGTCAACTGGCTGCAAATGCTGGATGGGTTTGGGGTAGTCCTGATTCAGGAAACATGGTGTATTGAACCTTTTTTATAAATGGCTACCAAACCATTTGTATTAATGCCATCCCATCTAGGATGGAAAGTGCGAAAGGTGGCCTAGCTACACTAATCGCAGTTACTTCACCTCTGACCCTCAAGAGATCTTTTACATCATCACTATATTATCAGTTTCTGTATTTTTACTCCAAAGGAAACCAGGCCATCGTTGTAATAAACTATTATAATAATGTTTTTGATAACACAAAGAGTAAGGTCATTAAGTCATTAGAAAGCGACTTGGACCTCTTCTTAAAGGGAATAGTAGGGGATTATGTTTTAGTCGGGGCTGGGGATTTTAATTGCACTAAATGTGACTTTGAAGTAGGAGAACCCTGTGGGTATTGTGACGATTTTGGTGATAGGATCCTACATTTTTCGCATGATATGTACTTGGAAGACATCAACTATACATTGCACAAATATGATCTAATAGTTTTAGAACCTTCTATGCTAGTAGGTGAAATAAATACGTACACTTTCGTAGGATCAAGGTCATCCTCAAACATAGATCATTTTATCATATCAGCTAATGGTAAGGAACTGGTAGAAAAAGTTTTGATAAATATCAGTCTTTTTAGTGATCATCATCCCTTAACTGTGTCATTGAAAGTAAACCTGTCACCAAAAACACAGGGAAAGACAGCAAATGGCGACATTGACACCCAAGGGAATAATGGTGTCTCAATAAAATGGACCGGTGTGAACCCTGTTACAATCATGGAAAACCTTAAAGGGAAAACTTTTAGAGATCTAGAAACTTGTTTGGATAGCTCTTCCTCAGATTCAGCAATTATAAATGCCTTCTGCAACATTACTAATGAAATTGCAGGTGATCTAACAACTAAAAGGAGGAAGAAATTTTGCGATCTTAACCCTAGATGGTTTAGCCATGAGTGTTCGAGGCTGAATGCGGAATTGAAACAGGCACTTAAACAAAAACCAAGAGACCCCCATAGGATTAGCTCCGTGAGGAAAGATTATAAAAATTCTTTGAAAGAAAGAAAAAGGGAGATCCGTGAGGGAGTATGGGAGAAATTAATCCAGGCAGCTGAGTTGAAAGACTCAGCTCTCTTCTGGAAGACAATCAATCACCCGTACTTTAAAGAGCATAACGCAGTAAAGATTGACAGTGTAGTACCACCAGAAGATTGGGTCTCCCACTTCGATAGTATTTTTAACCCAGACAGTGTAAATATAACAGAGAGTAAAAAGGGAAAATTTATTTCAGTGGAACCTGTTAAATTAACATCAATAACGACAGACGAAATCAAAATAGCCCTCCAAAAAATTGCCAACGGCAAAGCTGCAGGCCCGGATGGGGTGCCCATCGATATTTTTAAGTATAATATGGATTTCTGGATACCAATTTTATTGAATGTTTTTAATGCCACTTTGGGGGGAGTACTACCTGCTACCTGGGTTGAAAGTATAATCGTACCCATTTTTAAAAAAGGGTATAGAGCAGAGGTCTTCAAACTTTTGTAGGTTGAGCCCCCAGCTGAATTTTTTAGATGTCGGGCCCCCCACCACCTGACAGAAATTTCTGGAATCTGGCACACTACATAATCGACCACCACCCGCATATCCCGGGCCATATCCGGCAAATAATGTTCAACACAATAAGAGTGTTTAGTAAACTGCAGGTTTGTGAGTGGGTGTGGTTAAATGACAGAGGCTTTTTACACAGCTCAAAAACAATTTTCCAAGATAAAATGTGCGCAAATTGTTTTTACTAGGATGCTTTATTTTACACAAGACATAGATTGATAATAACACCACCAACATTAATGTGACAGGTGTGCCTATTTTTCGCCACAGAGACGGTCAATCTGTGGATGGATTTTTGCTACTGCCATACTCAGGCTGTGCTCCACATCCACTAATTTTACAGTGAATAATATCTGTGAAATCTTCCAATTTCTCATATGAGAGGGCCCGCTTTGATCTAAAAAAACTTTTTATGTTTGTTGCATGAAACAAACACATTTCTCTGCAAATAGTAATAGACTCTCCCACATCAATCACATTCAAAAGAAATGAAAAAAACGGTATTCACAAGAATCTGTTTAGGAATTATTCCAGGCCATCAGGGCAAAAACAGAGCTGTCTCTATCAAGGGCCCCCTGAAAGGCTGGATTGCAGTGCATGTAAATGTGTACTTTTGTACTTTAGGACGAAAACTTGATGGGGCACGACATGCCCATACTTGTGTACAGGGGCGCAACTAGACCCGAACTTCGGGGGGGGGGCTAACACTCCCAGCCAGGGCTGGCCATAGCACTGGTCGTACACAGTGCAACTGTATTTTGGCACCCCCTCCCCATTTCCTCCTTCTCCATGAATTCCCTCACTACCACTCACCAACAGTGCACCTCATTCTCTATACCACCTTTCTGACAAACATTTCATTTTTTTATAGCACTACTCATAGTTTACTCACACTCAGTTCTTTGATCTGCATGGTACACACTCTTTGTAGCAGGCACATTATCCCTCTGCGCTGTGTGGGTGGCAGGAGTGCCCATGTGAGTGCACAGTGAGCGATGCATCAGTGTGAGAGTGAGGTGAGAGGATTGACTGCAGGGTGAGTGAGGTGAGCATATGAATTTGGGTGCGGATGTAGGTGCAGAGTGGGACGAATGAATGTATGGTTAGTGATGGGTTTATTTGAGTGAGATTGCAGATTGAGCAGTGAGGGGGACAGGCGAGTGAAGTGTCACATGAGTGCAGGTTGAGTAGTGTGCTCGTGTGACTGCAGGGTGAGGTACAGGGCGAACAGCGCAAGTGCATTTTGAGTGCAGAGTGATCACTGAATGCAGGTCGAGGTGGTGAATGCTGTGAGTTCATGTTGATCAGTGCGAGTGAATTGTGATCACTGAGTGCAGGGTGAGCATGAAACTGAAGGGCGAGAATGAGGAGAGAGTTGTCTGAATGCGGGGTGCATTCCCAGACACTTGAGGTAAATCAGCATGTTATTGATAGCGGCGTTGGGTTTCAGATATGTTAAACTATTGCTATTATGGCATTAACCAGGGATTGAGGGTGGAGGAAATAAATAATGTGCTGATCTTGCAACAAACTTCCAGTTTTATGATTAGGGTTGCCAGCTCATTATTTTGATGTCCCAGACGGTACACAAATAAGCAGTCACTTAAAGCTGTATTTTCAGTACTTATCTGTGCGTACTTTGAACAGCAAATATAAATTAAAAGCACTTTTAATTTTGTTCTAGGAGCTGCCTGAATGATCCGTGACTGATAATTAAAGGGAACAAAGACAGAAAAGTCACATTACAAATGAATACATACTTCTTTATTTATAACCTGTATTTAGTGTCAAGACAAGCAGTTTGCAGGCTTTTTAACCCACACATGGCTGGCATTTTCTTTTGGCAACTTGAAGCCATTTTAGCCCTGTGGACGTTGTGTGCCTGCCTGTGTAATTTTAAAAGAAATGTGGTCTCTTTTCTGGGAAGAGGAGGGGTTAAATTCCTAGGGCTGAAATGATTCAGCTGCAGTGGGAGGCAAGGAGTCTCCTCTGCTATGAAACTGAACGCGAAGGAACAGATAGTCCACAGTGGACTGTCTGTTCGCTTGCTTTTAGCAGAGGAGACTCCTTGCCTCCCACGGCAGCTAAAGCATTTCAACTGTAGGAATTAACCAGCTCATTGGAAAAGAGATTGTTAGGGCAGTTTGAGCAAGGGTTCTGTTCTGGAAGGTTATTTCTTCTTCTGTGACTTTGGTAGTTTTATCGGAATCAAGGTTTGCTGTGCTTGGAGAACGACAGAGGCACCTCCTGCAATTGTCTTTTATTATGGATTTGTAAACATTTTCCTGCATGCTGTCCACAAATTGTTCTGCTGTGCTCAGCCAGTGATAAGTTGTTGCTGTTTTTATATGTTCTCCAGAAAAAAGATCTCTAAAGCTCATGTCTCATTGCAAATTACTATGCAAAGGCAATATACCGGACTGTATCAGTTACACATATCTGGTGTTTAAAATTACTTATGGGTGTACATTCAGTGCCGTGATTGCTTTGGTTGTGCCCCCGTGTTTTGAAGTTTTATCACTTTGCTAGTCTAAGTAATGAGATCTGGAAGATGATTAGACTGCTCCAGGACGGTTAGCTCGTGAAATGAAAAAAGAATGAGCACGTCGTGCCCCATCGATTTCCCCTCCCTCCCCCTCCCTCCAACCCTCCGTTACAGCTGAATCCCAGGCCAATTCCGCCCCAACCCGCCCCCCACCCCCCTTCGAAAAAGCCCTCTTACCTGCTGTAGATTTCATTTCAGCAAAGTCCTTCACAGCCAGGCGACGGTAAAATACCGGAAACAAAGAAGAAAAGGCAGCAAACAGTGGAATGCAGGAACTTTATGCACGCAAATTTCGCGGCACTTCCTGCAATCTCTGCTGCTGTCCCATCATTGGTGGAACGTCAGTGGTGACGTTCCTACCTGCTGATTAGCTGCTGCTGCTCCGGAGGTCTCCTATCAAAAATCCCCATTTGAAATGGGTGACGACTTGCGATCGTAGCACAGTACAAGATAAACAAAGGTAGGATTTTACAGTGCAGTGCGCGCCCCCCCTGAGATGGTGTCACGCCCCCCCAGGGGGGCGCGCCCCACAGATTGAAGACGTCTGGTATAGAGGGAAGGCAAATTGCTACCGTCCAATATCCCTTCTTGATTCCACTTCTAAGCTGATGGGCCGAATTGTGTTGGAAAGGCTCGAAGACTGGGCCAATGAAAACAAAATTTTAACAGAGGCACAGTATGGTTTCAGAAGGGGTATTGGAACAGTAGAGCAATGCCTAAACCTAGAATTACTAATAGGGAAATATACATTAGCCAAGGAGGGGGCGCTCCATTTATGTTTTGTGGACCTCACTAGCGCTTTTGATCTAGTTAACCATCAAAAACTATGGCAAACATTGAAAGGGCTAGGGGCCCCTATTGAAATAATTTCACTTTTATCCCAAATCTATGTATTTTTAAAGTCTAGGGTACGGTATGGTAAAACAGGGGAGTGTACGCCTGATTTTAGGGTAATGCGTGGCATTAGACAGGGTTGCGTATTAGCGCCCCTTTTATTTTCCCTATACATTAACAACGTAGATCTGTTTTTACAAAAAATTACTGTAGATGCCCCGAAAGATGGAATACGCCCCACCCCTGTTTTATTATATGCAGACGATGCTGTCCTAATATCAAGGACAGCTAACGGTCTCCAATGCCTAATAGAAAATTTCGCCCTGTACATGATTGACAAAGACTTACAGCTAAATTTAAAGAAAACATTTGTCATGTCATGCGGGAGCAATAGGCCCAAGAACAGACAGCATCATGTGGGCGGGGTTGTTATTAATAGAGTGCCATCGTTTTCGTATTTGGGGATGCTTTTTAACAAGAACGGCACATGGAATATGCACATAGAATCATGTAACATGAAATTTCTAAGAATCACTGAGGGTATTTTTAGATTCTCCGCAAAATTGGGAAATAAACCTATATGAAAAAGTTTAACCTTGTATCAGAACAAGTGTGTTTCAGGGGTCTGTTACGGGGCCGCAATATGGGGGAGAGCAAATACGACCACCCTACAAACCAACGAAAACAAGTTTTTAAAACGACTACCGGCAGTCCAAAGAGCAACAGCGAACACCATAGTACATAAAGAACTGTCTGTACCACACTTAAGCGACACAATAAGTATGGCAGGCCTTACGTTTTGGCAAGGGCTATGGGCAAAAGAAGAAACAAAATTTACAAAAGATTTAATAATGGATTGCCTAGCTCTTGACCGCAGTTCAAAAATACCATGGTTGGAGTATATTTTTAACCTTTTAACACGATGCAAAGTAACTGCTGATAAAAAGAACCCTTCACTTATTCTGGAATATAGTAAAAACGACTTGAAATTGAGGTACATAACCGCCATGGAATATGAAAGAGAAAGGGCTGCCACACAAAAACAGAACGTGGTTTCTTATTGTGAACGCCCGCTCATGGGAGGTATTCAGCTATATTTGATCCTGGTAAGGAACATTCAGCACAGATTTTATTTAACCAGGCTAAGGATGGGCATATTACATTATTTAGTTGCATTCCCGAGAACGGAAAAGTGGTGCTATTAATTACCAGCCTGTCCGTGCGATGGTAAAACCCTACAATCCACGTTGCATTTTATCCTTTTTTGTAGTTTTTATAGGGATATCCGGAAATCAGTTTTAAAACCCCTCTTTTTAACAAACATGCTTTTTAACTATAAATATGCGTTTAATTTTGTGTGTAGCCTGGAAAATGTGAAAATTATAAAAACTGGAACTCGATTTATACAACTATCAATTAAGAAAAGAAAGGACTACGCACACCTGGATGCATTGTTATACGAAAATCAGGATGATCGTTTTTAGTATTAACTTTTAAAATTCTTATCATGATAAGATGTGGCAATGTGCACTTTATGTATTATTATGCACTTATAATGTACCAGCACTTTATGATATATTTTGTGGCAGCTTGTATCTCACGTATCCTTGGCACCTTAATGCATTAGCACTTTATAACTGGTTAATACGCTATGTGAACAGCTCAATGAGTAAAACCTGATCTAACTTGGACTATCTAGGTTAATTTTTAACAGTATTTTGTATAATAGGCATATTTGCATTTATTTGTATCGGAAACTGGCCTTAATCTCGCCATTGCTTGGCTTGAAGATTTATAAATTGTCAATCTTTTTAAACTAATCAAGTTGTTATGCAGGAATGTTGTTAGTATATGTGTATTAGTATGCTTTTATGGTGTTTTCTTTTTCTTGCACCGAATAACGCTGATTTTGACTTTGACTTTGAGTTACCTATTAGACAGAATATGAATCCGGTAGCTAGTAGTAAACATGCACAATTTATGGGTGAATTTTTCTTAACAATGAGTTCAATAGATTTAGTTCAGGCACATAAAGATAATTTAGCATGTACATTAAGAAAAGAAGAAAAATAATTTTTTGATTTAGTAGAAGAAAGGAGACAGGATTTAATAAAGAAAGCGACTGAACAGAAAACCCATGTACCTCCATGGGCTGAGAAAGAGGGAATCTATGCAAATGGCAAGGCTCATGCTGCGATGTCCCTGGATTTTGTGAAAAGGGGAAAATTCTGCCTCCATAGATTAAAGACAGATTATAACAATAATTACATTGGTTCCAGTGAATGCGAACACAACTTCCTAATTTTAGGAGGGTGGGGACTAAAAGGGGGAACTGATCCTGTATTTCCAGGAGTGTATTATGTTTGTGGGAACAACGCCTATTATAAGTTACCTGCAAGATGGTATGGGAGCTGCTACTTTGGAATAGTTTTTCCAAAAATATATCATGTAGACAAAATCAGTGGAACCAATGGAAATTCTAATGGACTAACACGTAGAAGAAGAGCTAGTTTTTCTGAAATTGTAAGAGACATTTTTAGTGCATTGATACCCTCAGTTGGAGTCATTCTTAATTCACAGAAAATTTGTAAGTTATCAACCATAGTTGTTCGTCTTTCTACAGATACTGCAGGAGGATTTTTGATGATTAACACAGAAATGGTTGCAATTAGATCTATGGTTTTACAGAACCGTCTTGCTCTTGATATATTATTAGCAAAAGGAGGTGGAGTCTGTGGTATGTTGAAAATTCAACATTGCTGCACTTATAAGAGCAGAGAAATTAAAGGATATATTGAAAACATTACAAGAATGCATAAAGATTTGACCCAACTGGAGGTTGACGGTGTATTGGGAAGACTAACAAAGAGTATAACATGAATAGGGTAATAGTATGTTAGTTTTGGGAAAAGTGTTTGAGGTCAAATAATAATACCTTTAGTCATGATAATAACCGTAGTGATGATAATGATGATTACCTATAAGTGTTGTAGAAAAGGAAGGAAGGAGAAGATACATTTTGAAAGAAAAGGAAAGGGACGGAAAAGAAAATATGAGGAGATACAGCTGGAAGAAATGAAAGGCAGGTTATACAAGAAAATGAGGGACTTAGAAGGAAACGAGTTGATTGATAAAAAATTAAGAGGAGAAATAGAGAAAACTGAGAAGTGCTAATGTTGGTATCTGGGAAGGGATGGGAAATTTTGTGATGGCTTAAGATGCCATCAGAGAGGGGATTGATGGAGCAAGGACTCGCAAATGAGACTTGCTCGGAAGCAATACTCTCGTTTAACTCACTAACGAATTACTAACAACGTGTTTTGTGATTAATAATACGCATTTCCTTTACACTCGGAAGAAAATGAAGCTTGCCTATGTGTTTACTAACGGCAATAACATGAACGAAGGACTAAGATGCATTCTAACACGGGAATCTTTACTGCGCATGCGTCTACTGCATCTACGTAGTATGACATATTAATGCTTGGAGGGAAATTCATGCGCCTGCGCAAAGGTACTAAAATGGCCGCTTGAAACTCACATGCATGGCACCTGCTTGGCCGAAATAGAAAATAAGTTTTATACTAACGCAAATGCAGATAGAATAATAATAAATGGAGTGGGTTAGAGTAGAGGTTAGTGGTATACAGTGAAATCATTTTATTTTGAGAAATAACATTTCTTCTTTTGACTTTATTATTAGTGCGCATTTGGGCCTCAAAACTTGTCTGAAATTGAGCTGACTGACGTAGCCCCGCACATGCGCACTCGGGAGAGAGTGTGAACAAATGAGTAAGGACTTGTCATGCGTCCAAGGCCAGCGAAGATGTGCCCTGGGAACATGAGGGTGAAGAGTTCATATGAAGAAGTTTTATTCATTAAATTGTTACATTTTGTATTAATAAAGGTTGGAGATGTATGGAAACGGAAGGGATTTAATAAAGTTTGTGGGGAGGGACTTGAAAACAATGGTTTAATGAAATAAGTGAAATGTAAGTATGGTGTGACGATCATCCCCCTCTTGCCTGTCCAATCAGAGTTAGTATTTTGTCAAATTGAAACATTAATGGGTGGTACATGGTAATAGAAAGGTATAATTGAGGTAGCTTAGTTAGTTAGCTTAGCTTAACAGGAGCAGCAGAGGCAATACAGAGCTCGGGATGCTGTCGGTGCTGGGGGTGGTGCTGATGCTGTGAGACGCTGAAGAAGAATTCGAATGCAGAACCATCTATTTAATTTAATTGGGTTAGAAAGAAGATCGCGGAGGAACCACGAGGAGGAAGAGAGTGTCAGAGAGGGGTGCGACGCAGTCGTCGATATTTAGAGAGGTGAAGTATCCTGTCCTAATTCCTATCCTGAAGTCTTTGTCTCCTGAATCTATCCTGGGGACCCTTACCAGCCCTTTGGCCAGAGGGTTTGGTCTTCACACCATTCTGGGAAATATATGAATTCATCGTATTGATAGATGTTCTTCTCTCTCTGTCCTCTTCTTTCTGAGCATAGTTATTGTATGGATCTGCATTGCCATTGATTTAAATGCGATTTGATTGAATTGACACTCTTGCGAATGAGGGTGTTTGTACTGAAACTTTGAGATGGTTCACACTCAATTAATTTAGATAAAGATTTTTAAAACTTCCCGAGTCTGTGATTATTTCATTTAAATAGAGAATGTTTAATAAGTTATGTTAAATATCGCCATCAACTAGTTCATCTAATGGTCCATTGACCAGAGGAAATAACTTTTTGATCAGTAAAAGGTTTAGTTTAATGAGAAATAACTAATCCTGATAGATGGAAAAATTTATAAATAAAAAGCTCCAGCGGTTTACTAGGTGTTTGGTGTAGGTGAGTTATATGGGCCCAGGTGAGTATATGGTGGTGGAGTACCTGCTGTTAGTACGCCGCTGGATCACCACACTTCAGCAGGTCTTACAGCCTAGGCCTGCCACTATTCAGAAAGGGCACACTGTCCCTTTCAATGGCAGTAATCCTCCATGTGCACAACAGAGTCCTTTGACACTGTGCATCATGCCGTCCGGTTTCTCCGGTCCTGTATCCCCACAAGCGTATCTCACCTTTTGCTGGAGGATGGCACCCGTAGTTATATTATCGTGTGTCTTTGGATTTAGGGGTGGTTTAGAGGTTTTCTTTGAACCAAAGATGTCTCGCCTAATTTGTAGGCCTGTCTTTCATGGGGCTGAAGGATGTAGATCTTGATCTTTAGTGGGGCCATGATCCGGCTCCTAGAGGCTAAGTGTTAAATCTGCTCTCTCCTATCTATTCCACCTCAACGTCAAATGAGAGAGGTCTGTCGTTCCCATTGTATGCCCATAGTTTACGGCTGTTGCTGGGGAATGCACAGATGTGCTCCCCTGACCCCTGGTGTCCACTGGAGCCAGAAAGCAAGGCATACAAGACTATTGAAGCATAGAAATGTCCATATTCTATAAGTGGCATTTCTAAGCGAGTTATGCCAAATGCACCTTTACTATTGGAAAAGGTTTGTATGGGGAATCCATCGATAGGAACCATCATGAGGCTGCTCCACTGCAATCCACTCATGCAGCCTAAAGTAGTGCCAACTACCACCCCTTGTTAACTTAAGGGAAGAGCAAGCCTCATAGGTAGTGAAAACAGACACAGGTATTCCTCACTACCTGGGTGCACATGCGCTAGTGTTCACACGAACCTGCAATGGCAGGTTGGACACTGAGGGCCTGATTCACGAGTAATAAATGCCCTTTGTGAATACCGAAAGTCATAAAGTTAGACTTTCTTCTAACTTTACCTTTGTAAATCGGCCCCATAGTCCCCAGCACAAGGGATGCAAGGGTGTCTGGCCAAGTCTGCAACAGCAGACTGAACACCGGATTAACTAATACAGGTGTCAGTGCCTACGCACAGGCCTACGATGGCAGGCTGCACATGCAATCCCGGGCACCATAGTTGTGGGTGCACATACACAGTGGTCTGCAATGACAGGCTGCTCAGGAGTTTAATTACAATAGATGCCAGTGCGCACACACTGGTCTGCGATGGCAGACTGGCCGATGTTTCAGAACATCGAGTCAGTGCAACTTCCCAACACGGATAGGAAAAGCATGCACACTTTTACACTGCATTTACAGTGTGAAAGTGACAAGAGCCTGGATGCCACACAAAAGAATGAACAAAACCTAGGCCGAAAAAGCAAAAGGTTTAGGGAAACGCTACCTGAAGAGTATCAGGTCCAACACCATGTTATCACAGTTGATGTGATTCCTGCTGTTAGAATTTAGTTATTTTCCACTGCAGCACTTCATATTATCTTGTCTTCTGGTCACTATTGCTCCTCATGTTAATTCACACATTCTCTAGGCTGCTAGTTAGTACACATGGAGCAATAGGACCATTGGATTTGCGTCTAGGGAATTCAGGGTAAATCAGAATTTTCTTACAGTATAAATCATAGCATTGGTAGCTGAATTAAGCTCTGGTGTTTGTCTCATATGATTAGCAGTTGAAGTTTAATAAGTATGCAAAGTCAAAGATGTTTCAGTTACAGTTTTCACCGCACAAGAACTTTAACTGGGTAATAACGTTTTACTAATGTGTGCTGAAATGGTGAAAGACCTCTAAGAGTGGCAAGAATGGATTTTATAATCTTTGAGTGCCACCTAGTGGTCTGAACAGAGTGTAACCTTTATTTGCCCATGCAATCTCTTTTGATAAACATTATTTAATGAATTGTCAACAAATAATGAAATGTTCATTCAGTTTGGTGTAATATTTTAGCTGTATAACACATTTAGGGACAGATTACTTAGAATTCATGAAACGCAATACAGCAAGGCAAGTTGTTGGCTGTGTGTTGCATGAATTGGAGAGAGTTGAAAAGTTCAATTTCTACGAAGATATGGTGCTCCACTTCTCTCTCCCTCACTTGAGATTTACTTGCGCTAACGCAGGTACCCTTGCACCATAGTGCAAGGGAGCCTGCATTACGGGCTGGATTGTTTTTGTGCAGAAAAGTTATCCCTTCCCATGCAAGAACAATCATTAGAAGTATTTTCCTTTTTCCTAGTGTACTATAGAGTGCACCACGCATAGAAAGATGAATTAACAAGGAGAAATAAACATATTTCTCCTCATGTTATGCATCCCTGGGTATTACTACATTATATTGAGACACTGCCAGGTTTACTAGCTATAATAAATCTGTGAAAGCGCCAAAATGCATGGATGGATGTATGAAAACGGCCATGCTCCATCCATGGAACACCTTCCCAACACAAAGTAACAATGATGTTAGCTATTTCCGTTATACAAAATGTTATATTAAACTGAGAAACACCTATAAATATCAAAAGATAAAAATCAAAAATAAAATATATATTTTTTGATCCCTGATAAGGTCCATTTCTTCCTTATTAAAGTCCATACATGCATGAGGGTGTAGCTTTACTCCAAATACAGGCCTCTATGCTTATTCCAATTACAAATTAATATACATTCTCTTATCTCAAATGAGATTAGGAAATTATTCTGTAGAATATCTAAAAACCAGTACAGCTACTAGGAGTAAGCCCTCTATAGGAACAACTAAGCAGAAATGGGATGATTGGTAGACAAAGAATACCCGGATGCAGAGATTATTGAACATAGGTAGTAAACTCTAGTTAAGCTCATACTCTGTGAAAAACTATAATCTGAATCGCCGTCACATATAGAAGATACTAATGAGTTGCATGTGAGCAAAAAGGATGAAGGAGAGGGAATAGGAAAACTTGAACACTGGCAATGCTTTTTAAGGTTCCATCATCTACTTAAACTGGAAAGGTAACCAGGGTCAGAAACTGGGCTAAAAAGTGACCATCAGCATTGACATACCAAACTTGGTGAGGTTGTGAGTTCTGAATATCGAAGCAGGAATATTGAGTGGTCACAATATCATGACTATATCAACCCAAAATATTGACTTTTGTAAGCATGTATGTATTTTCTATACCTAACTCAATATATATGTACCTTGACGATATTTACAAATCTTCAAGGGATGCTGATGTTAAGTTTGAAAGAGTAAGACCCAGATTTACAAAGGACTTTCGTTGTTCTGTGTCACGCAAGTCAACCAAGCAATAGAACTCTTTAAGTGATAATCACTAAGCCATGCAAGGGACGATCTGAGCTGCCTTGCATGACTTTGTAAATAAATATAATGCAATGCAGAGGCGTGTGCTGCATTACATTTCATGGTTGGCATTCCATGGGTGGAGTATGGGCATTCCCACAAATTCACCAAAGGAATTTGACAAGCTCAGATTTACTACCCTGGAATTTTATGGCAAGATCGGAGGCTAACATAATTAAAATCCCCTTTATTGTCGCTGCTCCTTTAAAGAATACAGAACTTTAACAAAATTCCAATCCCAACAAAAGGCCAGAATCCCGAGCCATCTTCCTTCTTTTTAACGAATTCCCAACATAACATATAATAAACATTTCCAAATTATATTATATGTGAATTCCCAAATGTCCAAACAAAAACCTCCTGAAATCTGAGATAACTTTAGTCTTAGATCTCCATACTCTTCCATCTTCCTCTTATTTTTGCACAGAAGCTACAAGAAAAAAATAAAAACCATCAATATAGGGTTGGGTTGCAGGGAGGGATAATATTAGCCTCTGTGTCTTTAATAAAGTCCAGATTTCTGACCATCAAGTTGGGGAAAATCTACATTTTATGGCAAGACAGGAGGCTAACATTATTGCAAGTTTAAAGCTTCTCTAATAAACCAGAAGCCACATTCACAACAGGTTTAAAATAAAATCTTCTGCAAATTACATCATTAGACAAATCCACACATCTCAAAATATCTTGCAGAGCACCCTCCAGCATATATGCTGTTGAAGCCGAAGCATCCCTTACAGAATGTGTTCCAAACAAGCTTATATCCACTCATGCGTTCTTTATCATCTCTTTCACCCAATGAGCAAGAGTAGGTGCTGACACAGGTTTATGTAGGTGTCAAAAAGATTTAAGCAACTGATGTTCCGCTAGAAAACTGTGACATCCTCCTTTCATACTCTTTCATGCAACGGACCACACAAAACATCTCATGCTCATCAAAATATGGATAGAAGATACTTTCTGAATTTGCTTTGGTCCTTTTACTAAAAAAAAACCAAACAGCCTGAGGACTAAAAATTCTTCCTCAAACATCCAGTGCTTTATCATCCGGTACTCTCCTAAATGAAAGTAAATACAAAAAATGGTTAGTTTTTGTGACAAAACCTTCAAATCTAAAACAGCATGGTCCCCTATACCTTCCAAATATTTAAGCACTTTCGACACATCCCCTAAGCCTTCCAGATAGTTTAGCACTTTTGACACATCCCAAACAGAATTGTACCTTGAAACTGGAGGTTTTGAAACTCTTACACTCCTCATCAAACATTTCACTAAAACATCCTGTGTCACTAATACACCATTTACCAGCACATGACCTGCAGCAATGACAGATCTATGCACATTAATAGTCATGTAAGCCAATCCTGACCTACACAGACATGCTAAATAGTTAATCACTTTTACAATATCCACTGAAACTGGATCAAAATCCCTCTCCACACACCAGCAAAGCCATTTCTGCCATGCCAATCTATACATCTTCCTGGTATCTTGACCCCAGGACTCCCTAATAAGATTTGAAGCCTCCTACAAAAGTCCTGGCACCTCCTAGATATGCCTGAAATTCTCCAAGCTGCCAGTCTCAACTGATCTGATTTCAACATCTCATGCAATTCTCCTAATGGCCCCAACAGAACCTCCTGGAACACAGGGAGCAGAATTGGTCAATCTACCAACATCACCAGAAGAATCGGGCACCAAACCTAAGACTTTCAAAAAGGTATCAGCAAGACAACGGTCTCCTTCCATCTGCGCACCATCAACGTTACTCAAGTAATCATTGAGAATGAAGGGAGCACATAAGGACTGAGGCCTCTCCAATCCTGCCTTAAAACATCTATCCCTCCCGAATCCCGATCCATATGCCAGATGAATAACTTCTTCAACTGAGTATTTAATCTGTTCACAAACAGATTCACCTCACAAGGACCCCAAATCTCCATAAACTTTGTGAAACCTGAAATGTGCAGTCTCCAATCGCTAGAGTCCCTGTAATTCCTGGAATACCAATCTACCTCTACATTCTTCAACCATGGAATGTGCTCCGCTTGCACTAGAACATTCTGGTTCAAACAATAATACCCCAAATCTTTGCCTAATCCACCAGATCCTTTGAACACAACCCCCCAACTTGTTCACATATCTCACTGATGAAACATTGTCTAACCTCAGTAGAACTGAACACTGAGTCCTTTGTAAAACACCTTATTGCAAAGGAACCTGCCAGAAACTCCAGACAATTTATGTGGAGCCTTGTTTCCTCTTCTGTCCAATACCTTCTGTTAAAATCGCACTACAGTGAGACCCCCAACCTGTCAAACTTGCATCTGATTCTCCTCAAAGATAGCTTTCCCATTCCAAGCTTCCATATTTCTTAACCACCACAGTGGTTCTCCTTTTGCTTCCCCGGAGAGCACTATCTGCTCCAAATACTTTAAACAACATCTCAAATGCTTGCCCTTCAATCTCTGAAGAGCACGATAATTCAAAGGTCTGGCAAAAATAGGCTGAATCGTGTAAGACAACACACCTACCACTCTTGCTAGCATTTGCAAATACATCTTTTGCAACTCCAACACCTTCCGAATCCTGTTCCTTATTCTCTTTAACTTTTTCTTGGGCACCTTCAATTGTCCTTGTACTTTATCCACTAGAACCCCTAAGAACTGCACAGCAGATTTACAAGCCCCTTGTGCCACTTTTGCGTCACTTTTCCCATGTTAAAAATGACACAAAAGTGGCACAAGGGCCTTGTAAATAAGCCCCTGCATTTCCTGGCCAGTATTAAACATGACATCTGCCTGTTGACCACAAAACCAAGATTTTCCAACAACAAAATTGCCATCCTTTTGTGCTCCTTTTCTCTCGACTTCTCCTGATCCATTTACAAAATATCATCCAATTACATTATCAGACACACCCCTAGTTCCCTCAAATACGCTGCAACTGGACGAAGCACCTTTGTAAAGCACCAAGGGGCAGACGAAAATCCAAATGGCAGACACACAAACTTTTACATCTTATCTGCCCATTTCAATTGAAGAAACCTCTGTTGGGTTTCCCAAATTGAAACCGTCAAATAAGCATAATCTAAGTCTAACCGAGTCATCCAATCTCCTTTCTGCAACACATCCCTCAGCATATGCATTCCTTGCATTTTGATGTGATGATAACCCTTTCGTTCAGATGCCTTAGATTTATGACCAGTGCTGCAGCAACAAATGATGGGCGGAATGCTGAATTAATCAAACATTCACCCCAAGTCAGGAGATCTGGGTTAAATGCATTGTTCTCTGCTCACTACGCCACCCCAGTTTGGACCCAGATATATGCAAATCAGTCTTGACCCTGCTCCTCATGGGAACAGTCCAGCCCAAACTGCCAAGTCAGGTCCTCCCTGGACTGGAAACAAGCATCCTGGGATCCATTTCGGGGTAACACCCTGCATCAGCAAGATTGGCTTGAATTCAGTGGTAAAGCGAGCAAGGGACCCACGTCTAGGCATACCCATCCCACTTAGGGAAAAAAGTATGATCCATTCAGCATTCCATCCATCATTTGTTGCGGTAGCACTTGGATTTATGAGAGGCCTCATGCCCTTGTCCTTCTTCTCCACAAGGAAAATATTACAGAGAAAATCTGGCACAACATTTTTCACTTCCACAATCACACCTTTCCTTTCTAATTCTAGAACTTCCCTGTTCACCAAGTCTGATAGTTCAGAATCAAACCTTATTATTTCTGGAAACCGGTACTGTACAGGCTCCCCTACAAAATCTATATGGTGTCCTAACACAGTCTGAAGACCCCATGGATCTCTTGTTATTTTAGTCTAATTGTGAAAGATTTGAGCATGTCTGCCGCCCAACTTTAACTGGATAACAGAAAGGTCTTGTCTTACTTGATCCCTGCTTTTGATGGCCTCCTCTAGCCCTTGATCTTTGTCTGTGGGGATGAAAATTTCCTGGATGGTAGGAGGTCTGGTATTAGTAGGGCCTGAATCCTCTTGTAGAAGATCTACTGATACCCTGCCCACGGCTGGGGAATCAGCCTCTCGTTCTCCCGGCCTCACCAAAAACTTGGTGGTCAAAGCCCTTCTTAATCTCTCTCTGAGACTTTTGAAAGGAACTGAAAGCCCCAAATTACTTGGACATCTCTTAAAGAAATATATCACCAAAATGCATCCCATTTGCCTCCTGACCAGCCTCGTTATTGGCCAGCTCCACCAATTTAGGGTATTTTTTAAGAAGGATACTCTTCCTTCTTTCAACAGATATGGCCATGTTTGTATTACCCAAAACAGATACTACTCTCTGGACCCACTCCCTCACCTCTTCAACATTCAGAGCCTTCTTAGCACCACATGCTTCTTCTGCCATATCGAATATTTTTGGAAGTGGGCCCGTAAAGTCCAGCAATACATCATGGCACATTCTTAGACCCTTGTCCAAACCCTTTCCTGGGTCATGACCACCTTTACCTATGAAAGCTAAAATCTTATCCCTAAGATCTATTGTCTTTGATATATTATTCCCGACATTTTGCCTAGCACACTCTGATCGCAACCTCATCCTCACATCTCTAGGGATCTGCTTATGCAACCATGTCTCCATGTATTAAGCTATATGAGGTGCCGCTGACTATTCAGGGGATAGTGGATGGATTTAGAAGCATTGGGTCAAACATAAACCTCCCAAAAGGGCCTGTAAGAGTCCCAATTCCATTACCTTTAATTCCACCAACCTGTCCGGTCTGATGAACAGTGCCAACATCTTCCTCATCTGAATCAAATTCAGTTGAACAACTCAATTCTATCTCTGCACTGCCCGATGATTCATCACACAGGATGGTAGTATGCTTGGGAACACCTTTTGTTTTCAAATTAGCCTTTACTGGACCCTTTTTCTCATCCCCTTGGGTGTCCTTAACACTTCCCTGTTTTGTGCGGCCACAAAACACAAAATCTGCAACTGCAGATTTGCTCTTCTTTGCTTTTGTCTGATCAACCTTCAGATGTTTACATTTCCTGTTCACCTTACCACCTTTCCTAACAGCTGGTCCCTCCCCAGCTGAAGAAAACGTTCCTCCTGAGAAGAAAAATCCCTAGCTTGCAACAAGTCATCTATTTTCGTTTCCATTTTTTTATCCAATTATGCCGAAAATGTATACAACAAATTACCAATTTTGTCTGCTATGGAAATATTGATTTCCTTCCTTACATTTTCTTCTGACATGTTACTTCTTAAACAAAACCAGCAAACCTACCTAATGTTGCCACTATCCACCTTTAAAAACCCCAAAAATGAGAGAAAATTCGTTTTTTATTAATAAACCAAACAAACCACACACAAAGAACTCTCACAGAAGAAAAAACAACTCCTGCTCTGAAGTAACAATACATCTGTAACAGCTGTAACTGAAAAACATTGAAAAATAACAATGTCACGTATTTCAACCAATTACATTCATAGAAACAATCCCAAACTCCAACAAGCATTGGCATAGCCAATAGGTCTCGCCTTTGGTACGTTATAAGTGTTTAGCGAGAGGTATTGGCAATGTTTTTAAGGTATGTTGTAGACTGTGTTTAATGAACAGGCCCGCTGGAATGAGGATTACCTTTCACTCTAGACACCTGATCAGTGTCTGATAACAGAGGTACAATGCCGTGCAATAGGCAACCCGGTAAAACTGCAATTTTAGTGGTCACTCGTTTGTCTTCCTTTGCAACACACAGGATGAAAATAAACCTAACTATCTGCTAGCCTTGGGCTGTGCACCCTAAGTTCATTTACACAGCGAGAGCACGTGAATCCCGACGCACTCCCTAAGCACCTTTACTCAAGGATCAGCGAGGCTCCCGGGGCACGGTTTAAAGGCTGAAGGCCATTCACCTCCGAGTCACGCAGAACACACACATCCCCATTAGAAAACGCACTGCCCTGACTGTACTCATCTGGGAAAGTGGCACAAAATATGTGACGGAAGCCAACACCTGCATGTTGTGTGGGCACAATTTTCCACTGCCTTCAGCCACAACTTCAGACCTGTCAATCATGGCCGGTTATAAACACCTGGAGGCGACTTTGTCCAGAGCATGCACTATCCTGAGTTGTATGCTGTAGGGGAAAAAATCCAGAAACCCAACATCCTGGAAATAGCCAACACTCGTAGAGAATGCAGGATTAAATAGCACCTGTAAAATATAAACGAGAACTAAATCGCTGATGGGGATTACCTTGTACGTATCTTACATTTGTTGTTCCGAAATCGAGCAGTGTTTGAAGTTCAGCTTTACTGAACGAAACGCGTTGGCTGCAGCCTGGGCTGTGTTTTAAGAAAATATAATACTCTCAATAAAGAAAATAACTAACATTCAAAAGGAACTTTAGACACTTTTGTGGGTACACCATCCTGTGGCTTATGTTTATGCATGTCTGCTCGAGCCACGACTGACACCTAGGATGTAGTGCAACACTACTTAATTCAAGGGAACTGTGTGGGAGGTGCGGTTCCGGGAGTCCGTCGGTGCAGGTGGTGACGGTGTAATTATCCTGTTGCACTAATCAGCCCCTGTGCTGACTCCCTGCGTGTTGGCCTACCTATGGTGTGCTCTCAGGTGACCCCCCCAAGAAAAGGAGAGGGAGGAGGGTTGTTGCACCATCGTCTCGTAGAACAGGTACCTCGCCCACAGACACGTGCTTAAGTGCTGAGATTTTGACCTTCACACTTATGGCGCAGGTGCATTCACCCACCGCGCGGTCCAGGGTGCTTTGCATCTGTGACTGGTAAGAGTTTCATATGACACACTTGCCATTTGTAAGGCTGTCATCAACAGGTGATATTGTTACTTGTTTTATGATAATGCGGTTGACTGACTTCTGTAGAATGAAAGGCTGACTCTATTTGGTTCGGATCCGAGCTAGTGCCCTGCAGATTACCGCATAGTTCAGCAGTGAGCGTTCAACACACTGAGTCACCCTGCAACTCTCCCAAGCCCACTGGTATCAGCACAAGTCAGTGGGTTGATGCATGTGCTGCATTCGAAGTGTGCATGAGGTGGCTTCTGCCTATATAGGGCAGGGGGCTGGGGCACCCCTTCTAGCCTGCCATCTCCCCCCTGTAATTCAGGTTAAAAAGTGCAGCTATCCTACGGCAGACATGCGCACTCTGTAGCAGGCTGCTGTTAGAAGTGGGGCCTGCTGCCGTGTTCAGCGTTTAAACGTCTACGTTGAATGAACTGTGAGGTTTGCTCATGGGGGACTCCTGTTTATGATAGAGGGGTCTGGCCTGGATATTGGTCACTAAGATGGATAGCGGCTCTTCAGTGGGACAGCCTGCGACATGTTCTCACCTTTAGGGCCTTGCTGTGTTGGTCGAGGGAAGGGTCTCGAGGGGGTGGTACTGCATGCATTACCCCTAATCTGCCCCCCCCCCACACACACACGGAATTGTGAAGCGGGTGGTGTGGGCAGATCGGAAGTGATACAGGAATGTTATCTGCTACTACGAGCCGTATCACACGAGTGATGACAGAGCCCGTGCTGTGGAAGGGAGCTAATGGGTGGGGCTTATCTAGTGCTGGGAGGAAGCACTGAAGGCTGTGTTGTGAAACAAGACCTAACAAGCACAAGCGCGTGCGCGCGCCTCGCGCGGCAGCAGGGGGAGGGGAGAGAGGAGGGGGCATGCGCGATTCCCTTGCGGGAGCGAGCAGCAAGGCGCGATAATTGCTAACATATGGCGCCGCTGCTCGCTCCCGCAAGGGAATTGCCAAACGTGCACGCGTTGCCATTGAAAGCAATGCAACGCGTGCACGTTTTTGGCCTCAAAACCGACTCGATGGCTAAAGGTCTTTTTCCTATGCAGAGCATGCGCGCTGCGTAGGCGAGACCTAAAAATGGCCTCCATGTGTGTCAAAGTCCTTCCTCACTTCCCATGCCACATTTCATAAGATTAACCTCATTCACAATAACAAGGCTGTTGGCATCACGCAATTCGTCTAACCGCGTTTCTTCAAGAATATACTCCTGCCACCTTAAAAGGTAACCTTCCTAAAGTATTAACCTTTAATTGTCATAAATCTTTTGAATGTAAAACCACTTACCACTGAATTGGCGCGCGATGTTAAGAGCACAAACCAAATTTGTGCGTCTAGCCCTGCACGTGGAAAGAAATGCTCCTCGGACCTCGCACAGCAGGCTCAATACTAATATAAATGATAACATGGAGTCAGCTCCTGGCAACTGCCCGTGCTTCCGATAGCCTACGTACTCTCGTGTCAAAGGAGCTGCATGAGCACCAACTATCACACAGAACACGTTTCAGCAACGCGAGCATAAGCGGCTGCGCTGAACGCATAAAAACACTGTCCATAAATTAATAAAATTAAATAAAAGCACACCTATCCTGAGAGGTACAAGGTAAAATTATATCTTGCTTATCTTACATAAATTCCACTATACTCATATACATTGCTTTTATAATCAAATCCAAGGTAAGCACACATTTCTCACGCTTACCAAACATACTACTACTCGATCTAAATTCCTTAGTTGATTAAAAAGCGCTTTACAACACTCACGTTCAAGTAAACAAAATTATACTTATCTCTGTGAGCAGCAGCAAAAAAGAAGAAGGATGGTTGGGGATTCTGAGCTTTTGCTGGGATTGGAACTTTGTTAAAGTTCTGTATTCCTTAAAGGAGTTGCGGCAATAAAGGAGATTGCAATAATATTAGCCTCTGTGTCTTTAATAAAATCTAGATTTTGTGACGATCAAGCTGGGGAAAATCTACATTGCCCAAAAGTGACGCGCCTCTAGAGGATTGCGTAACGAGGAGAAATGTTTTTATTTTTTGCTATTATTTTCATTTTCTATGTGTGATGCATAACACATTATAGAAAGAGGAAATCATCTCTTAAGATTGTTTTTGTGCAGGAAGCACAAAACCAATTCACAAAACAATTCTGTCTGTAATGCAGGCACCCTTGCACCATGGCACAAGGGTGCCTATTTTGCTGCTAGGCAGAACACAGTGCACCAGAGCAAGGAATGAGAAGAAGTGCATTTAATGTTTGTATTGGTAAAAGACCTGAGGATAGAGAACATTTGGCACATTCACCACCCTAATGACAAGGACTACACATTCTATTTAGCCTCACACCAGACATATGCTAGGTTTGATTACTATCTTGGAACCCCACAGCTCCTACCGAGGACCCTGCAGGTAGAGATAGGAGTTATCACCCTTTCTGTAACTTCCTGGTGACCCTAACTCTACACGACTCTGACAGCTCTCCCCAACAGAGACACTGGTGACTGAATGGCAATCGTCTGCAACAGACTGATTTTGTTGACTCTATCCACAGGTGCATCACTACCTACCTGACAGAGCACAAGGGCTTTGCCCCAAAGATAGTTACGCTTTGGGACACTCTTAAGTTGGTCCTGTGGAGGAAATGTACCGTTGTTGAGGCCAAACTTAATGCAAAGCGGAGAGATAAAAGATGAAAACTGGAAGGCAGGGTAGGGGAACTTGAATAATAGCATAAAAGTTGAGGCTCCTGGAAAATCTGGTGTCAACTCATGATAGCACAAGACATACTAAAGGCACTGGACTGGGATGCTACAGAATATGCACTGCTTCATACCAAACACAGACACTATGGTGGGCAACGAAGCAGGCAAGCTACTGGCTTGCACGCTCCAAGCAAAACAGAAGAGGTACATTTAGCCAAGATAGATACTCGCACGGGTGACACAGTATCCACTCTAGAGCGAATTGGGAGTTCAACTCTGCACAGTATACATTGGGCCCATACATAACCATGGGCATTTAAACCTACCTGGACACAATCACATTGCTGACCCTCACTGCCCAACAGTTCGATGCACTAGATGAAGATATCCCCATGGCAGAGATCATATCAGGCATCTCCCGCCATTGAGTGGGGAATACCCCGGGACCTGATGGGTACACAGCAGCTTTCTGCAAACTGTTCTACCCTCACATTGCCCCTCTGCTGACCAAGCTCTACAACTCATTTGCCGCCACTGGGTCATTTACACTCACAATGCACTCAGTGGTCATTACAGTTATACATAAGCCGGAGAAAGACCCTCCTAATTGTGCTTCCTATCACCTAATCACCCTGTTTAATATAGATGCGAAGATCTTGTACGGCATCTGGCTCAGAAATTGGGTCCTTATATGCAAGACCTGGTGGATCCAGATCAAACGGGGTTTGTTGTCCTGACAACACAAATCACATAGGAAGAGGACCTCTGGTACAGCAGATGTCTTACATAGTAAAGTCACAGAGTTGCAAGGTTCACTGAGGTACCACCCCCATTGTAGTGGTGGCAACGTATCCACAGTCTCCACTGGAGAGGTGAGGGTCTGCATTCCTCAGGAATTGGTGCCTAATTATGTTGTGGGAAACTATATTGATACATGATTTCCTGCTTAGTAGGTAGCTCTGAGGGTGTACAAGGTTCCAGAGGTGTACTGAGAGGATATTGTGGAAGTTCATGCTTACAGTGGGGAGGGACACAAGTCTTACACTTAAGGTAGAGGACCAGAGCAAGTATGCCTCCATGAAAGCCATTCTTATTTCCAAATTTGGACAGACTCTTAGAACTACCTTGAGAGGTTCAGGGACAGCCACAACTCCCAAACCTGCCCTGAGTGGACTTCTTAGATTATTCCAGCAAGGAACCAAAGGGTTGGGTGAGAAGCAGCAAAGTGTTTTTTTTGGGGCTGTATAGCCTGATTCTGAGGGAGCACATGTATTTATGTATTTATCTAAGAAGCTTATAGAGTGACCAGCTACCCAAAAGGGTGTCCCAGCGCTATTGGCGGAAAATAGCACGGCACAGCAAGAAGAATATCAAGAAGGCGAGGGTTTAATCAGGGCTGCAGAAGAGCATAGTTTTTAAGTTCATAAGGAACTGAAGCAGTGAGTTACAGGATCTGAGAGCAATCGGCAGAGAATTCCAGAGTTTAGGACCCAACACAGAGAAGGAGCGCCCCTTAAAACGAGCTCTGAGAAACCTGGGCACAGAAAACAGTGCATGGTTGGCTGATCTCAGCGCTTGGGTGAGGACATACAGAGACACCAGAGCTTGGATATAAGACTGTGTCTAGTATGAAACATATAACACAAAGCCTTGAATTTAATCTGCTTGTCAACCCTCAGCCAGTGCAGTGTATGAAGCAAGGGAGAGATGGAAGAAAATCTCGGCAGCTGAAAAAGAAGGCGGGCAGCCACATTTTGAATGATCTGCAGGCAAAGAATCAAGGCTTTATCAGCACCCAGATACAGAACATTACCATAATCCAATCTGGATGTAACCAGAGCCTGCAGCACTGTTCTCTGTGAATTTAGAGGGATCAGCCAGAGTATTTTCTTAAGCCATTTCAGAATGGAAAAACAGGATGCTGTAAGCTTGGAGACCTGTGGTGTCAAGGAGAGATTTTTATCGATAATGAAACCGAGATTCTTGACCTTATCCACCGGTGCAGGTAAAGGCCCCAATATGGCAGGCCAATGGCTGACTCCCCAGAGATCAGGGTTGTTTCCCAGGATCAGGACTTCAGTTTTATCACCATTGAGTTTGAGGGCATTTTTGTTCATCCAGAGTGCGACATTAGCCAAGCCTTGCCTGAGAGGGGTAGGATCTTTGTTTCGAGCATCGGAGAGTGAGAAAATATTCTGAGAATCACCCGCATACGAGAACACAGTGAGACCAGATTCTTCAATCACATCCATCAAGGGGCGTAGGTAGATGTTAAACAACAGAGGGCTCAAAATAGACCCGTGCGGAACCCCCGAGGACAGTGTTAAAGTAGTGGAAGTGTTGTTAGCTGAAGAGACCTGAAAAGTTTGATCCTTCAGAAAAGAGGATATCCACTTCAAAGCAGTGCCGACAATGCCTAAAGCCTCCAGTCTATCCAAAAGAGTGCAGTGTGAGACCGTATCTGTTGCATGCTGACATGAGTAGACACGAGCGTGACGTTCCGTCATAGCTCGTGGCTGTCTCGTGTCGCTGGGAGAATGTTTGTGTTTGAATGAGTGGAGTGTTGGTTGATGACTGGATGGTGGGAGTTGGGGCATTCTGAACTTGGACTTCTTTATGGACAGACATGTTCCTATGATTAAACTCACGTCTCTACAATCTTCGTCTCTGCCTTCTCATTTGTGCGGACCTATTGACTTCCTACACTGGCGACGAGCGGGATCACCCCTCAATTCTTTGGAATTTCGTCCAAAACTGATTGTACTTATGAACAGTACATTTTACTAAGCTATTCGTTATAAGCTTAGTCTCCGCCGCCTAGCGCTTCTTTGCTGGAGTCCCTGCCTGTTTCCACTTTACCTCATTGGAAGTGCTTCGGATTTTATTCCTCGGCCGCATTTGTTTCAACAGCCTTTGTGTTCGTGAGCTCCTCCGACGGATTGGAATCCCGGAGCAGCCATCATCACAGACGCACTGGATTAGCCTTCACGTTCACTGTCATCACGTTCATCACGCAACGTGACTGCCGACGTGACTGCCATCTTTGTTGTCTCTCCACAGTACTGTATCCTAGCAACTGCTTTCTTTCACCGGCATTCATCACGAAGTGGCAGTACATCTCACGCTGCAATCGGAAGATCAGGACATCAAGATTTACTGTGGTAATATTTACCCTTCGGTGACACGCACACCGCGTGCCATTATAATGCATTTGTACTGCTTTCACCTGTTTTTTTACGCTATATATTAGCGTGTTTCCAAGTCTTACTGTTTTTTTTTTTTTCCTTTTATTTAACCATGTCAGGCATTGTTCCTCCGCCATCATTTCTATCTTCCCCTGGTGAACCTCCCATGGCCTGGGAAATATGGGAACCTGTCTTTTTAGCATATGTGGAAGTTTTGGAAGGGGTAGAGTGTGAACCTGAGAGGAAACTTTCATTGCTAAAACATTGCTTAGGTGGTATTGCTTTAAAAGAATTCAAGACTTTGCCTGCTTTACTTAATCCAGGTAATATTGACGTATATAAGTATGCCTCCTCACAACTTAATATACGGTATGGTAAAAAGAAAAATATTGTGATGGAAAGGTTTATTTTTTACTCACGGAAACAACGATCTGATGAACCTATTGAAGATTTTGTATCCGCTCTTAGGTCACTGGCTGTTACATGTGATTTCGAGCACATATCATACGAGCAAGTCCTCAGAGACCAGATTTTAATGAGGACAAACAACAAGAAAGTTCAAGAACGTTTATGGACTACATCTGACATGTCATTGAATAATGCCATTGACATAGCCAAGTCCATAGAACACTCTGAGAAATTTGTGAAAGAAATTAGAGGCAATGATAAAAGTGACGTTTTCAACGTTTCTAAAGAGTATGATAAACAAAAGAAATTCTTTCCACAGAGAAATGATAACTCATCAAAATTTGATGGTAGATTTAAAGGAACAAAGTACGAAAAAAGGAACTCTCAATTACTTTGCTATAGATGTGGAAGCGACGGTCATTTGGCTGACTTTAAATATTGTCCTGCTATCGGAAAAACTTGTTCAAAATGCAATAAGAAGGGTCACTTTGGAAAATTTTGCAGAGCAGTTCCTAAAAGAGTGAATTACGTTCAAGACACGTGTGATCATGACCCCCATATGAGGACAATGAATACGAAGTCAATACAGTCATCAATATTTGTGGGGGTGGAGAATGTACTAAATTTCCTTCATGTTTCATTACTGTTAATGACATTGATTTGAAATTCCTTGTGGATTCATGTGCACCATTATTTCTTTAGACATTTTTCATGACAAGTGGCCTAACGAAACACTTTCTCCACCTGATGTATCTCCTGGAGGTTATACAGGACACAAGATTGACCTTATTGTTTTTTTGTGCTAACCTAGTGTTTTCAGGTCGCGATATGTTTGGGAAAATATATGTAGCAAGATCAGGGCAGTCATTATTAGGGTGGCCGCATCAACAACAATTAGGAATCAAGCTTGACCCTAGAGCGGATCCCCCAGTTTATGCTGTTGAATCTTACAATGTTACCCACAAAGACAACTCCCATCTTCTTGATAAATTAAAGAAATTATTTCCCAATCTTTTCAGTGGAGATTTAGGGAGATATCAGGGTTTTGAACATGTCATTAGGCTACACGACAATGTTGTTCCAGTTCGTCACAAAGTGAGGAATGTTCCTCTCACTTACAAGAACAAATTGAAGGACATGCTTAAAGACTTGTGTCAAAAAAACGTTATAGAACCCATTGAGTCATCACCTTGGGTTTCTCCCATTGTGATTTCCATTAAATCTTCAGGCGAGCTTAGGCTTTGTGTGGACCTTCGCAGTGTGAATAATGCTATTTGGGTAGATGCTCACCCTTTGCCCAATCTTCATGAGATGGTCTCTACGTTAGCTGGTGCACAAGTATTTTCATGCATCGATTTAGCTAGTGCATACCACCAGGTTGTTCTTGCTGAGGAATCAAAAAACCTCACCGCTTTCATTACTCCTGAAGTACTTTTCAGGTTTTGTCGCATGCCTTTTGGTCTTGCTAGTGCTGCCTCAGTGTTCCAGAGATTGATGAGAGACACTTTGGATGAATTAAATGGTGCCATTGCATTTCAGGACGATATTCTTGTGTATGGTAAGAATGATGAGGAACATGACTTGAATTTAGAAAATGTATTTGCTGCCTTGTCAAGGAAGGGTCTCACTCTCTGCCTGGATAAATGTAAAATCAAGGCAAAGGAAGTAGAGTACCTTGGGCATACCATTAGTGGAATGGGAATCAAACCTAAGCGTAATCACGTTGAAAGTATTGTGAATGCACCCACCCCCACTACCAAAGAACAACTGGTGGCTTTTCTGGGTCTTATTGAATTTTATGCAAAATTCATACCTAATTTCGCTTCTAAAATTGATTCTTTTAGGTGTCTTCTCAAGAAAAATGCAAAATGTATTTGGACCAATGATATGTCTAAAGTTTTTGAGAATTTGAAGATGTTTATTGTGAATGCTCCATGTCTTAAACCTTTTGTTTGTGGCAAAAGGTGCATTGTTATGGTGGACGCTAGTAGCACCGGTTTAGGTGGTGTTCTTATACAAAGAGACAACGAGAAAGAGTGGATTGTAGCATATGCTTCAAGAGCACTGAGAGATGCTGAAAAACATTATTCAGTTATAGAGAGAGTTATTGGCTTGTGTTTGGGGAGCAGAACATTTCAGGACCTTTTTGTGGGGTACTAAATTCATCATAAAAACTGACCATAAGCCTCTTGTGTTTTTGATGGCTCCAGGCGGAGGGCAGACCATGTCTGCACGCCTTGCTAGACTTGCTTCCAGGCTACAGTCTTTCCAGTTCCAGATAGAGTATGTTCAAGGAAAGGCCAATGTACACGCTGACTGCATGTCCAGATTAACTTCTTCTGTCGAGTGTCCAGTTAAGATCCAAGATGATGATTGTGAAGTAGCTTTCACCATGCGTGATGTTAATTTAGTGTATGGTGAACAATCTAATTTACGGGAAGATGTTTGGCTCCTGGAGATGGAGAAAGATTTAGAATTATGCAATGTCAAGAAGTGTTTAGTGCAAGGTTGGCCTGAACAGAGGAAGTTGTCAGGTGACATGATGAGTTATTTCAAGGCTCATGAAGAGCTTGCTGTTGAAAATGGTTTAGTGTTGAGAGGTGATAAAATTATTCCTCCCCATTCTCTTAGAAACACTATTCTTGAAATTGCTCATGAAGGGCATTTAGGGATTTCTTTCACCAGAAGACGTGTCAGAGAGTTTTTTGGTGGCCAAGCATTGATAATTGTGTGGATCATTTTGTACGTTCATGCATTCAATGCTCAAATAGTGACAAATCAGCTGTTGCTCTACGTCCTGAACCTCATCCTATAGATTTTCCTGTTGGTCCTTGGCGTAAACTGGGGTTGGATATTATTGGTCCGTTTAGTACTTTACCCAGACATGAAGCATTTGGCATTGTTCTAATTGACTACTACTCCAAATGGCCTGAAGTCAAAATGGTCAATGAGGTCACCTCACATAAGGTTATTGAGTTCTTAGATGACATTTTTTGCAGGGAAGGGATTCCCCAAGAAATTGTCACGGATAATGGGCCCCAATTTGTTAGTAGGGAAATGGAGGATTTCATGGTGAAATGTGGAATTACTCATAGGAGAATTGCGGTTTTCCATCCCGAGGCCAATGGTCAGGTTGAGCGTTTCAACCGTGTTGTGAAAGAAGCTATTCAATTGTCAATAAAGGGTGGTTTAAATTGGCGAAATGCTTTACAATCCATGTTATTGGCATATAGAACTTCTCCCAATTCCGTCACTTTGGTCAGTCCATTTGAACTTTTAAGAGGGCGCAAACCCAGTACCAAATTGGTTCCTTGGTGGTTGAAGAAAAATCTAGGTGACACTGATGAGTTTTTTAGGGTAGATTATGAGGCAGTCCAACGGAGGGTTGGTTTGTATAAAAACAAAATGAAACATTCTATGGAGAAAAAAATGGGTTGTGCAACTAAACATGAGATAATGGTGGGCGATTTAATTCGTATAAAAAAAAAAAAGAAGGGGTTAATAAGGGGTTTCCTGTTTGGTCAAGTCCAAGAAAAGTCATTGAAGTTTTCAGGAATGCTGTTAGAATTGAAGGTGGTTCCGTTTGGAATTTAAACAGAATTTCTTTATTTAAAGGTGTTACTGATTTACAGGATGACCATAACAGTAATGTATTTTTAGATGTTGGGCAACACAATGACCAAGGGAATCATTCCCTTCCTTCTTGCAGTCCTGAGAATCCTAGAGTAGTGCGTAACCATCGTCTTCCTGCTAAGTACAAAGATTTTGTCATGAATTAATTATGTACTCATTATTGTTTTATTATTTATTTATTTTCTTTCTGTTTTCTTTTAAGGGGGGAAGGTGTGTTGCATGCTGACATGAGCAGACACGAGCGTGACGTTCCATCATAGCTCTTGGCTGTCTCGTGTCGCTGGGAGAATGTTTGTGTTTGAATGAGTGGAGTGTTGGTTGATGACTGGATGGTGGGAGTTGGGGCATTCTGAACTTGGACTTCTTTATGGACAGACGTGTTCCTATGATTAAACTCACGTCTCTACAATCTTCGTCTCTGCCTTCTCATTTGTGCGGACCTATTGACTTCCTACACTATCGAAGGCAGCACTTAAATCTAAGAGGATAAGGGCAGCTGTCCCACCAGAATCGAGTTCTTGCCTCAGAAATTCTGGGACACCGAGTAGTGCGGATTCGCTACTGAAACCCGCCCTGAACCCAGACTAGGATGGGTGCTGCACATTGGAAGGAGTCACGAAGGAGGAGAGGTGAGGGTTAACATATTTTTCAATACATTTTGAAAAAACAGAGAGAAGTGAAATTGGCCTGAAGTTAGACCAGCACTGAGGGTCAAGGTCCTTCTTCTTGAGCTGAGGGAGTACCAAGGCATGCTTCCAGTTCTAAGGTACCAAACCAAGGAGAAATTGAGGAGATCCAACAGCCCTTTAGGGTAGTGTTGTTTCCTCAAATTTCCACTCCTATAAGAGATTGAGTTTCATTTAGTTTTATTTATTTTAACTAAACAATCACACTGTCTCCTAATACTTTTTCAAGTAATGAGAGCCCGCATGCTTTTGGCGTCTCTCTCTCGATGGGTCAATTTCGGCAAATAGTACGAAATTTCCTGATAAACGCACCACATCACCAGCGTCACAAGTGTGATAGAAAGCATGCGTGTTATGGCAAGTAACGGTTGCCTATTAGACACATGAGTGTCCACTATCTGCATTATGGTCACGGGTGGTATGAATGTAATGAAAATCCAGGCGTGTGGATCATGAGTCATTGCACCTGGTAACCTAATGCACACATTACTGCTTTGGGACATGAGATCTCTTGATTAAATGATTGTTAACCTTATGCATTTTTCTTTCAGACAAAGTCGTTGATAGCAGAACGGTAAGTTTGCGGGTCACTTCTTACTAAATAAGTGCACCTTAGCGAGTGCACTTGTTTTTCCACTGGTTCTGAAGAAAGCCTAGCTACTAAGAAATAAAAGGCTGAAACATGTAGACCGAATCACGACCGTACCATGGATGTTTATGATCAATTGAGTCACAGATAACATCCCTGCCTTTTGTTTTTAAACTTTGCCCTACGACCCCACCAATAAATTCCTAGGTGTCATAGAGGTTAATTTTAAACCTAACCACTTGCCACTTTCTCTGCACTGTCCTCTCAAAAAAACCCGCTCCGCTGTAACTCAGGCGTCGAAGCACACCTGGGAGGCACTCGACCTCTCAGATGGGAACCCAGTGATGAAGCATGCCACCAACTAGGTTGGTGGGTGAGGGTTCTTCTTAAAAAAGGAATCTTTTCCCCTTTTTCTCCCATCTAAGCAGTGATGCAAATTAGGTATTGCTCCTTCTGTGTTGATTGTGTTAATCTTTAAGGGGACTAGGAGTAGTTCCGTCACACCCTTTCTCTCCTTGTGTTACTTTATATTTAAAAAAAAAAAAACATATGTTAATAGCTTTAAAGATATCCAAATTAATAATTTGGAATTTTGTACATTATTTTGTTACATTTCTATTTTTGATACAATTACATTTTAATTACAATATATATAAGCGGTATAAAGTATATATATATATATATATATATATATAAAACAGCATTTTTAACAAAATAAAATATGTTGGTATATTCTTATGTGAAATGTTATATTTTATAATTTTTGGAACGTTTTCTTTTTAGATTGGTGCCATTTATAAAACATTTTGTTTTAAAATAAATTATATAGCTTTTTCAAATTATATTTTAAATGTATAAAAATATAGCGTTTACTCAAAAATATTTTAACTATTAATAAAAATTAGAAGATATTTTATATTTAAATTTGTATATATAGGTTTTGCAGTTTAGGGTAGTTTGTTTTTAGATTTAAAAAAAACAAATTTAGGTTTAAATCACTCTTATTGGTTTAAATGAAGTATAGAAATGCAAACATAGGCCTCACCTACATCCATCGACCTGTGAAGATTAATACTAAGGGAAAGGCAAACAGATAAAACCAGGGAAGAGGGTTGGGCCTTAGGGGAAACAGGCGATCCAGTCCAATGTGTTGGGGGAGGGAAAAAAGAGTGGGTAGGAACAGTGAGAGAGGGTGGGGGAAAGGGCAACAGCTCTACGGTTCTAGCCGCTTTAAGGAGATAATAGCATTAGGTGGCTGGGAGATCATAAGAGTCTCTAGTGTGCTCTTTCTCAGTCACTCCTCGAGGGTATCCTTAGTCGAACTATGCGTAGGTATGCCGTACATGTGAACTCCCAGAAGGTTTTACAAGGAATCATATTCATGGATCCCATGTTTTGTCAAATTGTGGGCGTTTGTGATCTGCCATGCCTAGTAAGTCCCAGCGGTTATGAGCCAATCAGTGTGCGTCAGTGCTGTTTGTGTGCGCCCCTTGAACAAAAAGACTTGTTTAGCTACACAAAGTGCTAGGGTTATCACTTTTCCTGTCGCTGATCACAAAGGGTAAGTCATGACATTATGGAGACCTATCAGGCTGTAGCTGGGAAACGTAGAGATATCTGCATCATAAATGTTGTTAATATTGGCCAACACCTCCATTCAGTAGCATTGTAGTTTACAGCAGTGGCAAAAAAGGTAAATGACTGTACGTAGGTGTCCGCAGTTGCGCCAACAGTTATCAGTACTGCCATGTTTCCATTTAGTCACCCTGTCTGGGGTATAATACCAGCAGTGTGTCAATTTAAGGAGTGTTTATTTCCTAGAAGCACTATAGGTGGCACTGCAGGTCCCATGCAAGATGTAAGATCTCTCCTTGTGAGTAAATGTGCACTCATACTCTACCTCCCATCTGTTCTGGGCTGGAGTTATATTAAAGGCCATAGGGGTATTCAGGAAGTTATAAATATCAGAGAGAAGGATCTTGTCATTCTGCCTAGTCTGGGTTGATAAACCCTTGCATAAAAGGTACTCTGGCGGGTCGCAAGGATGTTGGTAGTAAGTTTGGCAATGACATTAAGTAACAAAATAGGCCTCGAAGGAAAGCGGAGGGTTGGGGATTACTGTGATAGTAGCTTCTCTCATCGTATCAGTAAGTGTGCCCTTTTCACTGAAGGAGATATGGAGGAGAGTGAGGATAGGTGTCAATTGGGTCGCAAAGGTTTTGTAAAAGACGGCAGTGAACCTGTCTTGCCTAGGGGCCTTTGCCTGTCTTGAGCAGTGCCATAGCTGTGAGGAACATGTCTTCTCATAAGTCTGTCTCTAGTTGGAGGGCATCTGCAGCCTGTAAGCACAGAGTAGGCACTTGTGCAATATACTCTGCTGCAGCCACATAGTTTAGTGTGTCTGCCAAGTATAAATCAGTGTAAAAGTGTTCAAATGTCTGCGCTATTGATTCATCGGCATGCGCGGGTTCTCTCGGCAGTCCCCAAATCTCAGTTATTCTCTGTTTGTGTACCTGATCTCTCAGCCTATGGGCAAGAAGTCATCCTGCTTTATTGCCTCCGCGTAGTACTTCTGTTTAGCATGGAGGAGAGAAAATCTGCCCTCTCCTTATTTAATGCTTTAAGTTGCTTTCTAGCTAGTGTTTGTAGGATCTCCACTTTATAGGAGCCTGATTACTTATGGGCCTCCTCTAGTTCTTTCACCTGGGCCTACAGGATAATGCTCTTATCCTTTCTGTCTTTATTAAGCCTTGTGGTGATAGCTATGAGGACACCCCACAGGACCACCTTTAGAGTATCCCAGCATAATAATATAGAGGTGTCAGGTGTGTCATTGGTGCTGATGCATGTGTGTAGGGCTTTCTTATCTTCTTCCAAAGGAAAGCTGTATGTCAGCAATTTGTGATTTAATCGCCATGTGTGTCGAGACACAGGAGCGCCGGGCATGGATAGGCTAATTGAAATAGGGGAGTGGTCGGACAAGGGCACTGCACCTATGCCCACTTGGGTAGTGGCCACTGAAATTTGAGGACACACCAGAAAATAGTCTATTCTGGTGTAGGTTTGGTGGGAAGCTGAGAAATATGTAATGTTCTTCATGTTAAGGTTACTATCCCGCCATACATCCACCAGACCTGCGTCTCTCAGCCAGTCAAGACCTGCAGCAGTAAAGACCCCTATCTGACTTGTCCTGTGGGCAGAGAGATCTAGCAGTGTGTCTGGTACTAAGTTGAATTCACCCCTATGAGTATATTGAAATCTGGAGAGGTAAGTACTCGCCCCACCACTTCCAGAATGAACTTTTCTTGGTGTTCGTTTGGGGGCATAGATATTGGAAATTGTGAAGTTGCATGTGTGCATCGAAAGTCTCAAGGAGAGCAGCCGACCAGGAGAGTCTGCTTGAATCTGAAGACCTACCCTTGGAAGTGCGAGGACAGCAAGATCGCTACTCCAATCTTTTTTCCCTTGTCCTGAGGAGAAATACTGTCGGTTGAACCAGCAGGACCTCAAACTCTTCCTATCATTCTTGAGGATATGATTCTCCTGTAGGAGGTATATATTGCATTTGGAGACTCAGAGCATTGTGAGTAGCGGTGTTCATTTTGCAGTAGAGTTGAGTCCGCGAATGTTTAAACTCAGGATCTTAACCATATCTTCCTGTGGGTAATCGTGTCACTGATGGAGTAGATTGGCCATGGCTCACCAGTCAATCTTAAACGTCAGCATTGTCGCAGTGTTGGAAGACATTTACATTTATTTGTATGTAGTAGAAATACTTTGTTTTATTTTATTGGTAGGTTGGTGATTAGAAAAGTAATAAAAAATTGTTTGTTGTATGTTTGTAATCAATAATATTTTTAATTACATTGTTTTATAAAAGAAAGACATGTCACACTTTTTCACATTTTATTCTTGTTTTCAAAGTTTATTAATTGTATATTTTGACATTTGTAATGATATATGTTTAATTTTAAAAACACATATTTCTATAAAGTTAAGTATATAAAATATTTCTTTTAATTTTTTTATTAATAAAAATTATGTAAATTATGTTTACATAGTATTGTGGGTTGTACATTTTCAACTTTTATTTTACATTTTTTAACAGTTTTTAACATTTCCAAAATGTCTTTATATACATATTTTCAATATCATTTTAACATATGTTTTTTTCAGTATATATTAAATAATTGTATATATTTCATACTATTTAAAATTTTTACATTATACATTTTATCACAGCATTTTTTAACATGCTGTACATGTTTAACATTTTTCTTCTATTTTTTTATACATTTATTCAACACTTTTACAATATTTCCCATTCCTTTCTATTGGGAGATAGCCCTTTTTAATTTCAATTAGTGGCATTTTTTTTACTGCTACCTTCTATTTTGTAATGAATTTTTGTTATTTTTAATCTGTTTTCACTGTAAGATTCTGCTGTTTGTTAGAACAGGTGAGTCCTATTAAAAAGGATTTTCTAAGGATTTTGAGGGTAGGAGGAGTTGAATGGGTTTAGAAGTAGTTATAGTGTTTCTTGTGGGTTCTTTGTATATTTCGATGCATTACAGTTATTGTATTTCACTACTTTGTACGTTTGCATTTTTGTACACTATTTAAGTAATGAATCGCTATGCTATGTTAAATAAAGTTATGTTAGTTCTATTTTGATTTTTAACTGTTACATATATGTTTTTTTAGGGAGTGTAATGTGTTTTGCGGGTGACTTATTTAATTTACTTTCCAGGTTTTTGTCTACGAATGTGTACTTTGGGGAATGGGAGTTCATGTTTTTTTTTTTAAGGAAAGCATTTTTGGTTTGTAATAGGGGTGGGTGGAGCCCACGAAGTTTCACTATGCGGAATTTCACAGAGTTACATAAAATCTCCATGAGATTCCACAGTTTTCCGCAAGTGGGCAGAAATCGGTTTGTTACGCTGCTTGTGCTGATTTTTAGCACTGGGAACTTGTTCCAAGCAGCAAAATCAGTGCCAACAGCACCACATGGTGTGCCAGAGGGTACTGCTTCTTGTGTAGATTTTCTACTTGAATTGTAGTTCCTGGAGTGTTTAATTTTTTCAAATCACTTTTTCTGGGTTTGTTTATGGTTCCTACATACTTTGGATTTCTTTGAGGTATTTTTATTGGATTAATTCCATTTTTGCATTTTATTGGGGCATTTTGGACAATATGTTTCCTATCTTTTGTTGGATTCATATTTTTCACTACTTGAATACAGAGAAAGAGCTGCAGCTACAGAACAGTAAGTTTTATATATTTTATTTCTTTTTTGGTGGGAAATGTAATTTTATAATGTTTGTGTAAATGTTATGGTATTGTTATGTGAAATTGTTTGGTTTATGTGTTATATTTAATTTATTTGATAGATTGAGTCAATTTTTATTGTATTGGTTGGTGATGGTTACATTTTATTTTAAATAATCTATATATAGTTTTATTACATCGTTTTCATTAACATTGGAATTGCAATTACTTTTTTGACTGATTTAATAAAATATTATTATTAAAATAAAAAATTATTTGGTAAGTTGGTTTAGAATTTGTCATAGTTTTTGAGTACTTTGGTAGGTTACTATGAATTTTATAATATGCTTTTGGATATAATTTCTATAATTTCTATCATCTTTGTTATTTCTGAAGAGTTTGACTTTAAATTGTAGCAAGTCGTACATTCTTTTGGTCTTTTTGCTAAGCTTAAGGGCAATTTGGGTAACGCAGATTGCTCCAAGTTTAGTTGTTGGTAGCTTTGCTCTTTTTGTAATGCTTCTATAAATTAAAACAGTGTAGGTTGGGTTCTGCCTAATGTGGGTTGGAAGGCATTGTGCCATCCTTCCACTGCGTTGTTTGTTGTTTGTTTTGGTTTCCTGTGCCAGGGTGCTGTCATAGACATTCCACCATGATATTTGGAATTTGGGCTGGCGTCTGTGTCCTGACCGATGCAGTCTGCCAACCCATGTGTCTTTGAAATAGTCCATTAGGCGGCTAAGCTTGTCTTCATTTTGCTGGTAGAAAGGACTTTCTATTAGAAAATTGTAATGGTTGGTGGCTACCTCTGTCACAGGGGCATAGGCTAGTGCTATCATTTTTTTTATTTCTAAGGCAAATTGGCTGTTGGTAGAATATTCTACACTTAGGCCCTGATTGCGAGTTTGGCGGTCCGACCGCCCAACCGCTCTGGTTGCGGTCCCTAGGAGACCGCTGCACCGGCGGTGTTCCACCAACTGTATTATGAGTCATGCAGCCTGAAACGCCGACTGCGTTGATGGCATGGTTCCCACCTGGGCCGCGGTGGTCTGCAATGTTGCCGATATGTACACTGATGCCGTCAGGGCCGCAGCTTCCTGCCGAGCCTTTTACGACAACACAGTTGTACTGGTGGTCCCCTAATGGTGCTTCCCCAACAGCAGTAGACCGCCATGGTTCGCTTCAGCAAAGCACCACAACAGCACCTTTTGGAAGGATTAAAAAACTACACAGCTGATGTCCTTGGGCCAAGTGGACATGCCCGCAAATCACACTACAAAACACACCCCATCCCTGACCATGATCCTTTGCTTCTCAACTGCAGCCCACAAGACAGTCACCACGGTTTCATGCATTTTGAGATAAGGCACCCCTTTTTTCATCTTCCCATTTAGTACTCTCCATACCCTTTTGGCATAGTAGGATTCCTTAGCTGTACCAACAACCATGGCTGCTTTGGATACGCTGATTCTCCTAGATGGAAGACAGACAGAAGTGCAACAATGAGTTACGCACTTTCAGATTTTACTACCTGACATTACTCACACAAAGTTAGGAAAGATCAAACGTACTAACAAGCTAGGCACTCTCTGGTAGTAGTTGTGACATCAGCTGTGGTATGGCGATGTTCCGCAGTATGAAGGAATCAAGTGCAGATCCTGGGAACCGAGCACAGATGTTTGAGATGTACAAATCCAGTAAGCAGACAACTTGCACGTGAATAGAATGGACTTGCTTCCTGTTACTGTTCACTTGTCCTCTGGCTTGCCGTGGTACTAAGGCAATATGGATACCATTAAGGGATCCATCCACATGTGGGATGCAAACAAATCTATAGAAATTACCTTTCACAGTGGCTTAAACCTCACTGCTCGGGAACTGGATGTAGCTGTTTATGTGTCTCATCATTGCTGCAAGCATGTCTCGTAGTAGATGACTGAACATTAGTTGTGACATACCACCAGAAATAACCACAGTAAATTTAAAGGAATCTGTGGCCAGAAAATGCAATACTGACATAAGTTTCATAATTGGTGCGAGAGATGTAGGATAATGTGATTTGAGGAAGGAGGTCAGGCTCCAACTAATGACATGAATCCTGTATTGTTTGCCTATTCAAATAAAATGTATTGATCACATTTCTTTCTTCCATGTCTGAAAGTCTGGAAATGGGTGGTACACTGGAGGCTGTCATCTCCCCCGACTCCCAGGGTACGTATGCGAGGAGTGAGCATGATTTTGTACATTGGTCACAGTGTCCAGAGTAACATATATGAAGAGTATGTCAAAACTCCTGTGACATAACATAACTGTGTCACAAAACATTACATATAATTCACATTATCATTGTCCACTGTTCAACAGCCCCCAATAATCCCTAATTTGGCCTTCACATGTGTCTGTAACAGAAATGTGCACATCACCAATTCAGAAATGTAGCATTTGCACTAAAATGAGGCTTTCATGACATTTTAGGTGAAAAACTATCAACCACGGTGTACAGTACACCACGCACACTTTGCCTTTATGCACAGTAATGCACCACACAAATGATCTTTGTACTGGACATTAAATAGGAAGGCAGTTTTTCAAATGTAAACATTTTAGCCCTCATTTGTTGTGGTGGTGACACACTTAACAGTCACCAATACTGTAGTTGCGACTGCTAAAATGGCGGATGCCTGACCTTGCATATGGGACATTTTGAACAACTGACACCGGTGGATGTCGGCTGCACGGCTGCATCCATGGTGGACACAGCCTTGATGACCACTTTTGTGGCATACATGTACGTAACGGTTTGAAAAAAAATCACTTCTCTGACTGACACTGCTGCTATCAAGAACTCCTCCACTTTAGCTGATGTTTGCCACCTCTGGGAGCAATCATGCCAGGCCAAGCAGGTGTGAGGGGCCACCCCTTCTCTCCAGAGGAGCTGGTTACCCTGGTTGAAGAGGTCTTTCCACTGCATGGCCAGCTCTATGGCTCACCAGAGGAACAGATAACTATTTAAAATTAATGTTTTACTCTGTTCAACCTCATCTTTTCAATTCCCATTGGCTACAATGTGCCTCTGATTCCCAGAGTGAAACCATGGTATTGTTGGTGAAACTGAGTGGTCCCTACATAGGACAATCATGTAATGGATATTTTGGCACTGTACCTTGTGGAGTGAACATCAGCATTGTAAAGTTTGATAAGCCATATATCCTACTTGTGTTGCATGTACATTCTATGCATGTCTGCATTTCATGCTACCTATGATAAGTTACCAACTCAGATCATGGTATATGTGCAAATAAATGTATAGGCTTTACAGCATGAGTTGTGTCTGTACACTGTAAGAAGCAGCTGAGGATGATGTTAGCCATGCATACAGTTCCTCAGATCACTCAGCCCACATCAGACTTTGCAAAAGTTTTATCTGGGCGCTAGCTGTACCTCACAGACTACGTCAGAGTGCCATACCTTGAGGTCACATATTTGATGGTCAGAAGATTCACTTTTATGTACTAAATTGGTGGATGTTATGTTCATGGTGGCTAAGTAGGCAAACCCTGCACAGGGCAAGGCCTGACAATGACTTGTAGCCAGTCTGGGACATGGCCCATGCTGGGGCAGAGTTATCTCCTGGTAGACCTGCAGATCCATGGATGCTTCCAAAATGATTTTTATTAAGCAATGGTAGCCCTGATTGCTTTTACATGGACTTTATTTGGAATGGTGACTGAGGTCACCCTCTGATCAGATACTTCTTTCCATTGACCCACATTGTCAATGTGCATCTTTTACTTATGACAGTCCCCTTACTCCCAAAGGACTATTGGAACTTTTCAATAAGTCTTGCTTCCACCGTACAGGCCAATTGAACATCTGAAATGTGGCCAGTGGAGATAGTTGGTTACTTCTGAAGAGATTTTGAAATGTCATTCACTAGTTTTGTTACATTCAATCCAATGAAGAAAGACATACAATGGTATGTTGAATGCCATCCCGATTACAGTGCCAAATATGGCAAAAGGTGTATCCTGTGATGGCAGTACCTACCACACAAACTCAATCTGACATAGTATGATATCTGAATAAGTAGTCCATATTTCCACACATTGCCAGATAGGAAGCTCTCAGCGACACACATGACAGCCCTTACTTTGAGACCTAAGTCTCAGGATGTAGTCTATAACATGGTACCAGGCTCTATGGATCATATGTATCAAGTAATTGGGCATGGCCCGAGCAAAGGTGCCTGTGCAATCATGCATGAGTAGTTTACCCTTCAGAAGATCTCAATTGTGTGTTGTGTGTCGTAGTACCTCACATTACAGTACATGTAGGATGGCCCTGGGCTATGTGATGTTAGTGGGCTGCCTTAGTCAGTGTAGGTCATGACTAGGGTTGAGGATATTCAGCAGATGACCACAAAAGTGTGTATTCATGCTTTTGTAGTGCTTATCAGGTGACATTTGCACATGTGTTGTGTTGACTATTGATGAAAGCTTGTGCTAGGTGTATACAAAATGTGTATCAATCAAACAGATATACAAAAAGTTGCAGTCACAATATGTTTCTTCATCTATTGCATCAATACAGGTCAATGCCCATCAGAAGAAAGCCCTTTGGAGAGCCATAGCTTGGAAGGTGTGGACCCTGTTCCACCATTGCAGGAAGAGGTGGGAGGACCTGAGGCGCTGGACCCAGAAGATCATGGAGGTACAGTTGTGGAAGTCTTCCCAATGTGGACGGGGCGCACGCCGGACCCTGACCCCCCCAATGGCCCGCATACTGGTGGTGGCCTACCCAGAGCTTGGGCAGTTGAGGGCCCTGCAGCAGCTAAAAGGGGGTGAGTCCTGGCCAGAGTCATACGTGTTACATTGCCAACCTTGTATGTTACAGACATGCATCTCCTCATCAATATTGGGGGTTGCCCATGCGCGACACACAAGATGAGTTATTGTTTGTGTAGGTCTGGTAATAGGTGTATGCTTCTGTGCTGCGTCTATTGTCATTATGACCAGGAACACAGCTGAGTTGAGTCCACTACCATTTTTCATTTTTTAGCAGGCACGTGGCTGAGTGAAGTTATAAATTATATCATGTTCTTAGCTGGGTGACAGTTGTACCACACAGGCCCCTTTTCTTTCTTGTTTAATAAGTGATGTTCCCTTACTACTGTCTCTCATGTGATGGTGGCCCTACTACAAGTGACATGAAATACAGTGTACAGTTTATGGAGTGACTGTACAACACTTCCAATTGGTAAGTTATGCTTCAACAGTGACATGAGTATGCAAACATCACTGGTGCCATTAGCATTAGTGTCTACATGTTGATCAATATACATTTGCCTGTTGTTAGTTCATCCACTGTAGTGCTTTAAAAATCATTCAATGACTGCTGACTTGCAACATGAAGTGAGATGTAGAACCATAGAGATCATATGTGAGTGACTATACTCATCCTTACAAGGCAATCTGAGCTTGCAATACCAAAGAGTGCTGTGAAGTGCCATCCCACTGGGACTCTAGTGATCCCACATCTTCACGTCATATATAATCACTGACAACCAACAACCTTCAAAGGTGTATTGACATGTAAGAATGCAATCTATGAATGGCGTTATCACCTCTAGCAAGCAGGATTGGGGATGTTCATATGGCTGTATTAAGTCTAGTGCTATACAAATTTAGAGTATCTATCTCCCAAAACTTTGGACCTCAATGTTTCAAGGTAAGGCTCTAAGGTACATGTAATACATGGCTAAACTACTTCAGTACAGTGTTCATTAGACTTTTCAGGTAGTGGACATATGAGAAAATTTGGAGTCAAAAGTCTCATCAGTGTGCAATGTGCATTTTCCATGCAACATGATTTCTGCCACAACACATATTGATGGTACATTGGACTTTAACTTGACCTTAATGGCATCATGATGTGTTAGGAGGCAAAGGTAGATCTGTTGAAATCGGGGCCTTGTGTAAACAGTGTGTAAATGTAAAGAAGTTATCTATCTTTTTTGGTAACATCATTTTACTATGGTATACTACAAGTGCCAAAGTATGCACTGTGAACAACTATCCTAGTATAGAAATAAGGATGGAGTGTAGAAAAGTCCATCAATGCATTTGGAGCTGTCTGGAGGTTTGACATAAGTGGAACTAACTGTTTGCAGGTTATGTAGCATGCATGCATGTGCTAATGCTAAATTTGAAGCCTATAGAGTGAACCATGAAACTGGTGTGATATGTGCACTTAAATAATATATTCTGTTAATTTGTGATGGTCAGGTGTGGAAAAGCAGTAACAATTAACCCATTTTACATGTCATTTCTGCTTCATCCAGGGAAGGCAAAGGAGAAGGGGCCAACATCAATAGCTAGTCACAGTGGTTCTGGAAGTGACACCTCAGACATGGAGGGACCTAGTGACCAGGAAGGTGTGGGCAGTGCCATGGAGGACAGTAGCTCATTATAATTATCCTTCAGTGGACAGTCCTGAGTGGTGGTGGACCCCACAGGATTAGTATCACCTTCATCCTTGTCCGCCAACCGCAGTTCCATTGCCACCCTCCCTGTTGTCCCCCAACCAGTTGTCCAGGCCCACTCCCCTAAGAGGGGTGCTGTCTCCTTCTCCTCAGGCAAGTCAGCACCTGCCCCTGTTACCCCTGCTACCCGGAGTGAGGAGGTTATTGACCTGCTGAGGAACATCTCTGTGGGTCAGACTGCACTCCTGAGTGCCATCCAGGGGCAAGGCAACCAGTTGACACAGATGATGGCCTACCTGAAAGGCATTCACAGTGCAATGTCTGGCCTACAGAGGTCTTTTCAGGCTCTGGCTTCCTCCCTCCCTGCACCCTCCACCCATCCCAATCGTTCACTCGACCTCCTGCCCCTTCCCCATCCAAATTCCCCATTCCACAGCCTGTCTCAAGTACATGCACACATATGCATGCACACTATTCGTGAGACCCAAGCACCAGACACAAACAAAAAACACAGGCATGCAACCACTCACCAGACACACACCTACCTCACCACCCCTACCACACCCATAGCACTAGACACCACACCAACACCCACATATCCCTCCACAACCACACCCATACCCGCAGATACCACACTAACACCCACAGACCCCATCAAAACCACATCCATTCCTGCAGCCATCACACCAACACCCACAGACTCCTCCATAACCATACCCATATCCCCAGACACCACACCAATACCCACACACCCCTCCACAACAACACTCATACCCCCAGACACCACACCAACACCCACAGACCCCTCCATAACACCCAAAACATTCACATCACACACATCAAAGAAACACAAATGCTCACGGTCAGCCACACAACAGACACCAACACAACACAAAGTTGAAACAGCACACACCTCTCACTTCCACTCCCTCTACCTCTCAAACCAAACTCCATCCCGAACATCCTACACTTTTTCCTGCCAAAACCAAACCAACCCCTCCCTAAACTGCAGCCCCCCCTAAGTACCATCTTTGAGGTGCCTGCTATAACCAATGGATGGCCCTTTGTGAGGAGGTTCCCTGGCAGTGTCAGTAAAGGCAAGTTTGTTGGCACAGCATTGTGCGGTGGCGCATGATTCCACAATGGACTAGCCATTGGCCTTTGTTAGTTATTATGGTTATCCTACATTCATTAGCACTTTTCATAGTTTTGAAGACTTTGGTTTTGCCTTGCTTTTCCAATTATTTGATGTTATTGTATAGTTAGAGATGTGTGACTACAGTTGTGTTTGTTTCATTCCTGATTGCTGATCCACTTGAAGTGGTTAGTATGATCTGACCTTGGACCCAGTGCTGGAGTTACACAGGACAAGGGTTATTGTTGTATGGATGTTTATGTGGGATGAAGTCCAAATGGGGTTGACATTGCATTGGGTGTTATACTATGTGGTAAGTATTTCAACTTGGCCTGGCCACTTTCAATATTATTTAGGTTGCACTTATCCCTATGCTGTTCGTTGGATATGTGTTTGATGTGTTTGAGTTAGATATTTGTTTATCCATACACAGAGGGTGTTAAATTGTCAATCCTTTATGGACATTTGTATATGCATGTGCCCATTTTCCTGTGTGCACCTTACACCTACTTTATCTAGATGTGTGACAAATGCTGTCAGTGCTGTGTTTGCTTTCATGATCTGCACATATAAATTACCTACACATGTATGGCACTTGGATATGCCATTGGCTGTCACTGATATACTTCAATCCATAGGTCGTGTGCACATTTAGGTTTTCAGGCATGTGCCAAATGTACTGAGTCTCAGGGCCCCAGCCTTTCAGGGTTCCCCCTGGTGAAGGCATACCTATTCTGCAGAGAGTGTTTACATTGTGTCCTTTGAGTGCTTCTCACTCTGATTATTTTTAATCCCATTTACTGATATTACTTTTTTAATGTTGTTGACAGGTGAGAGTCTAATTCAGAGTTGTAGCAGAGAAGGTGTGTTTCAGTTTAATGACACGTTCATACAGATGTATATTTGATATCACAACTGGACCTAGGATGTGTGCAATGTGAGGGTGTCACAGAGATTAATAAGTGTGTTATTGATGAGGAGGTGCAACTGTGTGACACAATTTAATGCACACATCACTATCACTGATTATGAGATGTAAATACTTGTCCATTTGTGTACAGTGTGCCTATGCATCATCCAGATGTATTTGGGTTATACATTTAAAACAATGCCAAACAAGGGCATACAAATACTTTAGATCAAGGGAACCCAACCTCCTTGCCAGGTCCATGACAGGGCATCAATTTTCTGAGGAGTCTATGGAAACAAGTAGGAGCATGACTTACTATTTGTTGTGTCTGTAAAGGTTTTGGACATGTTCAAACAGGTATAGCAGCGGCAGGACATGTACTATCGACTCCATGGCGGCACAGATCGTCTGGAAGTAAGAATGGGTGAGTTATGACCTTATATCTCTACCTTTCCACCAGCTCAGATGTGGTAAATTCGACAGCCACGTTCACGCCAGCTGTAAGGCAACTCATAATTGGGCCGGCAGCAACACTGGTGGTACGTCCTCCAACAGACTCATTGGCCTATTGCAACATTGCAGTGGTCAGTGTTTCCTGACAGTGACAATGGCGGCAGGACAGCAGGGGTGGTCTTTCATCTATGTAAAAGAATGTCTCATAATACAGTGGTCGGACTGCCAGTGGTGCGGCGGTCGATCCTCAGCTGACACCACAGCAGTCCCAAGACTGCCAAACTCGTAATCAGGCCCTTAGTGCAGATTTTTGGAGGTGCCTCCATATACTTTGATTGAAATGATAGTAACATCCTTGTATGGCTGTGTGAAGGTACATTTTTCGAATGGTTTGAATCTTGGCTTGCTGAAAATATATAGGATATTTTTGGAGGATAGTAATTATTTATGTTTGATATGGCTTAGTAAGTGCTGTTTTGTTTCTTTGAAAGTAGGGCATCTATAAAAAGGGCATTTGTGTTTTGATATTTACCACTAAGGATGCATATCTGAGTGAATGGTTTGGGACATATTTGGAAGGTCCCATCCATCATCCAAATTTGACATTTGCTAAGCTTTAGTAAGTTACCGGCTGTTGAGAATATTAGGATTCATTTTTCGTTATTTAGGTTGTCATGTAAATGGAAAGGTTCCTCATTATGTGTATTTGTTAAATGTTCAGGTATGTGTATGTCTTGGTATCTTCTAAGGGCAAGTGGGATATTACTGGTGGATTTTTTAGTTTGTGCAATTAAATGTTTTAAAGTTTGGATATGTGATAGTTGGCCTTTGAAGTGTTCAGGGTCTTTAGGTAGTATATCTTTAAGGATTTTGCTTGTTGCTTGTGGGTTCCTGGGAGCTGGTGCTTTACTCTCTTATATCCTGCAATATCTCCCTTACTTCTATTTCTGTTATATATAGTAGATGGTTGTGCTCTCTTGCATGAATTACAACAATTTGTTTTAGTGGCCCTCCCATAGCATGCATTAGAATATATTTAGTACTTTTCCAGTTAATAGTTTCTGTTGATGCACTTTCTTATAGGTATAGCCCATGTGATTTAGTAACTGCTTTCCCTTCTACGAAGTGATATACTTTGAAGCTTTTGTCATTGTATCTGAAAGTAGTGTGATAATATAAATATATAGAATATTTTAAAGTTTGTACATTTGTAAAAATATGCCACTACTTCTATTTTCTATACTTATGTATGTTCTGTTTAGGTGTTTCGAGGGTTTTGCAGCATTTCAGCTGGGGGTGTTCTAATGTGGAGCAGGTGCTTTCTTTTATATTGGATGAAAAAAATTGGAAGTTTAATTTCAAATGTAAATTTTTTGATAGTTTGTAGAGGTCATTATGTTTCTTTTTGCTTGTTATTTGGGTACATTTATACCTTTGTATTAATTTTTGTATACTTACTTTCTTATGTCTTTTTGCTAGTTTGTGATAGTTATTTTTTCTGGCTGTTTATCACTTTTTCTAGTTGTGGGTTTTTCTTTTAGAAAGCCTATGTAAAGAAATAGAAGTAGAAGAATATTTTTTAAATATTTGTTATTTAGCATTTTTAAGTTTAATACCAATTGTGTTTTAGTTTAAACATAAGTTTTATTTACTTGGTTAGGTAGTTTTTTAAATGTATATATTTCTTCTTTAATGGTCTGGTGAGAAAATCCAGCTGTTTCCGCATCCTGCAGCATTTCTCATTTTTGAATTGTTAGTTGTTTAAATTAGTGTGCCTTTTATATTGTTGATTTAATAGTTTTTTTGATTTTATTGGTAAAATGTGTTTACAGTTCTATTTTAGTTTGAATGTTTTATTTGTCTACTTTTATGGTAAAGCTTATTTAGGTATTATTTTTTAGGTATTATATATGCCTTGATACTTTTGAATATATATACATATATATATATAAATATATAATCGCTGTAACTACGGATATTTTCACAGTAGCGCATAATAATTCGGTATTTCAGAGCGGTCTCACGCAAGCGCCACTTACCGCTTCACTTCCGTTCTATACCGTACAAAACCGGACATGGCGCGCACCGTGTCACAACATGATTATGCTAAAACCAGAAGCTAAGATTACTTTATGTTGATGTTCTGTTTGTGTTGTCTGTCTTTTTTTCTCCCTACAGGCACTAAGCAACTCTAGGAGGACACAACCTCCCTCATCACCGCACCTTAACGAGTGCGGCATCACCAGTGGCCACGCTAATTTACACCTGCCCATTTCACGTTCTAGCACATAAAGCACCCTTTCACATAGGTCCTGAAGAAAGCCAGTAAACATAGCTGTCTGGCTGAAACATGTAGACCTGACCTTGCTTTTAGGATATGAGAGACGTAATTTAATCCCTACCCATATCCGCTTCTCTTTTTAATACTGCCAGTGGGCCCATCATTAAAATATTTACTTTTAGTTTAAAGGAACCCAACAACAGTTTTTAACCATCACCACTACTGCACCACTTTGCACTCACCACACACGTAACCAGCTCCGCTGTAATCAGGCGTTGAAGCACACCCGGGGTGCACTCGGCACCTTGGGTGGGACCCGATGATGAAGCATGCCACCAACCAGGTTGGTGGGTGAGGGTTTTCAAATAAAACAAATGGTTTTTCCATACATGAACAGCTCAGCTTCTCAAGCGTAAAACAGTTCCTATTGATACTTATTACATATACCAGGGAAGTGAACTAGTTTACACATAACCTTTTTCCTCTCTCTGTCATTTGATTTATATATCTAGCAGCGCACAGCTGTGAGAGCTTCTATTCCATTGTCCAGATACCATACACAGATACGCTCAACAACATGACGGAAAACCCCGGGCTCACATTTACAGCGGAAGACATCAATGAAATCCTTACAGGTCCATCCCTTATGGCGGACTTCAATATATCCCAAAACATCGCGCAGACTACAGACTAGGACAAACTTACTGAACAAAAGAGGAACAGGATCCACACCATACTACATGGGGTAATACTAACTGAATACTTACGCAGCAACACAGCACCCAAAGGTTTATTGGTGACCAACGCGCCCAGGATCTTCCTGGATGACCCATCCTTCAGGAAGGACTTGGCACAAATAGCTTGGCATTGCACAAGAGATTGGATGGTCTTGATTATTAAAACGGCTAAAAGATTATCCAAGGCAATGCTCATTGAAACCCAAGCAACAGAAACCCACTTCATAACAACCATCACCTCTTTCAAAAAGAAACTGGACGAGACGAATAAGGAGATGACCGAATACAAGGAGTACCTGACACAATTAAATATTACAAAGTTCCAGAAGGACCTCAAGAGATTTGCCTACACTAAGGTATACCCATATGCTGACGACGACTACGTCGCCCCAAACAAAAATGATACATCCTCAGACATCTCGGGGGACGATACATCAGCATCGAATGGATCCAGTGTGGGGAGCAACCAAAGAACAAGAGGTAGAGGGAAACCCAGCAGATGGCAACAACCATGGGACACATATCCCAAACAGGGTCCACACTTTTTTCCTGCTGCATACAACCATCCACCCCAAAACCCTTTCTTTGGATGGCAACCCCCTTACCATCCAGCACCCCAAAATGTCTTTGGACAAAACCAACGCCCCCCTTTTTTAGGGAGGGGCCGGAGGACAAGAGGAAGGAGAAGAGGCCAACAACGAGTACATTGGGCAGAAGAAACGGGTTCAGTGGGTGCACATACCAGGAGCAAATCCAAGGAACCACAACCGGGACCAAGCGGGCAGAAATGATAACTTGCCCACACCAGGAACCGAACCTAGTATTCAACCTGTCTTCTACCATACTGATGGCAGCCGGAGGAACAAGTCCTCAATAAAGGACTTACCTTCGTTCCCACCGCTCGCCTCGACAAGTTCCAAATTCACTGCGAGCTGGCGGAATTTTTACGCAAATTAAAAGTCAAGGCGTTTTTTGAGAACCAAACACTGAGAGAGCAGGTCACTAACACCAATGAAACAGGTTTGAAACTAAAATCGACATTTTGCGCGCCACCGTCCACATTACCAGTGGAGATTTCCACCTTCGAACAGGCGGTCTACAAAGATGTGGAGGAGACCACAGCCGGCACGGCCTACAACAACCTGACCACGGAGGAATGGGAAACTTTGCTCAGCCTACAAACTAACAGTAACATCATCATAAAACCAGCAGGCAAGGGGGGCGGCATAGTTATACAAAACAAAACTGACTACACAAATGAGTGCAGACGCCTTCTAAGTGACAACAGGAACTACCAACAACTTAAAGAGGACCCCACAGAGCGACTGAGGAACACCAAAGGCACAATAGTGGAAACAGCAGAAGCCAGAAATCACATCTCCAAACAAGAGGCAGATTACCTGTGCATCAAGAAAGCCAGAATCCCATACTTCTACACTGTACCCAAAATTCATAAGGAGACCAGACCACCACCGGGACGACCCATTGTGTCTGGTATTAACTCCCTTCTGGAACCGCTGTCACGTTTCTGTGACTTTTATCTCAACCCATTAGTACAGAAATCCACAACATACCTCAAAGACACTAAGCATTCCCTTAATCTCATCAAGGACATACCATACGATCCGCACACGCAACTACTGGTGGGCCTCAACATAGAGAGCCTCTATACCAGTCTTCCCCAGGATGAAACATTACGGGTCATAGAATGCACGTTGGAAGAAACACCGTGGGAGTTCAACACACCGAGGGAATTTATCCTACAATGCACCACCCTGGCTCTCAAGGAGAATTACTTCAAATTTGAGGGGGACTTTTTTCTCCAGACGAACGGCACTTCAATGGGCAGTACCTTCGCCCCGAGCATGGCTGGCCTGTATGTGTACCATTTCAAGACCACACACATACTGCCCCCTGCAAACCCATTCACTGCCAACATAAAATTTTGGCGTCAGTATATTGACGATATCCTCATGATTTGGTCAGGAAAGGATGATTCCCTAGCAACCTTTATGACTTGGTTGAATAACCGTGACCCATACTTAAGATTTACCAGCACAGCAGATGACACAAAACTGGCATTCCTAGATCTAACAGTTGAAGCCAAGGAGGGATCGCTACAGACTACCACCTTCTATAAACCGACGGCAAGGAACTCGCTACTTAAGTTCGATAGCTTCCATCCGCACCCACTCAGAGAGAATCTACCCCACGGCCAATTCCTCCACATTAGGAGGGATTGCAGCAATATTGAAGATTTTCAGAAACAGTCAACTGATCTGGCTGCTAAACTTACCCAACGAGGTTACCCGGACAGAATCATACGCTTCATGAAAAAGAGAGCGCGGAATCAAAATAGGGAAACCCTATTAGAAGACATCCCCAGAGAGGACAATACCATCCCCCTAACATATGTCACCAAGTACAACCTGGTCTCCAATAGAGTAGCCAAGATCATAAGAAAGAACTGGAGGATCCTAAACACAGGAAGACTAAAATGGGAACAACCACTTTTCTCATACAAAAGAGCAGGCAGCCTAAAGGACAGATTGGTCTCAACCCGCCCAAAACAACCAAACACCCTGAGGGACAACTCTGTTCTCAACGCTTGGGGACTTCCCAAAGTGGTGGGTCACTACCCATGTGGGAACTGCTGCGTCTGCCACCTCACCCTAACCATGAAGTTACTAGAGTTAGAAGAGGGTAAAACATGGCATCTCAGAAAACACACTAACTGTAACTCTACACATGTGGTTTACCTGATTGAGTGCCCGTACAGCCTCCGCTACACTGGAATGACCCGCAGGAAGATCAAGATTAGGATCGGGGAACACCGAAGCAACATACGCTGCAAAAGAAACACCACAAGGATGACGGAGCACTACATCCAGACTGGACACACGCCCTATGATTTAAGATGGGTCGTGATAGAGCAGATTGAAACCACCATCACGACAGATGAGAACCTCCTGTTGCAAACAGAATAACGTTGGATTTACCGCTTATCAACCCACACAATTGGGTTAAATGATAATATTCCCTGGAATGCTTTAAACAACCGCTAAAACGACATTCAACTTTTAATAACCCCTTAATTGGTGGCACGCATAACACACACTAGCCACCTCAGACATAAGCACACGACTGCACCCTCTTTCCAGTTCTGTATCTAGGACCCCTTCAATGGGGAACACACTCAGCAGGTGGCCTCATCATTTGGGAGCAGACCAGTGTGGGGGCACTCATTCGGACGACCTGCCACCCTCTTCCTCTTTTACCACTTGATAGACCCAAGGTAACACATTACCATAAGCCCGTCTGCGAGGGGTGATTGAGGGCCACTTCCCCTTATCACTTATAGAGTCAGTCACGCACCTACTAAATCATCCATTCAGACACTTATACACCCACTCATTCTTCAATACGCTTTTCCCTATATATATTAAACATATTTAAACTTTACAGAAACACACAGTCACTGGATGATGTCATCAGTGATGTCATTTGAGATGTCATCAGTGATGTCACTGACCATGTCATGAGTGATGTAATATGTGACATCATCAGCAGTGCATTGCGGGAGCGCGAGTTATAGTTAGCTGAACTAACTATAACGGGGGAATTTCTATGGTTTTGTACGAGTGAAATGTCCAACTAACTATAACTGTCCCTAAAACCTATGGTTTTTTCAGTGAATTTCTAAGGTTTTTAAATGCTAATTTCTAACTATAACGTGCCTGAAACCTATGGTTTTTTCTGTGAATTTCAAAGGTTTTTAAATGCTAATTTCTAACTATAGCGTCTGAAACCTAAGGTTTTTTCAGTGAATTTCAAAGGTTTTTTAAATGCTATTTTCTAACTATAACGTGCCTGAAACCTATGGTTTTTTCAGTGAATTTCAAAGGTTTTTTAAATGCTAGTTTCTAACTATGCCTACAGTGGTAGGACATGTGAAGAAAGAAGAAAAATCACAGAAAGAAGCAAAAGAAATGCAGAAAGAAGCAACAGAAGTCCACAAAGATGAAGAAAAGAGCAGGAAGAAGCAAGACATGTGCAGAAAGAACCAACAGAGGAGCAGAAAGAGGCCTTGTTGCAAAATCATCCTGTGCCCACAACTTTTTCAGACGGGTACTGGTGGTAACTGACTCGGACTAACCAGGCCTAGAGCCAGTGCTATGCTAAAAGACACTTAGAATATAGTGAAAACACCTACATACACTAGGGAACACTATGCGTTGGGGTACCCCTGTGATTAGCATGAACTCCTTTGTAACTCCCTAGTACATAATAGGGCAGGGGGATTAAAACTACCTCTTAAAACGCACCATGGGGCGCGTTTGCACACTGGTGTAGGGAGGGGGGGGACTGAGGTTACACGTGTGCAAACACACCCTCTGGCCGTTTTAAGTTGGGGGACAAAGTCCCCTTGAATCCTAAGGGTCCCTGGGGTCCAACTAGCCCACCAGGTACCTCCAGTAAGCGCCACAGAGTTGCATTGCAGAGACGTGTAAAAAGGGGCATTGCCTGGACCACCTCTCTGCAACGCAGCGCAGTGGCGCTTACTGGAAGCACCTGGTGGGCTAGTTGGCCCCCAGGGGCCCTCATGATTAAAGGGGAATTAATTCCCCAACTTAAAACGCACCACGGGGCGTGTTTGCACACGTCACCTCAGGCCCGTCCCCTCCCTTCACCACTGTGTAAACACGCCCTGTGGCCGTTTTAAGTTGGCAAATTAAGTCCCCTTGAATCCTGAGGGTCCCAGGGGTCCAACTAGCCCACTAAGTACCTCCAGTAAGCGCCACAGAGCTGCGTTGCAGAAAGGTGTAAAAAGGGGCGTGGCCTCTGAACACCTTTCTGCAACGCAGCTCCCTGGCGCAATCTGGAGGTACCTGGTGGGCTAGTTGGCCCCCAGGGACCCTCAGTATTCAAGGGCAATTAATTCCCCAACTTACAACTCGCCTGGGGCACTTTTGCACAGTGGTGAAGGAAGGGGGCGGGGCCTGAGGTAACATGTATGCAAACACGCCCTGTGGCGCGTTTTAAGTTGGGGAATTAATACCTCTTCAATCCTGAAGGTCCCTGGGGGCCAACTAGCCCACCAGGTACCTCCAGTATGCGCCAGGGAGCTGCCTTGCAGAGAGGTGTTCAGAGGCCATGCCCCTTTTTACATCACTCTGCAACGCTGCATGGCCCCCCTCCTCAGGCCATTTATGGCCCCGGGGACCCCATCCCCGGGGCCAGCCTTTGCGTGTTTTTTTTTTAAATGTGTTTTTTATTATGGGGGAGGGGGTCCCCAATCCCCCCACGGTTCCGCCGGCTCCCCGCGTCCTGCGGGAGCCGGCATTGCTTTTCCACAAGGGGAGCTGCTGACATGCAGCTCCCCTTATGGAAAAGCAATTCTGCTTTGCTTCATTGAAGCGAGAGCAGGTTTCCCTGCTCTCGCTTCAATGAAGCAAAGCAGAGTTTGCAATGACAGGGCGGGAGCCACGAGGTGGGCACCCCTGGACACTGCAGGAGCCGGCCCTGGGGGGTGGCGGTCCCCAGGGCCATCACGGGCTAAAGGAGGGGGGCCGCGCGGCCCCCTCCCACCTATTGCACCTGAGGTGGTGGTCCCCGGGGCTCGCGGGTCCGTAACGGACCCCCAAATTTACATTTCAAGTGCCCCGGGGAGGTGGCAGTCCCCGGGGCATGTGGGGGGCTCGAGCCCCCCCACACATGTATTTTTTTTTTTTAAATGAAGCCCCGGGGGGTGGCGGTCCCCGGGGCTTGGGTGGCTATGAGCCCCCGCAAATATGTAAGATAAGCCCTGGGGGTGGCGGTCCCGGGGCTGGGGGCCCCTTGGGCCCCCATCACTAGTACTACTATTGCCCCCGGGATTTGGCCCACCCGGAGGCTGAATATTAACGAAGCGCGGAGCCCGCGCTTCGTTGTTTTTTCTCAGCAGGATCCGCGCACCCTGCGCGGATTTTGACGTTTAAAAAAAAAAAAACCTAAGCAGGCCTAGGGGGTCAGGGTGTTTCTACCCTGCCCACTTTTTGCGTTTTGCGCACTTGTTTCTCAGATTTCTTGTGCCTCGGTTCTACCAAGGCACAAGATGGCTGCCAACACTTCCTAGTTTGGAGTGTTGACAGCCAATTAGCATACAGCTCGTGATCGGGAGGGTGCGCGGATCCTCCGCGGCCATAGTAATATATGTGTTTTTACTTTTGATTTTCTCAGCAACTACTGAACGGATTTACACCATTTAACAAAAAGGATTCTTTCTGAACCAAGAACTACCTCTTTGCCAAATTTGGTGTAATTCCGTTCAGCAGTTCGGGCTGTAGCCTTGCATAAATTTTCCTATGGGAAATTGATTTTTTGACTCTTATTCTTTGAATTTCTCCACAACTACTGAACGGATTTACACCATTTAAAAAAAAGCTCCCTTTCTGAACCAAGCGCTACCTTTTTGCCAAATGTCGTGTAATTCCGTTCAGCAGTTCGGGCTGTAGCATGGAGAAAACACGTTTTGGGACCCCCCTTTTTTCTCGGCCCCCGCTTGCCGAATCACCCCGAAACTTTAGGGATAGGAGCAGACCGGAGCGCCCCACAAGTTTTGAAAATTTCGTGAAGATTCATCAACCGGCGCCAAAGTTATTGGAAATAGAATGCTGTGAATTTCCTATGGAAAATAGGTCCTAACTATAACTATCTACTGGCGACCGCCAGTAGATAATATATATATATATATATATTCACTGAAAAAACCATAGGTTTCAGACACGTTATAGTTAGAAATTAGCATTTAAAAAACCTTTGAAATTCACTGAAAAAACCATAGGTTTCAGGCACGTTATAGTTAGAAATTAGCATTTAAAAAACCTTAGAAATTCACTGAAAAAACCATAGGTTTTAGGGTCAGTTATAGTTAGTTGGACATTTCACTCGTACAAAACCAGTGAAATTCCCCCGTTATAGTTAGTTCAGCTAACTATAACTCGCGCCCCCGCAATGCACTGCTGATGACATGGTCAGTGACGGTCCCCGAGGCAGCGGGGGGGCCGTGTGCCCCCCGCAAATTTATTAATGAAAGCCCCGGGGGGTGGCGGTCCCCGGGGCTTGGGGGGTGTTTGGAGGCCCCCACACATAAAAAAACAAAGCTCCGGGGGGTGGCGGTCCCCGGGGCTGCGGGGGGGCCGTGTGCCCCTGAAAATATTTGTGCAAAGCCCCAGGGGTGGTGGTCCCCGGGGCAGTGTGGGAGGATTGGGCCCCCCCACACATTTTTTTACATGCCCCCGGGACTTGGCCCACCCGGGGGCTAATTAATAACGAAGCGCAGGAGCCCGCGCTTAGTTTTTTTTATTTTTGCGGCCGGATCCGCGGATCCTTCATGCATCTCGGCAATTTTATTTTTAAAAAAATGCTTTTTTGGCCCCTCGGGGTCCTTGTGGGACCCCCTGAGCAGGCCTAGGGGGTCAGGGTGTTTCTACCCTGCCCCCTTTTCCTGTTTTGCTCCTTAGTTTTTCTGTTTTCTTGTGCCTCGGTTCTACCGAGGCACAAGAAGGCTGCCAACACTTCCTGGTTTGGAGTATTGACAGCCAATTGGCATTAAGCTCGTGGTCGGGAGGGTCCGCGGATCCTCTGTGCCTCTAAATATTGAAACTTTTATTTTTGATTTTCTCAGCAACTACTGAACGGATTTACACCATTTTTTAAAGGTCGCTTTCTGAGCCAAGCAGTACCTTTTTGACAAATTTGGGTTAAATCCGTTGAGTAATTCGACTGTAGCCTTGCATAAAGTTTCCTAATGGGAAATTGATTTTTTTACTCTTATTTTTGAATTTCTCTGGAATTCCTGAACGGATTTACACCATTTAAAAAAGGGCGCTTTCTGAACCAAGCACTATCTTTTTGCCAAATTTGGTGTAATTCCGTTTAGCAGTTCGGGCTGTAGCCGTGGCTAAACTTTCCTATGGGAATTAACATGGAGAAAACACGTTTTGGGACCCCCCTTTTTTCTCGGCCCCCGCTTGCCAAATCACCGCAAACCTTTCAGGACAGGAGCTGACCGGTGCGCCCCACTAGTTTTGAAAATTTCGCGATGATTCGTCATCCGGCGCCAAAGTTATTGGGAAAAGAATGTTACAAATTTCCTAATGGATAATAGGTCCTAACTATAACTATCTACTGGCGACCGCCAGTAGATAATATATATATATACATAATGAACAGTTTGTCATCGATGCCTTTCCTCCTCCTCTCGACGTCGGTGCCAGCAGCGGTAATGACACCCGCTAAAATTATCACACAACGAGATATCCGGGAAATCCTGAATAAATCAAGCGGCACACCACAAGGACAGCACAAGAGTTTATTGTGCATACAACTACGCGTTTCTAACGTGATGGAAAACGAACATTATTAATTCATAATACTGTGCAATGCGATGCAAAACTACCATTAAATTTGAAATTGGATAAAACATACAAGGCATGCTGACCTTTACCGATGTTAAAAATAAATATAAGGTTTTGCCCGCTCTCTCAATGTTTACCAGATATAGAGGACAGACTATACTGTCAGCATCTCTTATCGATGTTACCTTCTATTCTTTAAAATGAAGGCAGATAAACTGCAAATGAACGTTGCCCATCCTACACAATTCATATCATAATTACCCACTAAGGACATGCGTATCCTTGTGATTGGTACGCATGGGGAATCAATTTCCTGGGTGATGTACCTTGATACAACATTCTATCATACAGGCAAAAATAATGTGGGTAACGTTAGAAACTGTAATGAATATTTTTGCTATGTTCATGCACTGCAACCCATATTTCTATGGGTGATTGGGCGCAGGTCACACAACTAGAAAAAGGCTTCGCCGAAACGCGTCGTTGTATGCACAATAAACTCTTGTGCTGTCCTTGTGGTGTGCCACTTGATTTATTCAGGATTTCCCGGATATCTCGTTGTGTGATATATATATATATATTCACTGAAAAAACCATAGGTTTTAGGGACAGTTATAGTTAGTTGGACATTGCACTCGTACAAAACCCGTGAAATTCCCCCGTTATAGTTAGTTCAGCTAACTATAACTCGCGCCCCCATAATGCACTGCTGATGACATCACATATTACATCACTCATGACATGGTCAGTGACATCACTGATGACATCACTGATGACATCTCAAATGACATCACTGATGACATCATCGAGTGACTGTGTGTTTCTGTAAAGTTTAAATATGTTTAATATATATAGGGAAAGGCGTATTGAAGAATGAGTGGGTGTATAAGTGTCTGAATGGATGATTTAGTACGTGCGTGACTGACTCTACAAGTGAGTGATTAAACATATCTTACTGAATGCATGGGTTAGTGACTAAACTGTGTGAATGTCTGTATCCGTCTGTTGGTGTGTAAGTGGATGCATGGATTTGCGAATAGCTACATGAGTGTCTATATGGGTTATTGATTGGTTCTATGAGTATCTGTATGGGTGCCTGAGTGTTTGTGTGGATGGGGTGTGTGCGACTGTGCATAGATGTGTGAGTGGGTGATTCACTGGGTGGATGGTTTCAAGAGTGCATCTGTGATAGACTGTATGGGTGGGTAAGTGTGTGTAAGAGTGTGTTAGTGAGTGAATGTATGTCCCAGTGGTACATGTGTAAGTAACTACATATGTGAAAGGCAGTATATATGTGTATTGGAGTATATAAATAGCTATAAGCGAGAGTGAGTGATTGTGATAGTGGCTGTATGGATGAGTGTGTGCTTGTATCAGTGATTGTATAAGAGCGTAACAATGTGCTAGTATTTGTATGATTAAGTGAGCTGGTGTGTGTATAACTGTATAGGTGAGTAAATGGCAGTGTGTTTAATTATTTGCATGACTGACTAGGTGTGTGAGTACCTCTATGGATGAGTGGCGGTGTTTGAGTGTCTATATAGGAGTAAGAGTGCATATGATAGTCCTGTACTGAGTGACCATAAGTATGAGTGACTGTACGGGTGAGTGAGTGGATGTGTGTGTGTAGACCTAAGAATCAGTGAGTGGGTATGTAGTTATTGGTGTTGGAGTGTCTATGGTTTTGCGAATGGCACTCTGTAATTTAGATTGGGTGTATCAAAGGTTATATTAGGGTGTGAGGAGCTGCATCAGATTATCACGTGGATGATGTCATCAGTGATGTCATTTGAGATGTCATCAGTGATGTCATCAGTGATGTCACTGACCATGTCATGAGTGATGTAATATGTGACGTCATCAGCAGTGCATTGCGGGGCGCGAGTTATAGTTAGCTGAACTGACTATAACGGGGGAATTTCACGGGTTTTGTACGAGTGCAATGTCCAACTAACTATAACTGTCCCTAAAACCTATGGTTTTTTCAGTGAATTTCAAAGGTTTTTAAATGCTAATTTCTAACTATAACGTGTCTGAAACCTATGGTTTTTCAGTGAATTTCAAAGGTTTTTAAAATGCTAATTTGTAACTATAACGTGCCTGAAACCTACGGTTTTTTCAGTGAATTTCAAAGGTTTTTAAATGACAATTTTTAAATGTATTAATTTTTATATTAATTTTTTTCATACTGATTTACTACATTTTTAGAAACAATTTCTTTTACATATTTTATTTTTTAAATTACATTGTAATTACATTATACATTACATTACAAAAAATACTTTCTCAGAATGAATTACTTTAGTTTAAATACTTTGCACATAGGCAATAGACTTTTAAGTACAGTAGTTACAGTTGTTGCAATGGGCAACACATTTTCAAACACAATGCAACATTCAGCTCAATGTGAATTTCTAGTTAAATGAAATTAGTTACTTTATGGATTACTTTTCTAACCACAGGACTGGATCCTAGATTCAGTCCTGGTACATCTCCTGTAAACAGTTGAGTAAAAGCGTTTTGGTTACAGTCGTGATTTTTAAGGAATATTATTGTATTTTAAAAGTTGACACTTAGAAACTTTTTCTCATAGAATCACCAATGTTATCCTATGAAAGGAAATTCACTTAGCAGGTAAAAACTGTTATCGTTACTTTTTCTTACTCAGTGTTGGATCCTGGATCCAGCACTGGTGCATCTCCTGTAAACAGTTGAAAGAATGCGTTTAAGTCATACAGGCGATTTTTAAGGAATATTTGTAGTTTGTGAAAATCGACACTTTGAAACTTTTCTGCTGAAAACCAGACAATGGATTCCTATGGAAGAAAATATAAGTTACTGGTAAGTACGGTTAAAATTACTTTTCAGGACCAGTACTGGGCTGAAAGATACAACACTGAGGTCTCTCCTTATAACAGGTGAGTAAATCGGAATTCGTATTTCGGCTGATTTTAGAGGAATATTTGTATGTTTCAAAAATCAACAGAAACTTTTTCAGCAAAAAGCAGGCAATGATATCCTATGGAAGGAAATTCAAGTTACTGGTAAGTACGGTTAAAATTACTTTTGAGGATCAGTACTGGGCTGAAAGATGCAGCACTGAGGTCTCTCCTGATAACAGATGAGTAAATCGGAATTCGTATTTCGGCTGATTTTAGATGAATATTTTAAAGTTCCAAAACTCCACACTTAGAAGAATTTCCAAGTGAAACCAGTCAATGTTAGCCTATGGAAGGAAATTCAAGTTACCGGTAAGTACGGTTAAAATTACTTTTCAGGACCAGTACTGGGCTGAAAGATACAACACTGAGGTCTCTCCTGATAACAGGTGAGTAAATCGGAATTCGTATTTCGGCTGATTTTAGATGAATATTTTAAAGTTCCAAAACTCCACACTTAGAAGAATTTCCAAGTGAAACCAGTCAATGTTAGCCTATGAAGGAAATTCAAGTTACCGGTAAGTACGGTTAAAATTACTTTTCAGGACCAGTACTGGGCTGAAAGATGCAGCACTGAGGTCTCTCCTGATAACAGGTGAGTAAATCGGAATTCGTATTTCGGCTGATTTTAGAGGAATATTTGTATGTTTCAAAAATCAACACTTGGAAACTTTTTCAGCAAAAAGCAGGCAATGATATCCTATGGTAGGAAATTCAAGTTACTGGTAAGTACGGTTAAAATTACTTTTGAGGATCAGTACTGGGCTGAAAGATGCAGCACTGAGGTCTCTCCTGATAACAGGTGAGTAAATCGGAATTCGTATTTCGGCTGATTTTAGATGAATATTTTAAAGTTCCAAAACTCCACACTTAGAAGAATTTCCAAGTGAAACCAGTCAATGTTAGCCTATGGAAGAAAATTCAAGTTACCGGTAAGTACGGTTAAAATTACTTTTCAGGACCAGTACTGGGCTGAGAGATACAGCACTGTGGTCTCTCCTGATAACAGGTGAGTAAATCGGAATTTGTATTTCGGCTGATTTTAGAGGAATATTTTAAAGTTCCAAAACTCCACACTTAGAAGAATTTCCAAGTGAAACCAGTCAATGTTAGCCTATGAAGGAAATTCAAGTTACCGGTAAGTACGGTTAAAATTACTTTTGAGGATCAGTACTGGGCTGAAAGATGCAGCACTGAGGTCTCTCCTGATAACAGGTGAGTAAATCGGAATTCGTATTTCGGCTGATTTTAGAGGAATATTTTAAAGTTCCAAAACTCCACACTTAGAAGAATTTCCAAGTGAAACCAGTCAATGTTAGCCTATGGAAGGAAATTCAAGTTACTGGTAAGTACGGTTAAAATTACTTTTCAGGACCAGTACTGGGCTGAAAGATGCAGCACTGAGGTCTCTCCTGATAACAGGTGAGTAAATCAGAATTCGGATTTCGGCTGATTTTAGAGGAATATTTGTATGTTTCAAAAATCAACACTTAGAAACTTTTTCAGCAAAAAGCAGGCAATGATATCCTATGGAAGGAAATTCAAGTTACTGGTAAGTACGGTTAAAATTACTTTTGAGGATCAGTACTGGGCTGAAAGATGCAGCACTGAGGTCTCTCCTGATAACAGGTGAGTAAATCGGAATTCGTATTTCGGCTGATTTTAGAGGAATATTTTAAAGTTCCAAAACTCCACACTTAGAAGAATTTCCAAGTGAAACCAGTCAATGTTAGCCTATGGAAGGAAATTCAAGTTACTGGTAAGTACGGTTAAAATTACTTTTCAGGATTAGTACTGGGCTGAAAGATGCAGCACTGAGGTCTCTCCTGATAACAGGTGAGTAAATCAGAATTCGTATTTCGGCTGATTTTAGAGGAATATTTGCACAATGGTGAAGGGAGGGGGCGGGGCCTGAAGTGACATCTGTGCAAACGCGCCCCGTGGTGCGTTTTAAGTTGGGGTATTAAGTCCCCTTGAATCATGAGGGTCCCTACGGGCCAACTAGCCCACCAGGAACCTCCAGTATGCGCCAGGGGCTGCGTTGCAGAGACATGTACAGAGGCCACACCCCTTTTACACCTCTCTGCAACGCAGCTCTGTGGCGCTTTCTGGACGTACCTGTTGGGCTAGTTGGCCTCAAGACCCTCAGGATTGAAGAGGATTTAATTCCCCATCTTAAAACGCGCCACGGGCCTGTTTGCACACATGTCACCTGAAGCCCCGCCCCCTCCTTCACCACTGTGCAAACGCGCCCGTGGCACGTTTTAAGTCGGGGGATTAACTCCCTTGAATCCTGAGGGTCCCTGGGGTGCAACTAGCCCACCATATACCTCCAAAAGCGCCATAGAGCTGCGTTGCAGAGAGGTGTAAAAGGGGCGTGGCCTCTGTACACCTCTCTGCAAGGCAGCCCTGGCGCATACTGGAAATTCCTGGTGGGCTAGTTGGCCCAGGGACCCCAGTATTCAAGGAGTTCGTTCCCCCTCTGCAAACGCACCAGGGGCGCGTTTGCAAGTGGTGAAGGAAGGGGGCGGGGCCTACGGGCCCGATCGTTTTTTTGCCAATTTAAAAAAAAAAAAAAAAAAAAATTTGGGGGCCCAGGGGGTCCTTGTGGGACCCCCTGAGCAGACCTAGGGGGTCAGGGTGTTTCTACCCTTTGCGCACTTGTTTCTGTCCCTCGGTTCTACCGAGGGACAAAATGGCTGCCAACACTTCCTGATTTGGAGTGTTGACAGCCAATTAACATAAAGCTCGTGCTCGGGAGGATCTGCGGCCCTAGATATATCTATCTTTTTACTTTTGATTTTCTCAGCAACTACTGAACGGATTTACACCATTTAACAAAAGGGTTCTTTCTGAACCAAGAACTACCTCTTTGCCAAATTTGGTGTAATTCCGTTCAGCAGTTCGAGCTGTAGCCGTGTCTAAAGTTTCCTATGGAAAATTGCATGGGGAAAACGCGTTTTGGGACCCCCCTTTTTCTCGGCCCCCGCTTGACGAATCCCCCGAGACTTTCAGGGTAGGAGCGGACCGGAGCGCCCCACAAAGTTTGAAAATTTTGCGAAGATACGTCAACCGGCAAGAGAGTTATTTCAAATAGAATGTCGCGGATTTCCTATGGATAATAGGTTGTAACTATAACTATCTACTGGCGACCGCCAGTAGATAATATATATATATGAAGCATTTTGCCAGCACCACTGCGCTCCCAAGAAAGCCCGCACTCCAGGGTAAATCCTTCGTTGTTTATTTAAACTGACGCGTTTCGACCACTCTGGTCTTTGTCAAAGCATACAGACAGTGATGTCATCAGTGATGTCACTGACCATGTCATGAGTGATGTAATATGTGACGTCATCAGCAGTGAATTGCTGGGGCGCGAGTTATACATAGCACAGCTAAGCATAACGGCTGTATTTCTCTGGTTTTGTGCGAGTGATATGTCAGTCTAACTATAATGTCCCTGAAACCTGTGTTTTTTTCAGTGAATTTCTAAGGTTTTATAAATACTAATTCCTAACTGTAACATCCCTGTAACCTCTCGTTTTTCAGTGAATTTTTAAGGTTTTTTAAATGCTAAATTATAACTATAACGTCCCTGAAACCTGTGGGTTTTTCAGTGAATTTTTAAAGTTTTTTAAATGCTAAATTCTAACCATAACATCTCTGAAACCTGTGGTTTTTCCAGTGAAATTCTAAAGTTTTTTAACTAGTGGTCAAATTTTCACAGTGGAACAGAAATGGTGCTGTTCAACCATTTCTGAAGAGTTGCAATGTGTACAAGTTACAGTACATCTTAAGAAGGCTTGTTAAAAATATTTTCACATTGCTTAAGGTAACATCATTTTTTTACTCTTTTTTCATATATATATATTTTTTTTAAGTGTGAAAATCGCGTACCGGTCGTGATGGGTGCGCGAATCCTAGCATCGCGCCTCCATATTTTAATGTTGTCGTAGAGTGCACAGAGGGTGCGCGATGGGTATACGGATCCCAAATTTTTCAATTGTAAAATTTAAATACATGATATATACTATATAATTTTGATATCAATCGTATGTATTTTATAGAAAGAGTTATAAAAGTGACATTATTATAAATAATTTGAATATTTGACTTCTTCTGATGAAGTTACGGAAGTCGCGAAGCTCCCGCGTACCCTCATGCACGTATTTATGTGTGCGAAATAGGTTTGCGACTTCAGCACAATTTATGTAGTTCTAAAAAACATATATATATTTTCACTGAAAAAAACAGAAGTTTCAGGGACATTATAGTTAGTTGGACATTTCACTCATACAAAACCAGTGAAATTCAGCCGTTATAGTTAGTACAGCTAACTATAACTCGCGCCCCCACAATGCACTGCTGATAACGTCACATATTACATCATTCATGACATGGTCAATGACATCACTGATGACATCACTGATGACATCTCAAATGACATCACTGATAACAGCACTGATGACATTATCCAGTGACTGTGTGTTTCTATAAAGTTTAAATATGTTTTATATATATGCCAAGGTGTATTGAAGAATGAGTGGGTGTATAAGTGTCTGGATGGAGGATTTAGTAGGTGCGTGACTGTATAAGTGAGTGATTAAATGTGTCTTACTGAATGCATGGGTTAGTGACTAAACTGTGTGAATATCGGTATCAGTGTGTCTGTTGTGTAAGCTGCAGCATGGTTTAGTGAGTAGCTACATGAGTGTCTATATGGGTTATTGATTGGTTGCCTGAGTATATGTATGGGTGCCTGAGTATTTGTGTGGGTGGGTGGGAGGTGTGTGACTTTGTGCATAGATGTGTGAGTGGGTGATTCACTGGGTGTATGGGTTCAAGAGTGTGTCTGTGAAGGGCTGTATGGGTGAGTGAGTGTGCGTATGACTGTGTTGGTGAGTGAATGGATGTCTCAGTGGTATATGTGTGAGTAACTACATATGTGAAAGGCAGTATATGTGAGTGTTGGAGTATATAAATGACTATATGTGAGAGTGAGTGATAGTGAGAGTGGCTGTATGGATGAGTGTGTGCTTGTGTCAATGATTGTATAAGAGAGTAAGTATGTGTTAGTATCTGTATGAATAGGTGAGGTGGTGTGTGTATAACTGTATAGGTGACTAAATGGGAGTGTGATTGATTCTTTACATGACTTACTAGGTGTGTAAGTAACTGTATGGGTGAGTGGCGGTGTGTGAGTGTCTGTATAGGTGTATGAGTGCATATGATAGTGCTGTGTTGATGAGTGACTGCATGTATGAGTGATTATATGGGTGAATGAGTGGATGTGTGTAGACCTAGGAATCAGTGAGTGAGTATGTAGTAACTGGTGTTGGTGTGTCTATGGTTTCGAAAATGTTACTCTGTATTTTAGAGTGGGTGTATCAAAGGTTATATTAGAGTGTGAGGAGGTGCATCAGATTATCACATGGATGATGTCATCAGTGATGTCATTTGAGATGTCATCAGTGATGTCATCAGTGATGTCATCAGTGATGTCACTGACCATGTCATGAATGATGTAATATGTGACGTTATCAGCAGTGCATTGTGGGGGCGCGAGTTATAGGTAGCTGAACTAACTATAACGGCCGAATTTCACTGGTTTTGTACGAGTGAAATGTCCAACTAACTAACGTCCCTGAAACCTCTTGTTATTTCAGTGAATTTCTAAGGTTTTTTAAATGCTAATTTCTAACTATAACGTCCCTGAAACCTATGGTTTTTTCAGTGAATTTCAAAGGTTTTTTAAATGCTAATTTCTAACTATGCCTACAGAGGTAGTACATGTGAAGAAAGAGGAACAAAGGCACAGAAAGAAGCAAGACAAATGCAGAAAGAGGCAACATAAGTCCAGAAAGACGAAGAAAAGTGCAGGAAGAAGCAAGAGATGTGCAGAAAGAACCAACAGAGGAGCAGAAAGTCCTCCTGTGCCCCCAACTTTTTTCTGACGGGTACTGGTGGTAACTGACTCTGACTAACCAGGCCTAGAGCCAGTGCTATGCTAAAAGACACATAGAATACAGTGAAAACACCTACATACACTAGGGAACACTATGCGTTGGGGTACCCCTGTGATTAGCATGACCTCCTCTGTAAGGCCCTAGTACATAATAGGGCAGGGGGATTAAAACTACCTCTAAGTCAGAGGTGCAGAAAGATGCTTCTTAAAGTAGTAGTCACGTTTGCAGAGTGGTGGAGAAAGGGTGCTGGGCCTCTGACCAGCGCTCAGGAATTCCGCTGCGTAGGACTTACATGAGGTACCAGGAGGGCTTCTTGGCCCCCAAACTCCCTCAGGACTAAATTGGACTTCATCCCCCATCCCGTAGTCTGCCAGGAGGCGCGTTTGCAGAGTGGTGGAGAAAGGGGGGCATGGTCTCCGAAGACGTCTTAGCAATCCCACTGTGTGGGACTTACTGGAGGTAACAAGAGGGGTAGTTGGCCCCCAAGGACATCCTTAGGTGCCAACTTCCCCTCGTATTACCTCCAGTAAGTCCCACACAGCAGCATTGGTAAGTACTCGTACCAGGCCACGCCCCCTTTGCCCACCGCTCTACAAACGGGCTCCCTGGGACGCTCTTGGATGGGGATTGAAGTCCCCTTCGCTGCTGGGGTCCTTTAGGGTCCAACTAGCCTACCTCTTACCTCCAGTAAGCCCCACGCAGTGGGATTGCTGAGAGGTAGACAAAGGCCTCGCCCCCTTTCTCCACCACTCTGCAAACGCGCCCCCTGGTGCATTGTTAGATGGGGAATTAATTCTCCTTGAATACTGAGGGTCCCTTGGGGCCAACTAGCCCACAAGGTACCTCCAGTAAGCGCCACAGAGCTGCGTTGCAGAGAGGTGTAAAAAGGGGCGTGGCCTCGGAACACCTCTCTGCAACGCAGCTCTATGGCGCATACTGGAGGTACCTGGTGGGCTAGTTGGCCCCCAGGGACCCTTAGTATTCAAGGGGAATTAGTTCCCCAACTTACAATGTGCCAGGGGGTGCGTTTGCTGAGTGCTGCAGGGAGGGGGCAGGGCCACCGGCAAGAAGCCGGCTTTTTTTTTTGTACAAGGGGGGCTGTGTGGCCCCCCCTTCTTTTACATTCTTTGGGCCCTGGGGACCCCATCTCCCAGGTCCTGCCCTTTTTTAAACATTTTAAAAAAACGGGAGGCCATTTTCAGCCCCGGGACCCCATCCCCCAGGGCATGGCCACATATTTTTTTTTTTTATAAATATTTTCTTTAAGGAGGGGGGCTGCGTGGCCCCCCTCCTGAGGCCTCTATTGGCCCCTGGGACCCCATCCCTCGGGGCTCTGCCTCTTATTTTTTTATTTTTTTCAGTTTAATTTTATTGAGGGAGGGGGACCATGTGGCCCCCCTCCCGGGCCACTTCTGGCCCCTGGGTCCCCATCCCCCGGGGCCGGCCCTTTCCATTGGGGATCGTGGGGGGAGCCCCAATGCCCCCACGGTCCCGCCGGCTCCCCGACTCCTGCGGGAGCTGGCATTGCTTTTGAGCAAGGGGAGCTGCTGACATGCAGCTCCCCTTGCTCAAAAGCAATCCTGCTTTGCTTCTTTGAAGCGAGAGCTTTTGTGAACTCGGGGATAATAAACTGCTGAGTTTGTTAACATCCGTGAGTGCGGCGTCTTCTTTATTGGAAGTGTGAGCTGGTATATATATATATATATTCACTGAAAAAACCATAGGTTTTAGGGACAGTTATAGTTACTTGGACATTGCACTCGTACAAAACCCGTTAAATTCCCCCGTTATAGTTAGTTCAGCTAACTATAACTCGCGCCCGCAATGCACTGCTGATGACGTCACATATTACATCACTCATGACATGGTCAGTGACATCACTGATGACATCACTGAAGACATCTCAAATGACATCACTGATGACATCATCCAGTGACTGTGTGTTTCTGTAAAGTTTAAATATTTTTAATATATATAGGAAAAGTCGTATTGAAGAATGAGTGGGTGTGTAAGTGTCTGTATGGATGATTTAGTAGGTGCGTGACTGACTCTATAAGTGAGTGATTTAACGTATCTTACTGAATGCATGGGTTAGTGACTAATCTGGGTGAATGTCTGTATCCGTCTGTCTGTTGCTGTGTAAGTGGCTGCATGTGTTTGTGAATAGCTAAATGAGTGTCTATATGAGTTATTGAATGCTTGTCTGAGTATCTGTATGGGTGCCTGAGTGTTTGTGTGGGAGGGGTGTGTGCAACTCTGTGCATAGATGTGTGAGTGGGTGATTCACTGGGTGGATGGTTTCAAGAGTGCATCTGTGATAGACGGTATGGGTGGGTAAGTGTGTGTAAGAGTGTGTTAGTGAGTGAATGTATGTCCCAGTGGTACATGTGTGAGTAACTACATATGTGAAAGGCAGTATATATGTGTGTTGGAGTATATAAATAGCTATAAGCAAGAGTGAGTGATTGTGATAGTGGCTGTATGGATGAGTGTGTGCTTGTATCAGTGATTGTATAAGAGCGTAACAATGTGCTACTATTTGTATGAGTAAGTGAGCTGGTGTGTGTATAAATGTATAGGTGAGTAAATGGCAGTGTGTTTAATTATTTGCATGACTGACTAGGTGTCTGAGTATCTCTATGGATGAGTGGCGTTGTTTGAGTGTCTATATAGGAGTAAGAGTGCATATGATAGTCCTGTACTGAGTGACCGTAAGTATGAGTGACTGTACGGGTGAGTGAGTGGATGTGTGTGTGTAGACCTAAGAATCAGTGAGTGGGTATGTAGTTATTGGTGTTGGAGTGTCTATGGTTTTGCGAATGGCAGTCTGTAATTTAGAGTGGGTGTATCAAAGATTATATTAGGGTGTGAGGAGGTGCATCAGATTATCACGTGGATGATGTCATCAGTGATGTCATTTGAGATGTCATCAGTGATGTCATCAGTGATGTCACTGACCATGTCATGAGTGATGTAATATGTGACGTCATCAGCAGTGCATTGCGGGGCGCGAGTTATAGTTAGCTGAACTAGCTATAACGGGGGAATTTCAAGGGTTTTGTACGAGTGCAATGTCCAAGTAACTATAACTGTCCCTAAAACCTATGGTTTTTTCAGTGAATTTCAAAGGTTTTTAAATGCTAATTTGTAACTATAACGTGTCTGAAACCTATGGTTTTTTCAGTGAATTTCAAAGGTTTTTTAAATGCTAATTTGTAACTATAACGTGTCTGAAACCTATGGTTTTTTCAGTGAATTTCAAAGGTTTTTAAATGCTAATTTCTAACTATAACGTGCCTGATACCTACGGTTTTTTCAGTGAATTTCAAAGGTTTTGTAAATGACAATTTTTAAATGTATTAATTGTTATATTAATTTTTTTCATACTGATTAACTACATTTTTAGAAACAATTTTTTTTTACATATTTTATTTTTTAAATTACATTGTAATTACATTATACATTACATTACAAAAATACTTTCTCAGAATGAATTACTTTAGTTTAAATACTTTGCACATAGGCAATAGACTTTTAAGTACAGTAGTTACAGTTGTTGCAATGGGCAACACATTTTCAAACACAATGCAACATTCAGCTCAATGTGAATTTCTAGTTAAATGCAATTAGTTACTTTATGGATTACTTTTCTAACCACAGGACTGGATCCTAGATTCAGTCCTGGTACATCTCCTGTAAACAGTTGAGTAAAAGCGTTTTGGTTACAGTCGTGATTTTTAAGGAATATTATTGTATTTTAAAAGTTGACACTTAGAAACTTTTTCTCATAGAATCACCAATGTTATCCTATGGAAGGAAATTCACTTAGCAGGTAAAAACTGTTATCGTTACTTTTTCTTACTCAGTGTTGGATCCTGGATCCAGCACTGGTGCATCTCCTGTAAACAGTTGAAAGAATGCGTTTAAGTCATACAGGTGATTTTTAAGGAATATTTGTAGTTTGTAAAAATCAACACTTTGAAACTTTTTGCTGAAAACCAGACAATGGATTCCTATGGAAGAAAATATAAGTTACTGGTAAGTACGGTTAAAATTACTTTTCAGGGTCAGTGCTGGGCTAAAAGATGCAGCACTGGGTTCTCTCCTGATAACAGGTGAGTAAATTGGTATTCGTACTTTGGTTGATTTTAGAGGAATATTATAAAGTTCAAAAACTCCACACTTAGAAGAATTTCCAAGTGAAACCAGTCAATGTTAGACTATGAAGGTAATTCAAATTACCGGTAAGTACGGTTAAAATTACTTTTCAGGACCAGTACTGGGCTGAAAGATGCAGCACTGAGGTCTCTCCTGATAACAGGTGAGTAAATCAGAATTCGTATTTCGGCTGATTTTAGAGGAATATTTGTATGTTTCAAAAATCAACACTTAGAAACTTTTTCAGCAAAAAGCAGGCAATGATATCCTATGGAAGGAAATTCAAGTTACTGGTAAGTACGGTTAAAATTACTTTTGAGGATCAGTACTGGGCTGAAAGATGCAGCACTGAGGTCTCTCCAGATAACAGGTGAGTAAATCGGAATTCGTATTTCGGCTGATTTTAGAGGAATATTTTAAAGTTCCAAAACTCCACACTTAGAAGAATTTCCAAGTGAAACCAGTCAATGTTAGCCTATGGAAGGAAATTCAAGTTACTGGTAAGTACGGTTAAAATTACTTTTCAGGACCAGTACTGGGCTGAAAGATACAGCACTGAGGTCTCTCCTTATAACAGGTGAGTAAATCGGAATTCGTATTTCGGCTGATTTTAGAGGAATATTTGTATGTTTCAAAAATCAACACTTAGAAGAATTTCCAAGTGAAACCAGTCAATGTTAGCCTATGAAGGAAATTCAAGTTACTGGTAAGTACGGTTAAAATTACTTTTCAGGATTAGTACTGGGCTGAAAGATGCAGCACTGAGGTCTCTCCTGATAACAGGTGAGTAAATCGGAATTCGTATTTCGGCTGATTTTAGAGGAATATTTTAAAGTTCCAAAACTCCACACACAGAAGAATTTCCAAGTGAAACCAGTCAATGTTAGCCTATGGAAGGAAATTCAAGTTACTGGTAAGTACGGTTAAAATTACTTTTCAGGACCAGTACTGGGCTGAAAGATACAGCACTGAGGTCTCTCCTTATAACAGGTGAGTAAATCGGAATTCGTATTTCGGCTGATTTTAGAGGAATATTTGTATGTTTCAAAAATCAACACTTAGAAACTTTTTCAGCAAAAAGCAGGCAATGATATCCTATGGAAGGAAATTCAAGTTACTGGTAAGTACGGTTAAAATTACTTTTGAGGATCAGTACTGGGCTGAAAGATGCAGCACTGAGGTCTCTCCTGATAACAGGTGAGTAAATCGGAATTCGTATTTCGGCTGATTTTAGAGGAATATTTTAAAGTTCCAAAACTCCACACTTAGAAGAATTTCCAAGTGAAACCAGTCAATGTTAGCCTATGAAGGAAATTCAAGTTACCGGTAAGTACGGTTAAAATTACTTTTCAGGACCAGTACTGGGCTGAAAGATGCAGCACTGAGGTCTCTCCTGATAACAGGTGAGTAAATCGGAATTCGTATTTCGGCTGATTTTAGAGGAATATTTTAAAGTTCCAAAACTCCACACTTAGAAGAATTTCCAAGTGAAACCAGTCAATGTTAGCCTATGGAAGGAAATTCAAGTTACTGGTAAGTACGGTTAAAATTACTTTTCAGGACCAGTACTGGGCTGAAAGATACAGCACTGAGGTCTCTCCTGATAACAGGTGAGTAAATCGTAATTCGTATTTCGGATGATTTTAGAAGAATATTTGCACAATGGTGAAGGGAGGGGGCGGGGCCTGAGGTGACATCTGAGCAAACGCGCCCCGTGGCGCGTTTTAAGTTGGGGGATTAAGTCCCTTGAATCCTGAGGGTCCCTAGGGGCCAACTAGCCCACCAGGAACCTCCAATATGCGCCAGGGGCTGCGTTGCAGAGACGTGTAGAGAGGCCACACCCCTTTTACACCTCTCTGCAACGCAGCTCTGTGGCGCTTTCTGGATGCACCTGTTGGGCTAGTTGGCCCCCAGGGACCCTCAGGATTGAAGGGATTTAATTCCCCATCTTAAAACGCGCCACGGGGCCTGTTTGCACACATGTCACCTGAAGCCCCGCCCTCCCTTCACCACTGTGCAAACGCGCCCGTGGCGCGTTTTAAGTTGGGGATTAAGTCCCTTGAATCCTGAGGGTCCCCAGAGTCCAACTAGCCCACCATATACCTCCAAAAAGCGCCACAGAGCTGCGTTGCAGAGAGGTGTAAAGGAGTGTGGCCTCTCTACACGTCTCTGCAACGCAGCCCCTGGCACATATTGGAGGTTCCTGCTGGGCTAGTTGGCCCCCAGGGACCCCCAGTATTCAAGGGGAGTCGTTCCCCCTCTGCAAACGTGCCAGGGGGCGCGTTTGCAGAGTGGTGAAGGAAGGGGCGGGGCCTGCGGGCCCGATCGTTTTTTTTGTCCCCTGAAGAGAGGCTGTGTGGCCCCCTTCCTTTTTCCTCTGTTTTGGGCCCTGGGGACCCCATCCCCCAGGGCCTTACCCCTTTTTAAATTTAATTTTATAAAAAAAAGCGGGAAGGGGGCCGCGTGGCCCCCTTCCCTGGGCCTGTATTGGCCCCGGGGACCCCATCCCCTGGGGCATGGCCTTTTTTTATTTTCTTGGGAGGGGGCTGCGTGGCCCCCTCCTCAGGCCATTTAAGGCCCGGGGACACCATCCCCGGGGCCGGCCTTTCCATTTTTTTATTTTTTTTGGGGAGGGGGCCACGTGGCCCCCTCCTGAGCCACTACTTGCCCCGGGGACCCCATCCCCCAGGGCTGGCCCTCTCCGTTGGGGACTGTGGGGGTCCCCAATCCCCCACAGTCCCGCCGGCTCCCCACGTCCCTTGGGAGCCGGCATTGCTGTTCCACATGGGGAGCAGCTGACATGCTGCTCCCCATGTGGAAAAGCAATCGGCTTTGGATATTGGAAGAGAGAGCAGGTTTCCCTGCTCTCTCTTCCAATATCCAAAGCAGTTGCTATGGCAGGACGGGGCCGCGAGGCTCCCGTCCTGCCATAGCAAACTACAGTGTCCCGAGGGTAGGCACCCCGGGTCACTGCAGGAGCCAGCCCTGGGGGTGGCGGTCCCCAGGGCCATCAAGGGCTCCAGGAGGGGGCCGCGCGGCCCCCTCCCTACATCAGCACAGCCCGGGAGGTGGTGGTCCCGGGGCTTCGGGGGTCCAAAGCGGACCCCCATTTTAATTTGTTAGTGCCCGGGAGGTGGCGGTCCCGGGCGTGTGGGAGGCTGGAGCCCCCACACAGGTTGTTTAATTTTTTTTTAAAAAGCCCGGGAGGTGGTGGTCCCGGGGCTGCGGGAGGGCTCAGAGCCCTCCCGCACCATTTAAAGAAAGCCCCGGGGGTGGCGGTCCCCGGGGCTTGGGGTGCCCTTGAGGCCCCCACACATAAAATTAAACCCCCACCATGCCCCGGGACTTGGGCCACCCGGGGCAAAATACAGTCGAAGCACGGGAGGATTCGCGCACCCTGAGCGCATCCTGCCGATTTTTTAAAAAAGATTTTTTTTTTTTGCCCAGGGGGTCCTTGTGGGATACGCGTACCCTCAGCGCACCCTGCGCGCACCGTCCCGATCACGAGCTGCATGCTAATTGGCTGTCAGCTGGCTGTCAACATTCCGATTCAGGAAGTGTTGGCAGCCATTTTGTCCTCGGTAGAACCGAGGGACAGAAATAAGTGCGCAAAGCGCAAAAGGGAGCAGGGTAGAAACACCCTGACCCCTAGGTCTGCTCAGGGGGTCCCACAAGGACCCCTGGGCAGAAAAAGATTATTTTTTTAAAATCGGCGGGATGCGCTTAGGGTGCGCGTATCCCGCCGAGAAAAAAAAAGAAACAAGTGCGCAAACGCACAAAGGGGGCAGGGTAGAAACACCCTAACCCCTAGGCCTGCTCAGGGGGTCCCACAAGGACCCCTGGGCAAAAAGCATTTAAAAAAAAAAATCGGCAGGATGCGCTCAGGGTGCGCGAATCCTGCCGAAGAAAAATCGAGCGCGGTCTCCCGCGCTTGATGTTACTGGCCCCCGGGTGGCCGAAGTCCCGGGGGCATGGTGGGGGGATAATTTAATGTGTGGGGGCCTCAAAGGGCCCCTAAGCCCGGGGACCGCCACCCCGGGGCTTTTTAAAGAAATGGTGCGGGAGGGCTCTGAGCCCTCCCGCAGCCCCGAGGACCACCACCTCCCGGGGCCTTTTAAATTAAAAATAAAACCAGTGTGGGGGCTCCAGCCCCCACACGCCCGAGGACCGCCACCTCCCGGGGCACTAAACATTTTAATATGGGGGTCCGTTACGGACTCCCAGAGCCCGGGGACCACCACCTCCCGGGGCTGTGTACTGAATGGGAGGGGGCCGCGCGGCCCCCTCCTGGAGCCCTTGATGGCCCTGGGGACCACCACCCCCAGGGCTGGCTCCTGCAGTGTCCCGGGGTGCCTATCCCTGGGACACTGTAGTTTGCTATGGCAGGACGGGAGCCTCGCGGCTCCCGTCCTGCCATAGCAAACTGCTGGATATTGGAAGAGAGAGCAGGAAACCTGCTCTCTTCCAATATCCAAAGCGATTGCTTTTCCACATGGGGAGCAGCATGTCAGCTGCTCCCCATGTGGAGCAGCAATGCCGGCTCCCAAGGGACGTGGGGAGCCGGCGGGACTGTGGGGGATTGGGGACCCCCCACAGTCCCCAACGGAAGAGCCAGCCCCGGGGGATGGGGTCCCGGGGCAAGTAGTGGCCCGGGGAGGGGACCACGTGGCCCCCTCTCCAAAAAAAGGGAAAAAAATGGGAAAAAAAAAATGGAAAGGCCGGCCCGGGGATGGGTTCCCGGGGCCTTAAAATGGCCAGAGGAGGGGGCCACGCTGCCCCCTCAAAATAATAAATATAGAGGCCATGCCCGGGGGATGGGGTCCCCAGGGCCAATACAGGCCCAGGGAAGGGGGCCACGCGGCCCCATTCCCGTTTTTTTTTTTTACTTTAAAAAAGGGGTAAGGCCCTGGGGGATGGGGTCCCCAGGGCCCAAAAGAGAAAAAGGAAGGGGCCACACAGCCCCCCTTCAGGGGGAAAAAAAAAAACAAAACAAAAAACGATCGGGCCCGCAGGCCCCGCCCCCTTCCTTCACCACTCTGCAAACGCGCCCCCTGGCGCGTTTGCAGAGAGGAACAATTCCCCTTGAATACTGGGGGTCCCTGGGGCCAACTAGCCCACCAGTAACCTCCAATATGCGCCAGGGGCTGCGTTGCAGAGACGTGTAGAGAGGCCACACCCCTTTTACACCTCTCTGCAACGCAGCTCTGTGGCGCATTTTGGAGGTATATGGTGGGCTAGTTGGACTCCGGGACCCTCAGGATTCAAGGGACTTAATCCCCCAACTTAAAAGCGCGCCACGGGCGCGTTTGCACAGTGGTGAAGGGAGGGGCGGGGCTTCAGGTGACATGTGTGCAAACAGGCCCCGTGGCGCGTTTTAAGATGGGGAATTAAATCCCCTTCAATCCTGAGGGTCCCTGGGGGCCAACTAGCCCAACAGGTACATCCAGAAGCGCCACAGAGCTGCGTTGCAGAGAGGTGTAAAAGGGGTGTGGCCTCTCTACACGTCTCTGCAACGCAGCCCCTGGCGCATATTGGAGGTTCCTGGTGGGCTAGTTGGCCCCTAGGGACCCTCAGGATTCAAGGGGACTTAATCCCCCAACTTAAAACACGCAACGGGGCGCGTTTGCACAGATGTCACCTCAGGCCCCGCCCTCTCCCTTCACCATTGTGCAAATATTCCTCTAAAATCAGCCGAAATACGAATTCCGATTTACTCACCTGTTATCAGGAGAGACCTCAGTGCTGTATCTTTCAGCCCAGTACTGGTCCTGAAAAGTAATTCTAACCATACTTACCAGTAACTTGAATTTCCTTTCATAGGCTAACATTGACTGGTTTCACTTGGAAATTCTTCTAAGTGTGGAGTTTTGGAACTTTAAAATATTCGTCTAAAATCAGCCGAAATACGAATTCCGATTTACTCACCTGTTATCAGGAGAGACCTCAGTGCTGCATCTTTCAGCCCAGTACTGGTCCTGAAAAGTAATTTTAACCGTACTTACCGGTAACTTGAATTTCCTTCTTAGGCTAACATTGACTGGTTTCACTTGGAAATTCTTCTAAGTGTGGAGTTTTGGAACTTTAAAATATTCCTCTAAAATCAGCCGAAATACGAATTCCGATTTACTCACCTGTTATCAGGAGAGACCTCAGTGCTGCATCTTTCAGCCCAGTACTGATCCTCAAAAGTAATTTTAACCGTACTTACCAGTAACTTGAATTTCCTTCCATAGGCTAACATTGACTGGTTTCACTTGGAAATTCTTCTAAGTGTGGAGTTTTGGAACTTTAAAATATTCCTCTAAAATCAGCCGAAATACGAATTCCGATTTACTCACCTGTTATCAGGAGAGACCTCAGTGCTGCATCTTTCAGCCCAGTACTGATCCTCAAAAGTAATTTTAACCGTACTTACCAGTAACTTGAATTTCCTTCCATAGGATATCATTGCCTGCTTTTTGCTGAAAAAGTTTCTAAGTGTTGATTTTTAAACATACAAATATTCCTCTAAAATCAGCCGAAATCCGAATTCTGATTTACTCACCTGTTATCAGGAGAGACCTCAGTGCTGCATCTTTCAGCCCAGTACTGGTCCTGAAAAGTAATTTTAATCGTACTTACCAGTAACTTGAATTTCCTTCCATAGGCTAACATTGACTGGTTTCACTTGGAAATTCTTCTAAGTGTGGAGTTTTGGAACTTTAAAATATTCCTCTAAAATCAGCCGAAATCCGAATTACGATTTACTCACCTGTTATCAGGAGAGACCTCAGTGCTGCATCTTTCAGCCCAGTACTGGTCCTGAAAAGTAATTTTAACCGTACTTACCGGTAACTTGAATTTCCTTCATAGGCTAACATTGACTGGTTTCACTTGGAAATTCTTCTAAGTGTGGAGTTTTGGAACATTAAAATATTCCTCTAAAATCAGCCGAACTACGAATTCCGATTTACTCACCTGTTATCAGGAGAGACCTCAGTGCTGCATCTTTCAGCCCAGTACTGGTCTTGAAAAGTAATTTTAATCGTACTTACCAGTAACTTGAATTTCCTTCCATAGGCTAACATTGACTGGTTTCACTTGGAAATTCTTCTAAGTGTGGAGTTTTGGAACTTTAAAATATTCCTCTAAAATCAGCCGAAATCCGAATTCCGATTTACTCACCTGTTATCAGGAGAGACCTCAGTGCTGCATCTTTCAGAACAGTACTGATCCTCAAAAGTAATTTTAACCGTACTTACCGGTAACTTGAATTTCCTTCATAGGCTAACATTGACTGGTTTCACTTGGAAATTCTTCTAAGTGTGGAGTTTTGGAACTTTAAAATATTCCTCTAAAATCAGCCGAAATACGAATTCCGATTTACTCACCTGTTATCAGGAGAGACCTCAGTGCTGCATCTTTCAGCCCAGTACTGATCCTAAAAAGTAATTTTAACCGTACTTACCGGTAACTTGAATTTCCTTCATAGGCTAACATTGACTGGTTTCACTTGGAAATTCTTCTAAGTGTGGAGTTTTGGAACTTTAAAATATTCCTCTAAAATAAGCCGAAATACGAATTCCGATTTACTAACCTGTTATCAGGAGAGACCTCAGTGCTGCATCTTTCAGCCCAGTACTGATCCTGAAAAGTAATTTTAACCGTACTTACCAGTAACTTGAATTTCCTTCCATAGGATATCATTGTCTGGTTTTCAGCAGAAAAGTTTCAAAGTGTCAATTTTCACAAACTACAAATATTCCTAAAAAATCACCTGTATGACTTAAACGCATTCTTTCAACTGTTTACAGGAGATGCACCAGTGCTGGGTCCAGGATCCAACACTGAGTAAGAAAAAGTAACGTTAACAGTTTTTAACTTCTAAGTGAATTTCCTTCCATAGGATAACATTGGTGATTCTATGAGAAAAAGTTTCTAAGTGTGAACTTTTAAAGTACAATAATATTCCTTAAAAATCACGACTGTAACCAAAATGCTTTTACTCAACTGTTTACAGGAGATGTCCCAGGACTGAATCTAGGATCCAGTAATGTGGTTAGAAAAGTAATCCATAAAGTAACTAATTGCATTTAACTAGAAATTCACATTGAGCTGAATGTTGCATTGTGTTTGAAAATGTGTTGCCCATTGCAACAACTGTAACTACTGTACTTAAAAGTCTATTGCCTATGTGCAAAGTAATTAAACTAAAGTAATTCATTCTGAGAAAGTATTTTTTGTAATGTAATGTATAATGTAATTACAATGTAATTTAAAAATAAAATATGTAAAAAAATTGTTTCTAAAAATTTGGAAATCAGTATGAAAAAAATGTATATAACAATTAATACATTTAAAAATTGTCATTTGAGATGTCATCAGTGATGTCATCAGTGATGTCACTGACCATGTCATGAGTGATGTAATATGTGACGTCATCAGCACTGCATTGGGGGGGCGCGAGTTATAGTTAGCTGGACTAACTATAACGGGGGAATTTCACGGGTTTTGTACGAGTGCAATGTCCAACTAACTATAACTGTCCCTAAAACCTATGGTTTTTTCAGTGAATTTCAAAGGTTTTTAAATGCTAATTTGTAACTATAACGTCCCTGAAACCTATGGTTTTTTCAGTGAATATATATATATATATAATTTTATAACATACATTATACCAATAGATTTACTTTCATATTTGTAAATCTACTATATTTGAAACTGAAATAGATATACAATATTTCCCGGATTCGCGTCCGGTGCGCAGTAGCTACGCATCCTATTCGCGAATCCCATGTGACTTCAAAAGAAACAATTTCATTGGTTAAAAATCTTTCTATCCTACTATTTGGAGGGCCCCACCCAATTTGTTCTTTCTTTCTGGAGCTTCTTGAGAATAAACACCTCTTATGTTCACTCTTAAGGGAATATTCACAAGGAACTACCGCCGATTTATCTCCACCTTAACCCATCAAAAGTGGAGATAGATTTAACACCCCATTCACAAGCGGGTGCAAACTGCAGGCATCGCCAGTATTCCCGCGATAACTGCCCCAAAATTTATTTCCACAGCGGACACCACCAACTAACCCTAATGAGATGCAGAGTAGGCGTTCCTGTGCAAAAACCCAGGAAAAAACCACAACACCACTTTCACAACGAACTGCCAGATCTGCGATGCGAGTCAAAACCACGCAATAAGCCGCAGTAGCAGTAGGTATTTAACACCTGCCTCTTGCCGGTGTAAAGCAGGACGACTACCTGCAGAAGGCAATGGATCCCCGCACACAGCCACACCTGAAGAACAACCGATGCCATGGAGCAACTCATCATGCAGCTCGGAGCCCCAACAGGGCCACAACACCCACCGCCACCACACCCAGGACCACCACCACCCCCAGTACCCAGACCCGCACCACCCCTTGGACAACCACAGAGGCAGCGCAGAGTAAGACAGCGGACCTACCGAAAATGCACCAGTCTCACAGACCTAATGCCCGAGGAAGTCATTGCCCACTACAGGCTCAAAAGGACAACCATCCTCTGCATCCTGACCCACATCGCCCACAGTTTGACGGTCCCAACCCAGCGGAGAACCAACATCCCTCCGCAGACAAAGCTGCTGGCTGTGCTGCACCTGTTGGCCTCTGGTACCTTCCAACCAACAACTGCCAGAGTCGGAGGAGTCTCACAGCCAGCCCTATCAAAGTTCATCACACCTGTCCTGGATGCCATTATCAGCTTCATACCCCAGTACCTTCACTTCCCCCACACTGCGCAGGAACAGCTGGAGATCAAGCAAGGCTTCTACGCCTTTGCTAGCTTCCCACACGTGTTGGGGGCCATTGACTGCACACATGTCCCATTTATGCCACCTGCGGATACTGCACACCACTACCGCAACAGAAAGCACATGCATTCCATCAATGTGCAGGCAATAGTGGACCACCGGGGAATGTTCACCAATGTCGTTGCAAACTACCCAGGCAGTGTGCACGATTCCTACATCTTCCGACAGTCCATCATCAACCAGCGCTTCCAGGATGTCACATATGGAACTGGACTGCTCGTTGGTAAGTGCCAAATCAACACACCACACACCCCAAATCCACCATCACACAATGCACAACTGTGTGAATGCACACGTGACCAAACCACATATAACATGTCAATCAACATGCCCACCTACCAGACACGACAACACAACTCCATGGTGATCCTGGGCTTCCCCTGCACACAATATAGCTATATCATGGCAACACAGCCACACAACAGCTGAACTTGTGGAGATGCGGAATGCAGCCATGTGCGAAGGATGCAAGTGACCCGTGAATGGGAATGTACACAACGACAAGTGAGGCGTGACTGTGCTGGACAGACTTGGGTATGCAAACCACAGATATGTCCATGCAGACATCAACTGCTGGTGACTGGAGAGTAGTGAACAGTGGACGCAACCATGTCACCCCAGGCCGTGGGTCAGATCGCGGAAATGTCGCTCGCTGTGTCCTCCCCTGTGTGCGTGAGCATAGTGGGTTGGCCCGGAGTATTCCAGGCCCACGCAGGGGTGTGGACAAAAACCCCGTGGCGCAGATCATGGTTCTCTCCCGGAAAGGCCAACGTCACTGCCAGGGCGGCGCCTCTCAGTCCGCCACGAGGCCGACGCCATGAGCAGCGTGGCCTGCGAGCCTGTGTGCCTGCTGCACCCCAGGACGCTGATACCCAGACCAGGCCTGCCTGCCCCAGCGCTCCAAGGCCGCACTGCTCACCTGCCGACACCATTGTGTGCAAAAGAGGGCCCACCACGGGCCGGTGCTAGCTCCAAGACCCATGCCCGTGACCTTGGCAGCATCTCAGGCCATCGCTGTCCTCCGTGACACAGGCCCCCAGGGGTCCCCATTTACTGACATTCTCCACCGCTGCAGCCGGGATACACTGCAGTCCAGCATGTCCCACATCTAGAACTGAGTCGTCATTAATCAATGGCAGGGTCCATGCCAGTGTATGCAGGGGGAGGATTGAGAGAGAGATGCGTCACAGTCCGGTGCAAACACGGATCACCGTTACGGAGGAGGTCAACCAGTAGCAAGGACTGACCTGGTGCCACTAACCCTGTGCACCGCGAGTGACCGTCAGTCTCCGGCAGAACATTGTTGGTGTCTGAGCCTGTGGCCTGGGGGTTGCCATCAGCAACGGGCAGGTACGGACTTGGTGTCTGGCATGAGTCTGTGGCATTCATATCCGCCATGTTGCCGGACACAGCTGGCATGTGCCCTCTGCATCATGCCCTGGGGGTACACCTCCCATTCTCCCCTGGGACACTCCGCAGAATGTACCTCTGATACATACGAGACCCTGCTCTGCCCTCATGACCCTACCCCAGTCTCCCGCAGGTCAGCATCCCGTGGCGGTAGGCCCGTGTTGGCCGCTGTGCATCCGGCGCCACTAACCCTGTGCGACTCAAGTCATGCTCCCTTGTTGTCCTGACATTGCATTTCTGAGTGCCTGATGACTGTTGGAGTTGTTGCCAGCACCAGCTACTCCCTGAGGGCTGGCTTACACTCACCCCACACACAGCCACACACAGGCGTCACTGGACTAGTGGGCCTGCCATCACATCATGCCGAACCAAGTATTGACTCTTTTCTCTCTGCACTGTCCCAGGTGATCAAGGATATGCACTCTGCCCTTGGATGATGACACCCCTCCGAGACCCGAACACACCCACCCGGAGGCAGTACAATGCGGCCCACATACGCACCAGGGGCATCGTTGAATGCACATTTGGTGTGTTGAAGTCACATTTCAGGTGCCTGGACGGCACAGGAGGAAAGCTCCTGTACAGCCCGGACATCGTGTGCAAGATAATCGTTGCATGTTGTGTGTTGCACAACATCTGTGTACGCACCAATGCCCCATGGATTCCAGTTCCAGAAGTACCGGATGATGATGGGGACAATGGGGCAGGTGGCCCACATCCCACTGCAGCTGCGGCAGGAATGGCCCGTAGGAACACCATCATTGCAAATTTCTTCTCATGAGAACGTCACATTGTGGCCGTCCCTGGCAATCATGGGACAGTACAAAATGTCCACAAGCACAGATTTTGTGAATAAAACACATTTTCAGGTTACAGGTTGTACTTGTACATTGTCATGTTACAGTTTCCTGCTGTGCCAGATGTGATTTGCCATGTTGTGCACATTTGCGGCACCAGTTGTGTCCTGTGTTCTGTTGTGGAGGTGTTGCTGTTTGTACCGGGATGTTGTCAATGTCGAGGTGCACTTATAGTTATGTGCGTATGCTGCACGGTCAGTGAGTCGCTCCTGCGGCTCTGATTTGTCTGCCAATAATCCCTTTCATGTGGTGTGCCAGTCAGTTCTGTGCTTCCACGGTGCTGAGATGTTGCAGACTTGGGTAACTTGTGCTCTTTGTCGAGTTGTGACTCTTGGGCATGGTTTGTCCGCAGATGTGTCGTTGACGTCAGGGGTTGTTTGTGCAGGTGGTTGTGTCCGAGTGTGACCTTTTCGGATGTGGTCCGCACTCAGCCACCTCAGTGTCATGCCGTGTACATTGCCATGATGATTGGGCTGCAGCCAAGCTACTCGTCATGTGGTGTCTCTTGCATTGTCAGTGTGGCTGACGCATATGCATGTGGGCATGTGTTGGTTGTGTGAATGTTGATGTGTTGGGTGGGTGCCCCTTTGGACACATGGTGTTTGTGGGACTACTTGGTGTTTGTGTGTGTGCTGAAGTGTTCCCCTCGGATCAGGGATGTGATCCAGAGTCATTGTGGGTGTGCAGTGTGCCCTGCTTGATTGTGCATGTGTGCTATTGTGCCCATCTCCCCCCGTCCCCCCACTCCCATGTTGCTATGCACCATGTTGATGTAGTGTTGGGTCATGTTGGGCAGTGTCCAGATCCCCAACTCATGTCACCGTCTCCCGACTGGAGACTGTGGCCACCATCTTCTCCATGTCATTCAGCTCCTGGTGTTCTGCTGGCCCCCCTCCTCCGGGGTGCGTTGCTGCTTTCGTGTTGGCAGCGAGTTTCATCTTGGTTTTGCCATTCACATCAGTCAGGCACCCCTTGTCCTCTTCCATTGTCCGCCTCTGCACTGCGACGGCATTCACATGGTCCGAGGTGGTGTGCCATCTTTGCCTCTTTGTTGTCAATGACACGTCGGAGGTGACGTACAGTTGGTGGTGGTGTTCTGTCTCATCCGTGGCGATGATCGTGTTTTCCTGGCAACTGTACCCCGTCTTCCTCTTCCTCTTCCTCTTCTCATTGCCCTTCCACAAGCCCTGGATTCCTGGGTGTTCCTCTGTGGGGATTGTGGGGTTCATGTTGTCCTCTGCAGTCGGTCAGGGTGCATCCGTGGTACTCCGCAGTTGATTTCGTTTTTAGTGGCATTTTACGTATGCTGTTCTTGTGCTTTTTCCCGCATTACACGTGGGTATTGCTGGCCTCTTGCTGGTTGTCACTGTTTTCTTATCATGTTTGGGCACATCGCGTCTTTTTATGCGTTGGGGTTTGTGTCTTTATCTCTGTCGCGGTGGTTGTATTGCGGACATTGGCCGCGTTTTCGGCAGACTATCACATGGTACCGCCATGTTGTGAATTCCACGTTAACACGGGGTTATTTTCCCGCAATAAGCTGCGATGTGTACAGTTGCGTTGACATTTTTTTGTGTTGTTTAGCACACGTTCTTGTGAATATACCCCTTAGTCTTGAATTTACTTTTTTTGTTTTTCAACTCAACAGTACAAATGGCATCTGTAAATCCACCCACAGATGAAGTTCAAGATGTGGAGGAGGAGGAGGAACCTGTGAAGAAAAGGAAAGAAAGCATTGTCTGGACTTTTTTCTCAATTCCACCTGCAACTTCTTCTTTAACTGCTGACACAACCTTGCTCATACCTGAATTTGCTAATTTAGAGCAATACTGATTAAAGTGTAAGAAGCTTCTTTGTGCTGGAGAGCAATCTGTCAGTGCAGTTATTCTTGCTGCCAAAAACACAAATGCTAGGTTTTTTTTTTGCAGTTCATTGCCTTGTTTTTTGGATTACTTTTTTTTTTAAAAAACACCCCAAAAATAAATAAAAAATTTAGAAAAACAAAAAAAAATTAAAAAAATGAAAAAGAATGGTTCTTTTTAGAACCGCCTATTTGGTTAAAGATAGACAAACTTGTATGTGTTGTAAGAATGAGTGCAAGGGTAGTGCCTGAATTATTGGATGAGTGAATGGTTAGTTACTGGTTGATTGGGTGAGAGCATGGATGTGCCTGGATGATTGCATGAGTGCATGGGTAGTGTCTTGGTGAATGGATGAGTGTAAGGATAGTGCCTGGATGCATGGGTGAGTACAAGAGCAGTGCCTGGGTGATTCCATGAATGCATGGGTAGTGCCTGGGTGAATGGATGAGACATCAATTTAGAATTACATAACATTATGTTTCCCTTTTTGCTGTTCTCAGATTCCACTTAACTTCACCATACACAGTGATTTCAATGTAGTATCATCATTGAACAGCGGGAAAAAAACAATCAAATTGATTGTAGAAAACAAAAACCAGATCAGCATAAAACATCATTAATAATATGTGTAGCTATGTGTTTTCCTATCTACACTTTGTTAATTACTTCCTTCATCTACATTAACGCTATTATTTATCTCAAATACATTTGCCACAATGTAGACTTTCATTTACATCTGGTACAATATAGACAACAAATATATAAACTATTTGCTTTTAAACAACATTTTCCAAATGTAATATCAATGAGCGCAAATAATAATCCAAATACTAATTATAAATACTAATAGTTTGCAGTGTTGTCTACTTTCTGTTTACATCTTCCCAATAGGCCGAATGATGTACTCAAAACTTTAGCTGCAGAAATAACAAATATGAATTTGGTAATTCATAAGGCAATCTAGCTTTGAATTCCAGGTAGGCATCATTGCAAAGCGTCCATCCTTTGTTACAGATTAAATAAATAGATTAGTGTCCAGATGTTGCAGTAAGTCCTTCATGAAAACGAATAGCTGCTATTTTATAAGTTCTTACTGAAATATATATTTGACTTGCTTTAAAATTTGTCATTTTTGTTTCCAATTTTCTTCCATTTGCTCTAAATCGTTGTAACATTAAACTAGGATATTTTCCAAATCTTTCTATATGTATTGTAGGCAACATATCTGATCTACAATGTGAACATCTCATATCCTGATTTGCTGTTTTATCAATTTGTTAAAAGGTACTGATTCACAGTCTGGTATTGTCAAGTATAGTGATTGTTCTGTTTCTATTTCAGTGGTAGAAATAAATGAACACTCTTCGCACTTATGGTTCCACTTGTAACATAGTCCAAATAAGTTTTCAATGTGTATTCCTTCATGTTGTAATACTCCAAGCATAAGCAATAGAAATTCTTGTGCATCTTGTTGTATGTTAAGAGTAAATGTCAATGAACCAGTACATATATCTAAAAGATGCCGAATGCCAGAAGCAGTATGCATTTTAGTTCTGTCATTTATCAACTGTTGAAATGCATGATGTAGTAAAGAACAGAATCTTTTTTCACGATTTCCCATGATTTCATGATGAAGATGTGGTAAATGAAATACAACATTAAGAATCACATTAGAATAACAGTTGATACCTGAACTGCTTTCTAACTGGTATCCTACAATATCATCAACACTTTCTATTTTTTTTTCTTTATACTTTCAACTTCTTCTTTAGTTGCATTCCATTTTTCAACCTCGTTGCATCTTTGACATACTTATGTTTTGGACACACTAAACATTTCTCATATATGAGATATTCACCAAAATCAGGAGCATAAGGTCTTCTTAAATGATTGTACTCTCTTACACAATTTGCATCAGCACTAACCTTTTTCTTATCAAAATCTATCAAATACAAACCAGACAATATTCTTATTCGAGACAATGCAACGTATGCCTTTCCCTCTTTGAACACCGTACTTCCAATATTTACAAAAGCTCTGCCTATACTTAAACCTTGAGATTTATGAATAGTTACTGCACATGCTAAAGAAAGAGGAAACTGTTGTCTGCAAACATACAAATCTTTTACAAGCAAAAAGTGTACAACACAAAGCCCAATCTGTCTTACCTCCTTATTCTGATCAAAATTTAACATCAAAAATTCTATTCCATCTCTATTCTGAAAGTTTACAAAATGAACAACTTTTCCCAATGCTCCATTTACTAAACCTTCATCTACATTCAAATTACGCCGCACAATTACCCGACAGTTTATACATACATGTAAAGTCTTTTCTAAGCCTGCAGTTTTAGATACAGACTTTTTCAAAGAATGCAATTTAGCCTGCAGTTTCTCTGTAAGAAGAATAGTCACTCCCTGGTGTTCAATTTTATCAATAGCTTCAATTGCCATAATTTGTTGTTTTTCCAGTTACAGAAGTTGTTGATTAAATGTAGAACACTCTTGCAGTGTAGGCATTAGGCAAACTATAGACTTGTTTTCTCCAAGCATATTGTACATTACTTCAGCTGCTGTGTTTCCAGTTGTAAACAAGTTCCTTAGTAGCCGATTTTCTAAAGTTTGTTTGCCATGTTCCGTCAAGACACCAATTCTTATGTCTTGAAGAATATTTCCATAATCTTCATCACTTGCTTGTCTCATATTCTTAACAAGTTCTTTATATTCAAAATATAGCCAAATGTTCACATTTCCAATCTTTCCCAAAGATTTCCTTGTGTCTTCACGGAAAAGTGTTTTAAAAACAGGTTGTCCATTTACAGGAGTATGTTGTAGTATGTCTCCGAATACAAATAAATGTTTTCTTCCAAACAGAACATCGTAATCTTTTTTTTAAATCTGTTGCATTCTTAATTATACAAAGGCGAGCATTATGTTTGAGACCAAGCCCACCTCATCAATGATTAAAAGTTTCATTTTCTTCGGTACTTGAGACTTCATAACAAGCTTCTCCAGATAGCTTCTGATATTCCAATTTATTATCATGTTCAACAGGTAGCATAAGTAATCGATGTAAAGTAATCCCTTTATGTTGTGTGCTGCTAATCCAGTTGGAGCTGTTACAACACAAGATAAATGTGATTCTGTAGATTTGTGTAGATAACTGGTCAAAACTTTAATTAAGAAACGTTTTCCTGTTCTAGCTTGACCACTGATGTACAATAGAATAGGTTTAAATGATGAACATTGGCATTCTTTTTTGTTGTGCAGCAAACCATGTTGTATCTGTTGTCTGACTTGTAGAAATATTTCCTTTTGTTCAATATTTAGTTGTTCTTCTAACATTTCCAACTGAATAATATCCTATTGTGCTTGTTGCATTGCAGTTTCTGCCTCATTCAAGGCTATTGCTGCTTCATTTTCGATAATTGGTTGTCCAAGTGGATCTTGACTAAGTGGACCAAAACTTTCTCTAGCTATTTCAGCTACAATAGTACTTTCTTGTTCAATCTCATCATTTAACATTTGTAGATAAGTTGGGAAAATTGTGCACTGAATGCTATCTTTAGTTGCATGAAAAGAATCTTCATAGCAGTCAAAATCTCCAAGTAATTCCGTTTCACTACGCCGAGGCTTGAACAGTTGCAGATGTGCTAAATAGAAAAATTCTCTCTTATCTGGACTTTCGCAACTGAGTTTTCTATGGTTAATAAAAATCAATCCTGACAAAACCGAAGTACTAGCCTTTCCATTAAAAAACAATCCCTGGAACAGCCTGTTTTGGCCTAGAGAGTTAGGGGCCCCCCCTAGCCCATCGCCAGTTGTAAAAAGCCTGGGAATTAAGATCGACTCTGAGCTTTCTATGATCCATCAAGTCAACTCAGTGGTGGGCACATGCACTGGCCTCCTAAGACAGCTGAGGAAATTGGTTCCTCTGCTTTCAGTGTCATCTATGAAAACCATAATATCAGCAACCATTGTTTCACGACTCGACTATGGCAATGCGTTATATGTCGGGCTTCCTGAGAAACTCATGAAGAAACTTCAGGTGGTACAGAATGACGCAGCTAGGCTGATCTTTAGGTTGCCTAGAAGAACTCATGCCACCCCACTGCTGCGTAAACTGCATTGGCTGCCAGTTAAGCAGAGCGAAATTCAAGGGACTTTGTATTGTCCACAAAGCCCTATATGGACATGCCCCAGGGTACATAAAGGAACGCCTAAATAAATACGTACCTGGACGGGCCCTCCGATCAGCAGAAGCCGTCCAACTGGTCTGCCCTCGGAGTAACCTGGTCTCCAAAGGGGTCGAGCTTTTCGGTCCTCTTGCCACAACTCTGGAACCAGCTGCCCGATACCCTTCGGAAAGAACCTGGTCTGCTTCTTTTCGGAAGCAGTTGAAAACTATCCTCTTTAGGGAAGCACTAGATACAACATATGATCTCTCAACACCATGAAGACCTCCCCGCCTTGACGTTATCCCGCTTCTTCCAAAGCGCTAAGAGACCTGTCGGTGTATATGCGCTATATAAAAATAAAATAACATAACATAACAATAAGATTCCCTTTGGCATGTTTTACTAAACATCCGTCACATCCAATTACTGTATATTTCTCTTCTTTTATATTTCTGTGACTTTCTTTTAAAGCTGTAATGTTGAAGTATTTCATACAGAAATAGGTTTTCCAGATGTGGACTCCTCTTGGGATAGTATGTATCCAACATATTAGTTTTAACAATATCTGTACTTTCTGGTTCATTTTGTGCTAAGTATTTGATTTCTTGTAAAGATTTCAATACTCTATTTCATGTGGGGGCAACACCTAGACTTACCCAAATGATTCCCCTTGACTTTGAATATAAACTCAAGCGATCCGAACATTCATAGGATCCAATCTCTTGAGGGGAAAGCATTTTCAAGCTGAAGCTATACAATTTCTTGCTAGGACTTGTCTCTGCTGAAATTTCTTCCCACATTTCTTTCATCTCTATCTTTTCAGGTTTGGTTATATATGATGCAACATAGCTAGCAACAGCAATTGAATTATCTACAACATACTGAATATCCATGTTTGCATTCCACATTTTCAATATAACTGGATTGCAGTCATTAATGTACTTTGAAGCTTCTGTTCTTTTTAAGTTGTATGTATTCTTGGGAGATTTGCGAGTTATTGTATGCCTTACTGCTGACAAAAAATTATTTACTCTTCCTTTAAAAATTAAAGGACGTGGGAATCCAAAACGACATTTTGTATAAAATTTCACTCTACACTAGTATTTTCGTCGGCAGTATTTCCCAGATCGATGACTTTAAAACCATAAAACTTGTTGTCTCAAGCTCTTTTCTCCTCCATCTCTTGGAATGGCACATGTAACATACTGTTCGATGAAAGACAAAACAGTTTTATCAGTATCAGTTCCAAATGTTGGTGCATTCTTTATCCGTAATAGCACGTGTATATGAGGAGCACGTCTGGCTTGGTACTCCCTTCTCCAAAAGAAATCTGTTACCTCTCCAAGAGGTGGAATTTTTTTATTGCAGATAAATGACATCAGAGCTTGAAACCAATGATTAAAATATCTGCACACATTTACAGGATCCATGGAACACAGTTCTCCAGCTGTCTTCAATTCAATGTTTTTAACATTTGAATTTGCTTCTCGTAGAAATTCAAGTAAATCTTCCCACACATATTCAGCACAGCTAAGGGGCCGATTCCGATTCGGGCCGGAATTCTCTCCGACCGAGCCGGACCCGGAGAGAAATCCGACCGAATCGGACCTTAGCAGTCCGACCGAACGAGTACGATGCGCACGCATGCCATCGGACTCGAGTCGGTCGGACTCCCATTGAAGTCAATGGGAGCCTGTCGTACAACGCGTACGCGGGCTCCCATTGACTCAATGGGTGTGAGGCGGACAAGGGCGTCCCCTACAGCGTGTACGCATCCATGCGCATCGCGGCGTACATGCACAGGTAGGGGGACCCATGGGTCCCCCTGTGTGTGACTCGCGCGCCTACGCGTACAGGGGGTCCGACGCGGACCCCAAAGTCCGGCTCCGACAGCTTTTTCGAGCCGGACGGCGCGAGTCGATCGAACTGCTCGCGGCGCGCATCGTACTTACCCGGCCGGGAAACGTCTCCATAGCGCTGTGCAAGTCGTGTCCATGCGAGTCGGTCGGAGCGTGTTGGAGCCGCGTTCGAGTTGGTCGGCGATTCCGCGGGTGTGTGCATCGTACTCGCTCGGCCGGACCCGCGTACGATTCGGTCGGGAAACAGGGCTCCGAATCGGATCCGGTGAATCCGAATACGATTCGGAGCACTACCGGCCGAGATCGGAATCGGCCCCTAAGTGTTACAAACCATGTAGGAGTACCTAACTTTCTTAACATGCTTTTAAGTTCTCCATGACGACGATACCAATACTCATTGGTACCACGTTGGCAGACCATCAAATTAATTAACTGAGATTTAAAATGTTCATCTATTTGTTCAACTTTGCTCATGAGCTCTTTTGCAGAAACATGTTGAAGATGAAGTCCTGTATTTAATATGTGGTTCACTGCATACGAAAGTCAGACAACTCGCTTTCAAACAGAAGATGAAATATATATGGAATGCACTGCAGAAATCTTACATCTTCACAATATATTCTTGTTGATTAGTATTTTGAAGCTGTAATCTGTACATCTCACTCATCAAATTGTCCACCTTCTCCAGTGGGGAATATTTGGGGAAAACAACGAGCTTCTAAACTTTTTTTCCCATACACTCATAGTACGTCCCTTTGCTTTTTTCATTTGAAATAACTCAATACTGTTTCCAAATATTTCTTTTGAATGCAGAGGATTTATTGTATAATGTTCATAAATCTCTTCAGTCCTACTATTGTCCACTTTTTCAATTCGTCCAGTTGAAATTACTGTTTTATCTTGTAAGCATATTACATCTTCATCAACATTTAGATTCTTATAATAAATGTTATTCTGTCTCAGGTATATTATAGCCTTTTGAAGTTTACTAACATCTACAATCTCTTGCCAGATTTTTCGACTCTTTGTTGGTACACCATTTACTAGAATAACTTCAGGCTCATTTTCTTCTCTGTCTACACCAACAGTTTCAATGTTTTTCTTAAAATCTAAAGGTAAGTAGACAACTCTTCCTTTGAGACCTTTTTGTAAATCTGTTGGTGGCAGCTTACTTGTTTTAGGCTACATACGAACTATGGCCTGAAATGGGTGTACAGATTGAATAAGAATAGACTCATATGTATTTAAATCAGCCAGTTCCCAAGGAATAGGTACGAACTCTAAGTTGTTATGTACTGCTCTAGCTGGCATTTTGTTTTCTTCTAATTTGTTGTAACAGTATTTATAAATAACTTGATCAGTACCCAATTCAAACTGACCTTCTATCGAAAAATAAACACCAAATTGCTGCCACTTATCATTATTTTCTTTTTCACTTTTTAAATAAAAATCAACATTCCTCGTTTGACTTCTATAGTGAGTACGTCGACAACAAATACAGACAAAGTTTGGTTTTTCAGATGAAACTATGTAATTTCTTCAGCAAAATCATCATTAATAATAATCTCTTTCTCCTGTTCTTCAACACCTACACTTATCAAACTCTCAGTTTCTCTATACTCGACCTCTGATCAAAAAAATTAAACTGTATTTCATCACAAACTTTCTCTATATATGATACAGAACCGTGGAAAAGAGCTGTGTTCATTTCACTTAAACATAATGCAGGAGTTTTTACATAGTAGAGTCTCCTTCTTAACTTTCACATTTCAGAGTGGTGTACAGCTAACATTCTTAAATGATCAAAAGTACTTTGGCAGACTTTTCTTGAAAGACAAGCCAGAGAATGACCTTGCAGCTTAGAATATTTTCTTATTGTACATGGATCTAGTCCTTGTTTAATCTTAATCTTCTGTTTAACACTTTTTTGGCATATTGTCGTAAAAGTCAATAGACTCCTGTCGAATACTGCAAATACTGCTACAATCCCTCTTAAATTCAGGAGCTTGTGTAAACCTCCCTTGAACTTCTTCAGCTATTACTTCTTCTACATTCCTAGGAGTAATTTTTTCCTTTGGAATCGGAGAACCATCTTTCATCTCATAGCATCGAACACTAGTATCAACTGCATGTACTAAAGAGTTCTATTGAAATAGCTTTCTTCATCAAAGTAAGGCTCAGTACTGGAAATGTACTTCCATTCTCCACAGAAACTTTTACAGAAGTTACTTTTATTAACCAGTCTTTTTCTTTTACTTTTCTTCTACATAAACACCATTGTTTTGTCCAATATTCTCATTCTCTTCAATATGAATATAAATAATTTACGTTTTATCTCAAAAGCTTTATCTACTACACTTTCCATCTGTTGCTTTTTCTTATAAGCTACTGATCTTTTTATATTTTTACTATCTTTCAATAAATGTTGTACTTCTCTACTTCTAAACATTCTTTTTCTTATGTCCCTATGTTCTTTCAGCCTTTTTGTTATATGGATTGTTTCCCATAAAATGACTTTGTTTTAACATCTCCATTTGCATTTTGCTTCTTAGTTTTTTTTTATATTTATAGTCCTCATTCGCCTTGGAAGAAACAATAAACAAAAAACGTGCTCTGGGGTCCCCCTTAACTCAGCACAAGCCAGAGATCTTTGCTTTATTTTGAGCCAAGGATGGGTCATTTTACACGCAACTTCACCTTCGGTTGTTGGCTCAGTCTAAAACAGCCATCTGTGGAAGCGACCACCAGAGTAGTGAAGTAATAAAGTATAAAGGCCTAATCATAGGGCTGTATCAGCAAAGGATTTTAGCCAGTATTCATAAGGAACCCAAAACTCATCTCCTACTACTTTCTGTCTCCCTGTCTAGACAGAACGTATGTTTTACAGAGATCATCCAGTCCACCTTGGTCGGGGGAACGATTTTTATCCAATTTTTACAAATCTCCCTATGGGCGAGCAAAATCAAATGGAAAATTAGCTTTCATGCATTTGATGGAAAAGCTTCATAATCATCTAAGACCCCAAAAAGACAAGGGTTTTGCTTACCTGAAGTGTCTCGCTGAGTATCCCAGACATACAATTACTCACGTCAGTCCAGAAGCATTGAATCTCGGGACATTCCAGAAACATTGGATATCATCCCCATTTTCCTGGCCATATTTAGGACATCTCAGCGTGGCACCATTCCCTAGTTTAGACAGCCTGAGTGGTGTCCAATAGGCCCTATGGAGACAAAAAATGTGGTTCCTCCTTAAATTTGCAGCACGCACCGTGGAGTATAGAATGTTACAAGATACTTGCCATAGATCTTCTAACTGCATCCACGGCAAGCTCTTTCCCCAAAGGTCTGTTGGAAGTTTAAAATCACCGTCCGACAGGTCTACCAGCAGCCAGTACCATTTCGCCACTTCCTTTCTTCTTGTGGCAGTGCCGGCCATCGAAGACTCTAATGCATTTGAGACACCCAAGTCCTCCCCAGCAGAGAGACACCAACTCTTTATTTGCAAATATTTGAACCTCGATAGCCTGTTACTGGTAATCTCTTATCCCGTATTCTAGGAAATCAGACTTCTGTTTTCCACTAGCTGACCCCAACTCAATGCCCCTGCTTCCTTTAGTGGAACGGCCAGGCTGTCTTTAGTCCACTCCGGAGAGCCAGGGGCATCCCAAATTGGTGCTGATCCACTGACGTAGCTGAGTTTTGTCTCTTTTCCTATTTTGTGCCACGTAGCTGCAAAACACTGTAAGGTCTTAAGACACACTTTTTTAACGAATCTGGGGTCTCAAACTTGAAGATAAAACCTTTTTCACCCCCCTTCACATCTGATAACATTGCCCTGAACATTTACCCAATATCCGATCCATCTGGTTCATTGAAAAGCATCTTCCCACCTTTTAACAAAAAGATCCAGGCATAGTAGGACAGACCTGGGAGCCGCAAACCCCCCTTGTCGTTCTTCCATCAAAGCTTTTTCCATGCAATTCGGACCCCTTTCTAGGCCCAAATAAAGCTACTAATCTTGGCCTGCAGCTTTTTGAACCACTCCTCCTTAAAAGCCAAGGGGATATTTTGAAATAAGAAAGTGAGTTTAGGGAGAATCGCCATCTTTACTAGATTCACTCTTCCAAAGATTGTCAGAGGCAGATGAGACCAGCTTAGTAGTTGCTTACTAATTTCCTTGCTGACTTTTTGGAAGTTAGCTTCCGGTATTCTTTCAATATTTTGTACAACTCTAATACCTAAATATATAATTTCCATTTTAACACTTTGCAGCTGAGGATTAGTGTTCCAGGCCATTATCACCGTTTTGTGCTCATTCACTTCGTAACCTGAGATACGCCCAAATTGTGAAGATAGCTTATATACAAGTGGAAGTGAGCTGTGCAAATCGGAGGTATACACCATAAGGTCATCGGCATATAAACCAACCTTTCTCTCCCAACCCCTATACCTGAAAGGAAGTATTCCTTCATGGTTTCTAATATTTACCGCTAAGGGTTCGATATACAAATTAAAAAGAAGAGGGGATAGTGGACATCCCTGTCTGGTTCCCCTTGATATTTTAAAGGACCTTGACATGTTTCCATTCAAAAGGACCCTGGCAGATGTTTTTTTTATATATCAGTTCTATGGTTCTGCAAATGTTTACACGCAAATTGGTCAGCCTTAAAATGTTCTGGAGATAGGGCCAATATACCCCCTTCTCCTCACAAAACCCTTATGATCATCTTTCAGGAGATGCCCCACAACCCCATTCAACCTGTCTGCAAGTATTTTTGCGAAGATTTTATAATCGCTGTTTAGCAATGAAATAGGCCTGTAGGATTCACAGAGTTTGGGAGGTTTGTCTGCTTTAGGGATCAGGGTCACTATGGCCTCATTCCAAGAAGTAGGTATATCAATTCCTTTCTCGAAGATACCCGCAAATAGTTTCACCATTACTGGTATGAGAAATGTCCCCAGTTTTTTTTATAAATCTCGGAAGGAAGGCCATCTGGACCTGCTGCTTTGCCTGATTTCCCTGTCATAATTGCCTTCCCAATCTCACTTTCTGTTATAGTATTGTTTATAGCATCTCTGCTAGCTTTGCCAATTAGACGGGGAGCACTTAAACTTATGCGACCTACTTCAAGTGTACCTTTCCACAAACTAATAGGAAGTACGCTAATCATTAATCCTTTGGCAACATGTCTTAAACCTCACTTTTCTCTTGCAGCTTCAGTTTTCACCAACTGCTCAGAATCTTGGGCCTAGCCAAATTTAAAACAGCAACCCTTCCCATGACACTGTTATAAGTCTCAAAGCAAACACAAGGAGTTGATTGACGGAGTGCTGAAACTTTTCAAACACTCACCCCCAGTCACAGATCTGGGTTGAATCCATCATCATTCTTTAGCTCACTTTGCCACCCCAGTTCAGACACAGATATATGCAAATCAGTCTTGACCCTGTGCCTCATGGGAACAGTCCAGCCCAAACTGCCAAGCATGTCTTCCCTGGACCGGAAACAAGCATCCTGGGACCGGTTTCGGGCTAACAGCCCTCATCAGCCAGGCTAGCTTGAATCCAGTGGCAAAGTGAGCAAGGGACCCACGTCTGGGCATACCCTGCCAACTTAGGGCGAACAAAGCAAACACAAGGAGTTGATGGACGGAGTGCTGAAACTTTTCAAACACTCACCCCCAGTCACAGATCTGGGGTGAATGTTTTGATTTGTTCTGCATTCCGTCCATCAATTGTGTGTCTTTTGCTTTCTCGCCCTAAGTGCGCCAGGTATACCCAGACGTGGGTCCTGGGCTCACTGTGCCACTGGAATCAAGCTATCCTGGCTGAAGAGGGTGAAACCCCGAACCGGTCCTAGGATGCTTGTTTCCGGTCCAGAGAGGACCTGGCTTGGCAGTTCGGGCTGGACTGTTCCCATGAGGCACAGGGTCAAGACTGATTTGCGTATGGCCAGGTCTAAACTGGGGTGGCATGGTGAGCAAAAGAATGATGGATTTAACCCAGATCTCTTGACTGGGGGTGAATGTTTTGATTTGTTCTGCATTCCGTCCATCAATTGTGTGTCTTTGCTTTCTCGCCCTAAGTGCGCCAGGTATACCCAGACGTGGGTCCTAGGCTCACTGTGCCACTGGAATCAAGCTATCCTGGCTGAAGAGGGTGAAACCCGAAGCCGGTCCTAGGATGCTTGTTTCTCGTCCAGGGAGGACCTGGCTTGGCAGTTCGGACTGGACTGTTCCCATGAGGCACAGGGTCAAGACTGATTTGCATATGGCCAGGTCTAAACTGGGGTGGCATGGTGAGCAAAAGAATGATGGATTTAACCCAGATCTCTTGACTGGGGGTGAATGTTTTGATTTGTTCTGCATTCCGTCCATCAATTGTGTGTCTTTTACTGTTATAAGTCTCACCATGTTTCTCAAAGCATGCATGCATCAGTCTGTGCCTTTTGCTAGTGGCAAGATACATAAAAAAAAAATAGTTGCATACCTGTGTTTCACAGCGCATGCTCTATAAATATGTGTAAAAGAAAGTGTATGTATTTCTTTCTGCTCATAAAACACTGCACCTGGGTATTGAACAGGCTATGTGAGAGGCTCCACAACACCTTCATACAGAAGACATCACAGGCTGTGTGACCAAATGACAGAGCAGAACTGAGAGATTTGTCCACCGGTAGGAAAACCGACCAGGTTTTCAAGCTACCATCTTCAAATGCATAACACATGAGACAATAGATGTACAAGTAGACACAAACCTCACTCAGAAGAGCACGCTCACCTTTAAACTTAATAGACTGCATTTCTCATTTGAAGCAGACATCTAAACTTATGCGACCTACTTCAAGTGTACCTTTCCACAAACTTATAGGAAGTAGCCTAATCACTAATCCTTTTGCCAACATGTCTTAAACCTCACTTTTCTCTTGCACCTTCAGTTTTCGCCAACTGCTCAGAATAAAAGGCCTAGCCAAATTTAAAACAGCAACCCTTCCCATGTCACTGTTATAAGTCTCACCATGTTCCTCAAAGCATGCATACATCCGTCTGTGCCTTTTGCTAGTGGCATGATACATAAAAGTAAACATACAAATAGTTGTATACCTGTGTTTCACAGCGCATGTTCTCTAAATTTGTGTTGAAGAAAGTGTATGTATTCCTTTCTGCTCATAAAACAGGGCACCTGGGAATTGAACAGTCTATTTGAGAGGCTCCATAACACCTACATACAGAAGACATCACAGGCCGTGCGGCCGAATGACAGAGCAGAAGTGAGAGATTTTTCCACTGGTAGGAAAGAAAACCGACCAGGTTTTCAAGCTACCACCTTCAGATGCATAACACGTGAGACAATAGATGTACAAGTAGACACATACCTCATTCACAAGAGCACACACACCTTTAAACTTAATGGACTGCATTTCTCATTTGAAGCAGACATCTAAACCTATATGGCCTACTTCAAGTGTACCTTTCCACAAACTTATAGGAAGTAGCCTAATCACTAATCCTTTTGCCAACATGTCTTAAACCTCACTTTTCTCTTGCACCTTCAGTTTTTACCAACTGCTCAGAATAAAAGGCCTAGCCAAATTTAAAACAGCAACCCTTCCCATGTCACTGTTATAAGTCTCACCATGTTTCTCAAAGCATGCATACATCAGTCAGTGCCTTTTGCTAGTGGCATGATACATAAAAGTAAACATACAATTATTTGAAAACCTGTGTTTCACAGCGCTTGCTCTCTAAACTTGTGTTGAAGAAAGTGTATATATTCCTTTCTGCTCATGAAACACAGCGCCTGGGTATTGAACAGGCTATGTGAGAGGCTCCACAACACCTTCATACAGAAGACAACACAGGCTGTGCGACCGAGTGACAGAGCAGAACTGAGAGATTTGTCCACTGGTAGGAAAACCAACCAGGTTTTCAAGCTACCAGCTTCAGATGCATAACATGTGAGACAATAGATGTACAAGTAGACACATACATCACTCACAAGAGCACGCAGACCTTTAAACTTGACAGACTGCATTTCTCATTTGAAGCAGACATCTAAACCTATATGGCCTACTTCAAGTGTACCTTTCCACAGACTCATAGGAAGTAGCCCAATCACTAATCCTTTTGCCAACATGTTGTAAACCTCACTTTTCTCTTGCAGCTTCACTTTTTACCAACTGCTTAGAATATTGCGCTTAGCCAATTTTAAAACAGCAACCCTTCCCATGTCACTGTTCTAACTCTCACCATGTTTCTAAAGGCATGCATGCATGTGTGTATGCCTTTTGGAAGTGACATGATACATAAAAGAAACATACAAATAGTTGAATACCTGTCTTTCACAGCACATGCTCTCTAAATTTGTGTAGAACAAAGTGTATGTATTCCTTTCTGATCATAATACAGGACACCTTGGTACACAGTTATATAGACTGGGATACACTTTAATACATCTACCAACATGTTTTAAACATCAGTTTTCTTCTTCTACTTTCATTAGACACTCAGCAACAGCACATATTACTATGCACAACCTATTTCAATCTTCATTTCAGTACAATAAAACAAACTACAATCCACATTCGTACTTTTGAAAACATACTTCAAATATATCATTTTTCTTATGTTTTGCAAGCTTAAACTTAAAAATAGCATTACAAACACTGAAGCACTGCTACGCAATATATATCACACCTTACACATTTGTAACTCACCTCTGAAATACTATTGCAGAATATGAAAATGACAGAAACTCCAAAACGTTTTTCTTTCCAACACAATAAATGTGATGTACCACTCACAACAAAGTAAACTCAGTAATGGCAAACTTTCCCTCTCTTTTTCCACACAAATGAATGTAGGGAACAAATCAAAATGCTCACTTCATTTTTTCAAATTCTGAAACCCACTTCTATTGGATACACATATTAACCCATTATTGCTCCCTTCTAAAAGTGCCCAATCTGCTTCTGTAACTTACAGGAGTTGCGAGTCCACCACGGTGCCATAGTGTGGGTTCGCGTAGGAGTTGCGAACCCTGACGGGAGTTCAAAAACCTATGCTCAACAATGCTAGTATTGACTTATCCATTGAGGTGCCCATGTTCGCCTTCAAGCGTGGCAAGAACGTGAAAGACCACTTAGTCAGGTCATCCACGGAAAGTCCATCGCAGACTACCAGATCAGTGCTGTCTACATGGGGCCTACCAGAGGTTAAAGGACATTTCAGGTGCGGCAACTGTGTATCATGGTCTTTTACTTGCAACACAAAAACATTTGAACACGTGAATGTTAAACACACATTGGAGGTCTTTGCAAACTGCAACACAAGGAACGTTGTGTATTGCATAACATGTCCCTGTCAGTTGCCCTACATTGGTCAGACACAGCAACCGATAAAAGCAAGAATTGGGCAACACCGGAGCCGCATTAGACACTCAGTAGCCAAAGCCCCATTGGTGAGCCATTTTATCGAAAAAAAACACACAGCAGATGACATAAGATGGCAAGTCATAGACAAAGCTTCAATTCTGGAAAGAGGAGGAGACCTCTTGCAGATTCTCCAACGACTAGAATGTCATTGGATAGAACGTACCAACTCAATAGCTAAAGGATTAAACTCCGCAGTGGAGTGACGTGGTTTTGTTACCACACTAAGTAACTGACATCAATGGGTTGAAAAAGGAACGCACTAGTTAGCTGAAGGATAGCTCCACAGAGGAGTGGCGAGGAAGTGTCACCACTCCAAACAATGAACATCACAGCCTGTATCTACTGTTAAATACGCTTACAGATTACCTATTAAGACTTCCATAATTGTCAGTCACTATGTGAAAAATCGTTTTACATTACCTGTGAACATATTATTATTGTCTTTAAAACTGTGTTATCTATACCAAAATAAAGGGTGATGTGGTAAACAATCTAGATCTGACAGATGCAACATATTGTCACTGTACTATACATCCATACCAATCCATAACAAGTTAATCCATAACAATGTAAAGGGTGGTATGGCAAAATAATTTAAATATGACAAATGCAACATATTGTCAGTGTACTATGCATACCCACATCCTGCCACATCTATGTGTCCTATAGCAGATGAAATCACTAATGTGATCGACATAGTATGCTTACTAGGTACACAGCAGGAATTGTTTGTGTTTTGAATTAAATACATAATGTATCTGTTAGACCTGGCATCCTTGGCGTGGGTCTCCCTTCCATTTTTTTCATAATGCCTCGACTGTTGTCGATATGTTTTTGCTGGACTAGATGCTCATGGGCACTTTGCCACTGCTAATCAGTGCCAAAGTGCAAGTGCTCCCT